>CM077831.1:23193936-23711902 GCA_039720395.1 Liquidambar formosana
CATGTTCTATAACTCCATACTAGTATATTACTTAATTTTTTCCTTTCTTGTTAGGGTGGACTTGGGCATATCTCTTTTTTTGTTTTATCGGGAACTTTTGTGGAACAGAGGATATGACCAGGATTGGTGTCCTATCAAAGTTGGTTTAGAACAACCATTGTGAATATGAAATTGTGCTTATACCAATTAAGTTCATAGAGGTGAAAAAAATGAAGAATCACATTCCTTTATATAGTTCTACAAGTACTGCTCAATTTGTTTACTCTCGATTTCCCTTTTTTTTTTTTTTTTTTTTTCCCCTCTACTTCTGTTCTGTTACTTAGGTCTGTTCTGGTTCTTCAGGTTGTTATCACAAAATGCTACCATCTGTTCTGCAATCCATGTGTTCAAAGAATTTTTGAAACTCGTCACCGCAAGTGTCCTGCATGTGCGACAAGTTTCGGGCCTAATGATGTAAAACCTGTGTACATCTGACAGAAATTGAGCAATAGTGTTCTCTGCTGCTTGTCTGATGGGATGTGTGGCCCCTGCTTTAGGTGTAAAGGACCCAAGACCTGACACTTGGGTGCCCACAGGTTCACATGTATTGTTATATTAGAGAAAACATGAGAAAAGTAACATTGAACAGGAATTGTGGAAGTTCCTTTCCGCTTTCCCATTGAACCAGCCCAAATCATTAGATTTGCTGGTCCTGGTTTTAGGTTGTTGAAGTAATTTCTTGAGTTTATTGTATTTATGATGTTTGGTTTCTTTCTTTTAACTGCCTGGAGCCACTGGAATATTTCAATTTATTATTTGCAGATCTATCAGAAATCAATCCAATGCTGTTTTTTCCAAGGGCCATGGAGGTTGGTTGATCATATTGTGGCTAAAACTTACAATGTCAAGCCTCGAAAAGGATCCTGGTGGACCCCATTGGAAGTTGCTTGATAATGTACGAGGTGGACGAGGTTTTTCATTGCAGCTAAATATGTTGTTTAGGGCAAAACATCCAAGTTTTGGTCAGTGTTTAGTACATATATTAGATGTCAATTTTTAGTTGGTTGTTTTTATATATTAGTGGTTTATACGATAATAGCATGCGTCCAGATGTTTTACTGTACCCAGAAACGGTTTAGAGATGTACAAGCTTTGGAAAGAGAAATGTAAAATATGATTTTTGGTGTTGATTTCAAGGCAGTTCAAATTCTCATATTGCAGTGTTTTTGTTTAGTTTCCTCACTATGTTGTGATTGTTGAATTTTTCTCTTGGAGGGAGCAAGGAGAAACAATGTCGTGAAAGGGGTTTTGTGGCAAGATACTGGTACTCTAATCAAGCTAGGTACTGGAAGAGAGAAATATAAAAAGTCATTGTTTTGTGGGTACTGTCATCCTGTTTTTAAGGTAGGGGTAAAATGCCTTTAAAATATGGACACAGAATAATCATCCCATCATGCAACGTAATCGAAACAAGATTTTCAAATTGTATGGATCCTAAAATTTTGGATTTTGGGAATGTAGTAGAAAATATTTGTACCATCTGGTAGATACCATTAATGAATTCACGCAAGAAAGCCATATGTATTTAGGGAAGTGGATGGTTGGGCTTTTCAATTTGGCATTAGTGAGTGAGGCAAGTTGGTCGTGAATAATTTGAATTACACAATTGAAAGCGCTATTAGTAATAGTGCTTTCAGTATAGTTTTTTTTGCTTTAATATTTGAAATGGGTGAAAGTGTTAAACAATCAGAAAGCAATGTTACTAACAGTACTTTCATTTATTCCATATAAAAAATTAAAAAAAAAAAAAAAAAAAAAAAAAAACACATTATTTTCACTTATATTGAAAGCACTGTGAGTAATAGTGCTGTCATTATAAATTTCTTTTTTTTTTTTTAATTTTTTGGTAAATGGGTTAGCCTGTAAGTGAAATTAGGGTTGGTTCTTTCAACGTATATAATTCAGTGGAATATATAATCCAAAAAAGAAAGAAAGAAGGGGTTTATATATTTAATTCAGTGATGAAAAGAAAAAAGAAAGGACATTCCACTGAATAAGAAAACCATATAAAATTGAAGCCGGAATAGACTTACAATGAATTATTTATATAATTTGAAACAGATTTTTCAACGAGATAATATAAACCTTGTTTACAGGTATGGTGAAAAGGATTGGTTCACTTACCAAAAAAAAAAAAAGGATTGGTTCATGCCGAACTTCCCCTACTACCAATTTACTTCAACCTAAATTTGCAATTCAATCTGCACGCAACACACAATATGTTGAAATCAGTGGCCTTTGTTTAATTTTGGCATGTTCTAAACAAATCATTTGAATGCATCTTTTGTGTATTTTTTTAACACCAACTTGAGCACAAGACCAATGGTAGAGAATACAAGGTGTTGACCACTGCAAGGTTTTGAGTTTGATTTCTCACTCCTTCTTGAGGTTAGTAAGTAGTCAAGTTTATCTTATGTATTAATTTTTGCGCAGCGGAGTGGGTGACTGGGTGGTGAATTAACTATACATACACCAAGGGACTAGGAGGGCAAAAGGTCTTGATTCCCCTGTTGTGCCCATGAGTTATGCAATTCCTCCCAAAAATTATCCCATAAAGTTATGGCTAATGGGTTGAAGAAGGGCCTTGACCCTCTCAAGATGCTTTTATGCCTTCCTGCATGAAAATAGTTATGAAAATAAAATCGGAAGACCTTTACCCTCTGATTTTTACTGTTGTAATGCAGATTATACTGACATTAAGAGGCCAGCACTAACATGTTGATATTCGCTTGTACTGACCAGAAAATAGTATTGGAATAATGCTGCAACAATTTGAAGATTTTGCAATCTTCTAAAATTTGAAGACCCCTCTTTTGTCCCTATCAATGTCCTTTGTTCTAAGCCAGACTGTGTACTCATATCTATAGAGGGAGCTCTAACACAAAAGCCTGAGGTACCTCAAATGGAATGTCACAATCCCCTTTACTCCTTGTTCCCCTTTTCAATGGCTGTCATTCTTAACTTCTAAACTTAGTACCACAAGACCTACGTTGTGAATGGATGGAGTAGGGGACTTTAGGTTTGAGAGCCCTAATGGTCAAGACCAATTTTCTAGGTAAAATTATGTTACAATTGAAAAGGACCATATTGCCACGTTCTGTTGTCTCTTTCTTAATGGTTGGAAACATCGTACAAGTTACAAAATATTAAAGAGGGAGACTTTTTATTTTATTTTACTTTATTATTATTTTTTTGGGAGAATTTTAGATTGGTTTGGTTACAGACTTACAGGCAAATAATTACATATAAATTAGAGTTCCTAGTCATTCTTAGTTAAGTTAGTAGTCATATACTACGAAGTTGGTTCGCTAGGGGCAAATAATTATATATCAATTCAATTTAGTTGTCATTCTTAATTAAGTTAGTAGTCATTTTATTAACATGTAATTATTTACCTGTAGTGGGACCAATCTGTAATTCCCTCCCCTCCCCCCTTCTTCCTATTCATTCTCTAACCATGTTGTTGCCCCCTGGAATTTTAAACAGGGAGTATGGTCAAAGCCAGTTTGCACAAGTTATGACGGTTATGGTCACTATAAATGGACAACATAAATTCAATTCCACTTAATTTCAAAAAATAAAATAAAATAAAAATTGTTTAACTCCACTTTACATGCTCATTATTATCACCTCAAGAAGATGCCCCATGTAATTCTCGTACACTCTCTTTTTTGAATTATTCATGAAATCGAGTATTCATAAATCTAATTTATCTTGTGTATTTTAAATATTCCATTTTTTTTCCTTGCCAATATTTAAGATTATGCATATGTAAACTGCCCTTTATGGATTGTTGGGTCATGGGCCTTGGACTTTCCTAATCCATATGAATTGTGGGGTCTTATATGATTCGAGATTTGTCTGAATGATTTTCTCGTTGTCATTTAAAAAGAGAGAGAAAAAAAAACCATTTATTTTGGATAATTATTAAAAAAAAAAAAAACATTTTGAAGTAAAATGACTAACAGACCCTTGTGACCTAGTAGTACCCATATGAGGTTGGGGTGTGGACAGTTTGAAGGTCAAATACCCTCAATCTATATACTACCTATAAAAAGATGAATGTAAGAAAAACTTTTGATTGACTAATATACCCTTATTTTAATTTTTAAATACACAACTACCTACCCTTCTGCATATATAGGAAATATAGTAATATGGAAACTCTAAATCTAAAACACAAATAGGAATGCAAAGGAAATGGAAACTATAATTCCTATATAATAAATAAACAGTCGGAAAAGTCTTAAAAAAAAAAAAAAAGGGAAAAAAACATTTAACGTGCTCCAATTAAATGGAGAGTCGAACTCTATCACTACTTTCTTTCAAACGAAATCCCATATGGACTCTTTCTCCTTTGTAACAATAACATTACGTTTCTCTTTTTCTTCTGTCTTTCTCTCTCTTCTACAGGACGTTTTCTTTTTGTCTCTCGCAATTGATTTTATTTATAGTGAACAAGTTCTTATCATGACCACCGTGTTTGCATCTTCATTAAATTCCATTTTTTACTTTCTCTTGATGGAAGAGTAGAAATTTTTTATAAAATTTAAATGGGAGTAAGGTGAGATTTTATTTTGCCTTTTGATGGCTTGTTTATTTTTTTTTTTTAATGTTTTTCAGTGCAAACGTATATGGGATTAACTACATGACCCCGTATCAAGTTTGCTTGAGTTTTTATTATTCCTTTTTCCCCTTTCATCTGTATTGGTTCCATATTAAATTATATTCTATCTTTTCCGTTGATAATTGTATGTATATTGATTTTTTAATTGTTGGGATTATATCTTTGTTGGGTACAACCAAACAACTGTGCACTCTCAATTGCAATCCCAAATCATCAATTAAATGGTCCCTCTTCTATTTTTTCTTCTTTTTTTTTTAATTAAATTTTTTTGTGTTACATTGGAGGGGAATAAACTCTTACAATTCCGCGCTTTCACAAACCAGTGATCTATTGGGCTTTCTTCAAAGGACGGTTTCTTCCAAACCCACCTTCGCGACTAGGAAATAAGAATTCTTAAACCTAGAGATATAGTTAAATCATAGCTTGTCATACAAAGAGAAAGAGGCACACACACAAACAAATACAAAAAAAGAAAACGATAATGAGCTCAAAGAATAAAATTATTATCTTAACTCTCAACCCATCTAAAAAAATTATACAAAATTATCCACCACACTGGAAAAATTCAAAAAAGTTCAACATGCAAAAAATAAAATGACCTATGTGTGATAATTGCTATAATTGCTATTCTTCCAGTGAGATAGTGAACCCTCTTCCCAAATTTGATTTACAACTCATGTGGATAAAATTATTTATATGGATCTTAGAAAAACTTTTGATTGACCAAAATATCACTAACCAAAGAAGGTTGGCCTGAGTGGAAGGGGCTCTGGTCGCTTAAGCAAGAGGTCTCGGGTTCGAGCCCTTGTGGATGCAGCAAACTTTCTTGAGAGAGGTCCCCGCTTCGGCGCCCGACCGTACCTCGGAGGATTAGTCAAACTTTCTTGGGAGAGGTCCCCGCTTCGGCGCCCGACTGTACCTCGGAGGATTAGTCCTGGGCGAAGCCTGGGGACACCTTGAGAAATCAAAAAAAAAATATCACTATTATAAATTCAAAAGACAATATCATCCTTTTATAAGGGATCCTTTATGTAAGCTGAATAAGAACTTTTAATCTCAACCCTTGATTTCTTGTCCAACAACCAAAATGTTTGATATTTGATAACATACTTTTTAATTCCAATTACACTTCTAGTCATTTGATCGAACATAAAGAGTTGTAATTAAAAGTATTTATGTAACTTACTTAAAGGATCCCTCATATATAAGATCAAAACTCCAAAATCGTATTGATCATAATAGGCGATGACAAAACTATTTTAATGATCTTTCTAAACCTTCCATATAAGATACTTAAAAGAATTAGATATCTATTCAAAGATTAAGTCTGAAATTTGGTTATCGAACTACTAATATCTCTTTTAGAGATAAATTTATAAAACTTTTGATCATGTATATTCTTAAATACTACTTTATATCATCATATCAATAATTATTATAGAGATTTTAGATTCAAACTATTATTAATCTAGAAAGCATACAATATATTTACAAACATAGTTTTATATGTTATGGAGTAGATTACGAACTTATTTACCTTTAAGAAAAATTATATATATTCACGTGCAACGCACGTGTGCATTAACTAGTATTACCAAAAAAGAGAAGCAATACAACTACTACTTCCACATCCACATTCAACCCAACTTTAGGTTGGGTTCGAATTATTCAATTCAAGCCCATTCATATACATGTCATTAGCAGGTCTCCCGGCCAGTTATTTATGTCGATCAAACTTTGGATCCTAGTTATACGTACTAGCTCTTAATTATCATGATCACCATATTTACCATGCACTTATGGATCCCAATATCCCATTCACACACACATTAGCACGTCAATTGTCTGTTCTCCCAAGGGGATGCACCAAAGGGATTCGAAGCCAAGCAAAAAGATCATAAGCCAATTGTTTGCATTCTGGGGCTGTCCCATCTATGTAACATTTCATGGTTTCTGTGGGTCCCCCCCTGCAGAAAGCACGGCAACCAACCATGAGTTGACACGTAGATGGACCCATCTGTCAGATTCAGATTGCTTGTGTGTGTGTGTATTAGTAGTATACAATCATGTAGCTTGGGAAAACATTGGATTCTTAGATTATTCTGTTCCTCTTGCATATGAAGTTTTGAAAGTTCCTACGATGTTTCGAAATGAGATATGGACAGGAAGTATCCATGTCTTGTTGGGTGTCTTTACATTTAACAAAGTTGTACAGTTTGGAAAATATATCTATAAATACTTGTGTGTATAAATTATTATTATTATTTTCCAATTTTATACTGTGAAAGGAAAATGTAATTTTTGGTCCATAAACAAAGATGTTGATCCAGTCTGGGTCCAACTTTGGGCACATGCATGCTCTCTCTCTCTCTCTCTCTCTCTCTCTCTCTCTCTCTCTCTCTCTCTCAGATTATAAGGAAAATGTAACCCAATATCTTGTTGGACAATGATAATATCCCAGAAGAAAATCACAAGAAGATTTCTATAAAATAAGAATTTGTGATAATTTTCAACAGGCTAGCTCCATGTGTAGAAGAAGATTCGGAGAAAAAAAAAAAGGCCTATAAAAGTAGAACATTGATAATTTGTCCAAGAAATTCTTTAATTTTCAATTTTGCTTGTGAGAAACTTTCTATATAATATGTATATGTAATATAATATATGCTAGTTATAGCAAAAAAGATATCATGTAGCTAGCCCATGTCCCAACAGTCCCATGGCGGTCCCCGGCCTTGTCCGATCATGATATTCGCTGGGAAAGCACATGATGTACATTTGCTTGGTTATTTTTCATTCCCCTTGTCATGATTTCATTTTTCTTTCTTCATTTAATTTTTTTTCTTTTGGGTGGGGCATAGCCTTGTCATGATTTTGATGACAAAACTATTATTGTACTTAAACAAGTACCAATGTTTTTCCAATGCCCTTGCTCACCTCATATTATGTGCTAAATTATGAGAACCTATGTGTTGATATGGATGTGACCATTGCCATCAATTTGATCAAGGATGAGTTGTCCCAGGCTCATCCCTTGAGCTCTGTCATCTTTGATTGTTGGTGGCTGATGGGCAGAACTTCTTTGTTATGAATATACTATTTGGATACCTGAGTTGGCTAGCTTTACAACTCAATGCGAATGCTAGGGCTAGGGCTAGGGCTGTTTCTTATTCTCATCCATCTGTACTAAACTTTGAATTAGTTGCTATACATATTTCCCTTTTAACCACAAAATAAAATAATAATAATAATAATAACAATAATATAAACATGCACATATATATCAATTTATTTATTTATTTATCCAACTATTATTATTATTTTTTAAATGTACTTGCTCAGCCAATACGCATGGCTTGATGCTGACCCATTAGAAACCTAACCTTATTAGCTTTAAAGTAATGTTAGGTACGTATATATATCATATATATATATATATGATATATATATATAACTTCGTTGGAATATTCATTCGACAATCAGCTGACATAAGTTTTACAAAATGTTCAAAATAAAAATGATTTTTACTTATTTATTAATTTCTAATTTGCCAGTACCATGTTTGCTAGAGTTATATGAGGAGTGGGTAAATTTATTTGATATCTTTAATATTATCCATTACCTTTCCTTATCATGGTTATTAGATATTTTTCTCATAGGCTAATTAAATACAACATGTTCTAATAATAATTAAGTAGCCCTTTTATGCATAGTAATTTTAAATTAAAAAAAAAATTGTTTGCTGAGAATTGAAGTAGACATTTTGTATTGATTAATGAATCTAATATTAACTTGCTTAGGACTCCTTATCGTCAACGTAGCAAGTGAAGAACGCTCCCTTTTCATTGCAATCACCATCATAATCATAATTATCATAATTACCCTTATTCTTACACGTATAAGTAAGATTACAAACGAACTTTTTCCCTTTTTTGCTTTCTTGTGGGCAACTGAGACATTGACTAATTTTCACAATTTCGACTCATATATTTATTTCTTAGATGCTTAAGATGTCGAAATATTGTTGACATGTAGATTGGAGGCCAAATGGTGCTAAATGATAAACTTTAAATCTAATTAAAGAACCAATTAATAACGAACTTAATCAAACAATTATACTCATGGCCAAGACAGAATTGCATCCAACCTTAGCTTGAAATTACTTCATTCGGTTTGCATGATGAATTCCTTAAATTACTAGTTGGAGATCCTCTTGCTAAATCACCTCTCTCTCTCTCTCTCTCTCTCTCTCTCTTCAATATTGCAATAATCACTTCTAAAATGCAAACATATATGCATCAAAAGCATACATCTATCTAATGATATAAGGTCGCTGGGGGGCAAAAAAAAAAAAAAAAAAAAAAGGCAAAAGAATTTGGTGCACTTCTTTCCAACATAAAAGCAAGGCATAGTTGGATTCTTAATTTGCTCCTTTCCAGTCATGTCCTCATAGCTCCATTTTCGTCACAACTCCCAATTGACGCGTTACTCGCTGATTGGTGACTTAATTCATCCCTAATCATTAGATTCCCCATGTTACCCTCAGTTACTGTCCATCGTGATTCATGTTTTGCCCTAACTAATAATAATTTAGAGCATGATGTGGTGAGCTCGTACACATGGACCGCCGACCTATACATATATCCCATAAAGCAAATCACCAAGATTTTCTTGCTAATATATGTTTCAAAATTATGGTACTTTTTGATTGATGATCAAGACATGTTCAAAATCATGGACCAATCATTCGGTTTTTAGAAATATGAAGGCAAACAATTATGTTGATTCTTAGTATGGCTACTCAACAACAGTCATACGTATATATAGTATTAATAGAATACAAAAAGGACCAGCGTGGGCCTTGATGCTCTCTTAAAGATGAGTTAATTTAAAGTGTTAAGGAAAACCCTAATCAACAAAGCTAGTAAGATCGAGGATTAATATTTAGGATTCAATTTGGGTTTGTTTTATGCTCCTAAAAACTGATAATATATTAAGGGGCTGTTTGGGAAAATTAGAAATTTTAACCAACCTAATGAGGCAAATCTTAGTTTTCTCGCATTTGTTGACGCAAAATTATATATATATATGTGTGTGTGTGTGTGTGAGAGATAAATGTTGTCAAAATTTCTTGCCTTAGCCACATTCATATTAAGCAGGCGCCCTTTGAATGTCCTTGAAAATTTTATAAAATTACCAAACAAGCCACAAAGCGATTCATGGGTTCAAAATAATAAGTTTAGTTTACTAGGGATTTTCAAAAAATGAATGATTAATTGATAAATAAGTTTAGTTTCATTGACTAATTGACTTAAAAAACTCATACTTGATTAATTGCCAATATTTTACAAAAAAATGGACTATTCGCCAATTTCCCCTAAAATAAAAGATCAAAAAGAAAGGGGGAGTTACAAAATGGCTTGATTCCATGAAATAATGACAAAATCCAATTGAGTTAATTTTATTGATGTGTAGTTCTTTGCCCGTACCCATACCCAACCGTTCCATATTCCCTAAAAAAAGAAAGAAAAAAGAAAAGAAAAAGCAAGGCATCTCTTCCTAGATATATCATAGGTAGCTAATCAATCTCCCATGAGGGACATATCATATGACACTTTAGAAGACATGGCGAGATTCGAGAAAGCACTGAAATTATTGGACCCCAGTCTTTCTAGAGGAGCCAACCCTTCGTTTCTTATGTCAACGTATATCAACTAAAAATTAGAAATCGACCTTCTAATTTGGACTCAAGTCTCTCAGCTGCCATACGTATAATACCATAGCACAATGTCCACACGTTAGTAACAAGTACAACGTACCCTAAAATCTAGCCTAAATTGACATAAAGTTTAATACCCATCCCACAACAAAACTTTGAAAACAATGTACCATTACCTAGCTCCAATTCATTGAAAACAACATTGCCAGTGCCATTATTGAAATAGTTAGCTCTTTGATTTTCAAGAGGGTGAAAGAAAGAAAAATGTAAAATTTGACATTACAAGTTTAAGGCCAATTGCCTTAGCCTAATGACATAGAAAGAGGTCTCAGGTTTGAGTATTGGGCCCCCTAGAAAAGAGAGGTTTTTTTTTGGGGGGGGGGGGGGGTGATAGAGATAGTTAACTAGCCTAGCTATTTGGCTGTTCAAATTGATACATATATTAATTGTTAATTACAAGCTATTGAATGTGAAATCCAGGTAATTGGTGTTATAAGATCATTTTTTCGAAGTTTGTGATATATCCCTCTTTTTAATTTCCTTCCTAATTTATGATAATGACTGCCATTTTCTTTGATTTTCCCGTTTCCGTAAATGGATTTATTTACAGAATTACATATGAAACACAATCAAACAAATCAATTCAAGTGAGGCGACCAAACCGGCTTTACTAGTTTACAACCAATACACGTCCAAACCTATATATATATATATATATATATATAGCATCATAAGATTCCAAATTCTCTCCTTTTCCCTATTTATTCACATCGGATTCGTCACAAATCTGTTCAAATTATCTTGGACCCACTTCCTGATAACTCATTTTATTAGCTTTTTGTGGACCCCTAATTAAAAAAAACTTTGCATTAGATGCAAGATTTTGTATGGACCTAAGGAGATATTTTGTCGATCCATCACCAACGTTGGCCAATGGCCAGATGAAGCGTGGCCAAAATGATGGTGAAATAGAATAATTGAGGGGAGAGTGATGGTGAGGTCACTTATCACTAATGCATAGTGGCTTAGAAACGGTCTAATGGGGCATTGAGTCCTCGACTGTGCTTAATCACACTTTTATTAAAGGACACATACTTTAACTTAAAATTTTTGCTTTATTTAGAAGATGGTGTCACCTTTTTGGGCACCTACATGTTTGTCCACACACATAAGGAATACACAATGCTTTCTTTTGCTTAATCATGGTAAGGAAAAGTGATTGTATATATTATATATATATTCAACTATGAATTTAAGGGAAAGGGGGTTATATCAAGATATCATCACCATATGATTCATTTCATCATATGGGTTGGGTAGGTATCTTTTTGCCCAAAAATAATAGAAGGGTATCTTAATTTAGCTTGGTGGGTAACTTTGGAATCAAATTGCATTAAAGTTTCCTTAAAATGGGTAGGGGTGCAACTCAGTTTGGGCCAGGGGTATATCTGGCCTAGACCGAATTAATTTAGGACCTCAAAAATTAGACCAGAGTCGGACCGAAAATTTGTATTAGACTGGATTGGCAAAAATGGTATAGTTCTCGGTTTTTTTTATTTTAGTTTTTTTTGTAAAAGATAATAACTTTATTGAATAAGTATTATTATTTATTCAATAATACTTATATATGGAGTATAATATATTAATATGAACTTATAATTTTATATATATATATTGTAATTCGGGAATTCGGTCCGGACCGGTTTTGAAACCCTCTAAACGGTGGACTGGACTAAATTAATCGGTTCTTAAAATTGTAACTCGAGAACCAGACCGATTAGTGTTTGGTCCAGACTAAACCGAACCAAATTGCTCGAAACGATCCAGTTTTCGGATCTATTCGATCTAAGTTGTACTCCTAGAAATGGATATCTAAATATGGCAATGTAGGATGACTGTAGAGTCAAATGCAGTAAAGCCTATGAACCAACCATCACTAGCTACTACCCCACCCCCCAAAAAAAAAAAAAATAAAAAAAAAAAATAAGAGAGGGCCAAAACATGGAAAAGGTTAAAACTTGGACTGCATATATTTCACATTACATTGATTAATATACAAATATAGGAACTTGTGATTTATTATATATATTGTGATTTATTATATATATATATTGTGTTCATATATGTTTAATAGGGGTGGTGAAGATTAAGGCCCTTTGTGACTTTAGGGGTGCATTTTAGCAAACAAGAAATGCAACTACTCCCTTTCAATCTCCTGGAAATCCAAACTGACCCAAAAGTAGAAGGAAACTGAATCAATCCATTTAGAAGATCCAATCACGAGTTTCACTATCTGGGTTTTCTTTTTTTTTTTTTTTTTTTTATTGGGTACATATGTAGAGTGAACAGTGACTGTGGTGACCTCATGTGATGAATTTGAGTCTGTGTTGTTGACAAGCATAAGGCCGCGGTTTCACTAGTAGCACTCCCACAAGAACGGCTCCTCAAGCCGAAATCCAGTATCGGCTCCAGCCAGCTGCTGCCATGACGAATTGTAGTAGCATAACCGGTCCACGCTTCGCTCCATGCCATCGATGCAGAGATCGGGTAAATCGAACAGTGTGTCATCATCATCATCGGTCGATGGAGAATTCGACGATTCTTGCGTGTTTTCCGACGATGGAACCTCGGCTTGGCTTGGCTCGGCTTCAGCTTCACAGCGCCTTGACTCGCCGAATGTGGTGGCAGTAGCTGCCTTGGCGGCGGCGGCTTGGATGTCTTTGGGTAATGCGGTGACGGGGCGGGGAAGTTCATGGGCTAGTTGTGGGAAATTGAGAAAAGCGGAGCAACCTTTGATGGCTAGCGCGGCTACGTCGTGGGCTCGTGCCGCCATTTCGGCCGTAGGGTATGTTCCAAGCCATATTCTTGATTTCTTCCTAGGCTCACGGATTTCGGACACCCATTTGCCCCAACTCCGCTTCCGTACTCCACGGTACGTCGGGTGCTTGTTGTCATTGCCACTCTTATGCCGCTTCTTAGACTCATTACCGGAGGAGGTGGTGGTGGAGGAGGAGGAGGAGGAGGAGGAGGAGGAGGTGGTGGTGGTGGAGGAAGATGATGAGGGGAATATGTGTTGAGCTTCTTCATACTCTGCAGTGAGTTGGTCTTCCATGATAAGAGAGGCCTATGTTGTAGTAAGAAAAGAATGTGGAGTGATGGCACAGAAATAGAGAGGTTGGTTTTATATGATTCTTTTTGTAAATTAAAATATGGGGGGAAGAAAAAAAAAAATCAAAGGTTAAAAAGGAGGAAGAATGGGTCCTTGACAGAAGGGTGACTACAGTCTACAGTTCAGCTATTTTGTTACCCATGTGGCACTTGAATAATGCACGGTTTGAGATCATCTCTCACATCCCCTTGTTACTTCCACTGGCCTTTTCTCATGTCCATATATATATATGGCTGTAACCATTTCTCATTTTTCATGTGCACTTGTCATTGGGCTTCAATTCGGATTTTTCTTCTTTGGGTTGACAGAATGGTAGGTCAGTTTTTTTTGTGCTTATTCAGACCATGAACTTCACATGAAAGCTCAAAGGTGGCTGAGGGCCCTTGTGGTGTCCCATGTGATGTCCGCCATTGATCCCGGAGTCCACACAATTTGACCCACAATAGCCTGTGCGACCCCCTTAAGAGTTGGCTGCTTGGAAAAAATACCCAAAATCAAAATTAAACATGGGCTAGTAGGGGATTAGTTTGGATTAAAACCTTGGTGGAAGTAATTAAGGCCTAGGATATATACCCCTAATCGTTAATTATTAAAAAAAAAAAAAAATCACCAATCTCCTTTTTCTTTTTATTTTTCAAAAATTTTTTTTTACCGGATTTCATTTTCGTTACCTAGTGACTAGTCCGCATGTCATCTTCAACTCGACCCAATAATGTCTCAATCTGACCTGGCCTCTGAATAGAACCTTGTCCCTGGCTTCTTTCCTGGCTGTAGTCTTATTATTTTAATTATCTCATATTATTTTTGTATTAGATTATCATCTTGCTCCATTGAGTTCTATTAATTAATGAGTTCATTAAGAACTACAAATTAAACGTTTAGCGGGTTAAGAGCAGCAATTGACGGAGATATTAATTAAGCAAATTGACCAATTGAAATTTGACTAATTACAGTGACAGATTCTTTGATTGAAGACATAATAAGCCTGGAAAAATTTTCTATTGAAAGTTCTCATGTGGGTTTTGGTATTAGGGATTCAGACAATTTATGCAACACACATGCACATGACTAAACATTAACATATTACATATTGTCCCTATAATTAAATCCACTAATCACCATTTTTGGAAAATTTAAAGGTGTAGAATGGATCTGGAAGAGGAGGGATAAACTTAATTAAAATAGTATGCACCACCATGCTAGCCATGGTGCCAGCAGGGCCAGACTAATCCAACTAGCTAGTGTGCTTTAATTTGGATTTGATAGCCAATGGTCAACCGGACAAGAAATCTTTTCATTTTTGATCCTTTTTTTATTTATTATTATTTTCTTTTATGGCTTTTTCTCCTCCTTTCCTTTTAAATTATAGCTAGCCTGCATTGTAAGGGCCAACGAATGGTTAGAATCAGGGCCGGTTTTGAGTTTTTTGGGGTCTTAGGCAAACTCTTAAAATGACCCTCTATACCCAATTTTTTTTCCCTACTACCAACATAAAGTTTGTTTGCACATCCCATTGATTTTAATTTATTAAGGTTTTAGAAAAATATAAAAGGTTTTTAAGAAAATTGATTGCGATATCCACTATAGAACACACTTTGAACAATTTTGCAAATGAAAGTTTTCCAATATCTTTTATTTAAGTTGACTTTTTGGTCAAAATTAAATAGAGACGATAAATGATAAAAAAAATCTACTTAAACAATAGATTTTTGAAAAACTTTCTTTTGCAAAGTTGTTCAAAATGATATTTTATAGTGAATCACGTAACAAATTTTTAAAAAAACCTTTTTATATTCTTCGTAAAACGTTGACAAATAAAAATTAGTAGGGTGTGCAAATAAAATTAAGGGGTTGTAATAACTGTTCTCTTTAAAAAAAAAAAAAAGAAAAGAAAAAAAATAAAGCCTACTACAAGGGTTAGTCCTAAAATGGAGCCTTATTTTTTAGTCAAAATGTGGAGCCCTAGGCGAAACCACCTTGCTTGCCTTATCTCAAAACCGGCCCTAGTTAGAATCATTCCATGTAGGGTCATGTATTGCAAGTATGACTATACATTGTTACCGCTTTAATTTAGACCCCCACCAAAAAAAAAAAAAAAAAAAAAAAATGAGGATCCTTGCATTGGTGTGATTTTTGTTTTGCCTTGAATTCTTTACCCACTTTTTTTTTCTTTTTCTTTTTTAACCCATGTTGTTGAAAAATCTTAACCCAAATCCTAAACCCCGGCCATCCCATTCATTGAGAGGGCACCCTCCCCTCATTAAAGTTTAAAGGAGTCACTGGTGCTTTACCTTGAATTCATTAATCCTAAAATTGGGGAAAAAGGAAAAAAAGAATTTTTGTGCCATAAATTGTAGATGTTCAATAGATATATGGACACTAATCAGAATAAAATCCGTCGATCTATCATTGTACCTTTATGTTTCTGAGGAGAACCTCGCTTTTAATTCTTTAATTCTCTCTCAAATTTGGTCACACCAGCATTGCAAGTTGGTTGGTCCAAGCATAAATTTAAGTGGGCCATTTGGAAGTGGCTTGATTTTGATCACTATAACATTTGATACCACAAATTCATATATCATGTGAAAGTGAAGCCCATGCAAATTGTGGATCAGATAACGAGAGCAATTAAGAAGAAAAAATAAATAAATATCAGAAATCGGAGATCGATCATTCATTAGAATCATAAAAAATCCATTACTAATTAACTGACCAAATGGTCTCAAGACATCTTGTTTAGTGCAAAGTCTTTAGTTCACCTTAGGGCTATCTCTATGAACTTATATTCTTGTTCGGTGCATGTGAGATGAGGAAAGAGGGAATTGCATGTGTTTAAAAAAGATTAGTCGGGTGCGTAAGTACATCAACATTTTAGAACCTCCCGATATAAAAATAATAAATACTAATAAATGAATAATAAAAATTAATTGTCAAAGTTTTCATGGCCTTGCTGGACATGCAAAGTAATTTGTAGAAGATTCCATTGTTTGGATAGAAGAGGTCCGAAGTTGTGTTGGGGACCAATTCTAAGCTGATCTAAAGTACTATTGTTCATCTAAATAAAATCTTTATGTCGTCTCTTACTATGGAAAAGATGGAATAGTTCCATGTAAAAAAAAAAAGGAAAAAAAAAAATTCAGAAATGGGATAATTTATCGGAATCATAAAAGACCTTCCAATAATTAACTGGTAAGTGCATCAACATCTTAGACTAGCTGAATATCCCACTAGCTTGCTATGGTGACTAGCTTCATATGGGTCCTATAGTTGTTAGGCCACATAAAAACTGAAAGGACTTCTTGTCTCACACCTAAATAATGGGACAAGAAGTACCCACCCTGCACCCTAATCTATAGTACACCTACACCAAATTTTTTTAAAAAAAAAAAAAAAAAAAAAGGGAAAAAAATATTAAAATAGCAAGGACAAAGTTTTAAACTCTTAAACTAGCCTCTACGTACAGATACAACCTGAGCTATAAGACCGTCAGTATAAGTTGGTTGAGACGCTGAGTTACACAAGTAAAGTTCGATATCATTTTGACCTGTCATAACTTAATTGACTCTTAATCGACTTAGAAAACGCAGTGATAGCTTAACATTTTGTCAATTTTTATAATTTTTATCATACAATTAATATTTATTTGAATATTTGTATTTGATTTTACATGGGTTCTATTCGAATATTTATGCAATTATGAATAATATAATTTCTTTAAATATATTTTACTTTTGTGTTAACTTGGGAATTAAGTTTGTTGAATTGGGCGCAAGGATCCTCCCTATTACAATGGACGGTCTAGTGAAATCTGAATTATGGAATGTGGTATGAATAGTTCAAATTTCATTAAACCGTCTAATAAATGGAGAGAATCGCTTCTCTTGATTTGGCAGTCTACTTAATTAATATTATACCAACCCATTAATTATCACACCCCCGTAAACTTCTGAGAGCTTGATCAAGTTGTTTAATCATCACTCTCTGTTATTTATTTATTTATTTAATTTAATTTAATTTAATTTTATTAAATTTCTAGTCTAGTAGATGGGTTTGATTTGAATCATTTTGAACCCCTACAAATTATTGGAATGTGACCTGATCTAATAATCTAGTAGATTTAGAAGTGGAGTTTGAGTTGGAACCTTTGTTAAGGATTCCAATAATTGAACTATATATCTGATGATATTATGAGATTTAAAATACTAACAATTGAAATTAGGAATTTGTAAACGATGCAACAAGCATTATTTTTTTCTATGAACCCATTGATTCTATAGGACTTACATATCACCACTTCAATCTTTTAAAATTGATAGTACGGAACATTTGCATGAAGGGTCGTACCATCCCACACAAAGGGAGGAGCTCCTTTTGATTTTGAATTTGCAACTTAAGGGAAGAATTTTTTGAATAATAAAGATTTTCCAAAGCCCTTCTTTATTTTTTATTTTTATATTTTATATAATTTTCCAAAATTCTGAATCGAAATTGGACACATGCTTTATATCCAAACTCGACCGACACAAAGGTTTTTTTTTTTTTTTTTTTTTTTAACTATCAAATCAATTAATGTTAAAAAAAATGTGCATGAGATAAGAGAGGAGAGGAAAACGTTCACGAATATATCATTTCACAACCCTGATAATAAGTTGAGAAGTTTTGTCAAATGTCTGGTTTAATTTAAAACATCATTCGACAATCTTAATTATTTCTTCCTTTATAGTCGAAAACATAAATGATGACAGAATTAAAGGAAATTAAAGCTTACAACAAATCAAATCAGTAGCTAAGAACATCATTTATTTTATTTTTTCTTTGGATTCCTTATGCATGCATGTTCACTTGATTTTTGAATTTTAGAGGGTAGAAGCATGAACAGAGAATAGGACATGGCAGACAAAAGTTTTAAGGACAAGTTGTAAGCCTTACAGGAAGTACTTTCATTTTTGTCTGTGCTAACCAAAATATGAAAATGATTGGTCACCCACAAAAATAATTACGTAACCATTAGAAAAAAAAGAAAAAAAAAAAATTCACATACACTATATATATGCTACTATTGTCAAATCACATTCCAAAAGTGAACCAGCTACATCCCTAGTTGGGTAATCAACCTCTGCTTCTAAAATATTTATGCATCATGTGATTCTTGATATTTTCCCTAGAAAATTAAGGAGAGAAGAAAAAGGGAATAAGGAAAGAAAATAACTTCCAAGGGTGCTCACCATGAAGAGCATCACAAGAACAAGCTAGAGACCCAAAAAAAACACCTAAGAGCAAGTGGCCAATTTTGAAATACGAAAAATTCTAGAGCAAGCCATATAATCACAAAGGAGGAGAAGATATATATGTTAGCAATCTTCTAACATATTAATGTATCAAAAAAAGAAAAAAAAAAATCTTATAACATATTAAGAATTACTATGATGGCAGCTCTAGCTAGTTCATTCTTTGTCTCATTTATATCGTAGATCTTTGTTTTTTTTTTTAGACATCAATACAACAAACATACCCCTAAAACCCTCCCTAATATCTATGAATGTTTTTTTTGTAAGCTTTAACCTGGGATCACTCACCTAGGCTCTATTTGGTTCATTGATTTTAGGACGGAAATGAAAAAAAATTTGAGGGAATTTGGTTTCTATTGTTTGGTTACAAGGGAAAAATAGATGGAAAAAAAGTATAGAGGAAAATAAGGGTTTTTACTTTCCATTTAAAACAATGAGGAAAATTGAAATTTGGGGGAAAATTTGATCGGGCTCTCTTCTTCCCCACTCATATCCTCTCACTTCTCTCACACTTTCTTACACGAGGTGATTTCTAGTGGTAAATGAATGCAAAATTTTATATTTTTTTAGTACATTAATGATAGTAACTCAATTTCCTTTAATATTAGGTAAATATTACTTCGTCGATGCGGGGTATCAACTAAAAACTGGGTTTCTTGCTCCATATCGAAGTACACGTTATCATCTCAAAGAGTACAGTGTACATCAACCTCAAAATGCTAGAGAGCTTTTTAACCTTCGCATGCATCCTTACGAAATGCAATTGAAAGAGCATTTGGTGTCTTGAAGAAGAGGTTTCCAATATTAGCTAGTGGGACTGAACCACATTACCCAGTTGACACACTAATTGATATTGTATTTGCGGGATCTTGCACAACTATTTCGTGGGTGTTGATCCAGATGTAAAACTTATTGCAGAGGTTGATCAAGAGCTCATGAATGCATCAATCCAATCTAATGTAGTTGCGTCAAGTTTAACTGAAGAATGTCGGGAAGGAGAAATTTTAAGGGAGCAGATAGCTGCAAATATGTGGAGAGATTATAATTTGTATCCTTTATGAATTTATTTATTTATTTATTTTTATTTTTTTGTGTGTGCTTTTAAAGACGTTGCACTTATCAAATGATCCAGCCACTAAACCTACTTCAATTATATAATGATTGTCTTAATGTTTGCCTTTAATGTCTTTACCTATCATGCATTTTGATCGTTAGCTAGTCTCCTTTTTGTTGTAAGATTCTATTACTCGTCTTTCAGGACCACAAGTTAACGTATACAATTCAACTTCCTATCTCTTAGCATTAATTTGTTTGTCTCATTTTTTGTTTGCTATTGTTCCATATTGTCTATTTGGTCTGTGGATTTTTGAAGGGAAAGAAAATATAAGGGAAAAAAAATGGGAAGGAAAGAAAATATGTGGAAAATACAAAATTTTCTTGTGTTTGGTTGTCTAGGAAAAATGAGAGGAAAAAAAATGTTAATTCTTAAGGAAAGTGATTTTTTTTATGTTTGGTTGTTGAGAGAAAAATGAAAGGAAAGAAAAATTCATACACACTTAAAAAAATTCAAATGGCTAAAATGAACCAATACTCTCATGCTATAAAATGAAAAAAATGCCTTGCTTTCCAACATTCCTGATAACTAAACACATTTTTTTTCTCCAAATTAGTCCAAACCACTATAAGCCAGAAGACTACACCTACCCTCTGTCTTCCCAAATTATAAACATCCCTTGCCTCTAATCTAGAGTAGCCTAATCTGGTTAACAGAAAACTAAGCACCCAGTGTGAAATTGAAGGTGTCATGTGATTCTTTTTGGCTTTACAACTATGTGATTACTAGCTTTGCATCGAAAAATGTAGGCCCATATTTCACCAACAACCAGAGTTCACGTCGCTCTCTTGAGCAAGCTAGGAATACTGGATCTGGGTCAGGGTCCGTTTTAACATGGATCTGGGTCAACATTTGTTTAGCATGGGTCCGCATCAACCTAGGTCTGGGCAAGCAAAATGACTTGTTAGGCGTAAATGGGTTAGTGGGTTGGGTTGGGTCTTTCAGTTTTAAATGGGTTAGTTTTGTATTATCTCAAAGAGAGCACACAAGAGCATCCCCAGCCATACAAGCTAAATTAGGTGTGTTATTGCTATTTTAGCACATGCTACAGTGCCAAATGCTATAATTTAGCATAATGTATTTCAATGATGCAAATAAACATAGTGTGCTATTTTTGTCACAACTTTAACTCTTTCCACAGATTTAAGGTTTTGTAAGATAGTGAATGAGATATATTGTGAATCAAATGAAATGTTGTTTGAGTGGGCTGAATGAGTTAAAAAAAAGGTTATGTTTTTTGATTTATTTTATTTTATTTTTTATTTTTTTATATATAAGATTTTAATATTATTTTTGAAAATATTGTATTTATTTATGGGCTGTTTGGTTACTGAGAAAATTTTGGAAGAAAAATGGAGGAAAAGAAGTTGCTGATGTGTTTGGTTGTTGAGAAAGGAAGGAAAAGTTAACATGGCAAATATAGCAAAAGTTCACCCTTGTGCCATATTTGGCACAAGGGTGAACTATTGCTATATTTAGCACATGCATTTTGCACACCATTAGAGCATCCCAACTTGTGCTAAATGCTATAATATAGCAATAGCACACCATATAGCTCACCCTTATACTATATTTGGCACAAAGGTGAGTTATTGCAATATTTGCCATGTCAGTTTTTCCTCCTTTTTTCAACAACCAAACACACCAGCAACTTCTTTTTCTCCATTTTTCTTTCAAAATTTTCTCAGTAACCAAACAGCCCATAAATAAATACAATATTTTCAAAAATAATATTGAAATTTTATATATAAAAAAATAATAAATAAATAAATAAATTAGAAAACATACCCTTTTTTTTAACTCATTCATCCCACTCAAACAACATTGCATTTGATTCACGATATATTTTATTCATTATTTTACGAGACCTTAAATCTGTGGAAAAAGTTGAAGTTGCATGTGGCAAAAAATAATACACTACGTTTATTTGCATTATTGGAGCACATTGTGTTAAATTATAACATTTGGCACTGTAACATATGCTAAAATAGCAATAACATACCTAATTTAGCTCACATGGGTTAAACAAATTTATACAGAGTTCATGCAAAGCTTATACGTAGGATGCTCTTATAAGCTGTCATTTGACCAAACCGAAATAATAATAAAAAATAAAATAAAATAAATTTATGAGAGCAACCTACGTACAACTTTATCTTAGAAAAGAACACTTCATGCAACCAACTTATCTTAGAAAAGAACACTTCATGCAACCAATAGTTTGTCGTAACCATGCAGATGCCATTGTTCCGAGCAATGCACATCGGCACATGTAATTCCAAAATCATAAAATTCCAAAATCTCAAGATGTAATTAATCCCTTCGATAAAGTAAAGAAATTTTGAAAAATTACCACCACTGTGGATTGGAATGGGTAGTTGTTGAAAGTTCCGTAAGGGCGTGTTTGGTTCGCTGTCTTAGAAAATAGTTCCCAAAATGTGATTTCAGAAAACGGCAATAAAGTTTAAAAGGTTAACAAACACTTTAGTACCCTATATTTTGGAGGGTTTTTCAATTTAGTACTTAAAGAATTTGTTTTTTTTCCAATTTAGTATATAAACTATATTTCAGTGTTCAATGTAGCACAATAAAAAACATTTATGATTAAAAAAAGGGGTAGCTATTGCCACCACAAAAATTCTCACACCCCCCAATTTATTTGAACTTTCCAACGTTTTATGAAAAATATAAAAGTTATTTATGAAAACTGGTCACGTTGTCCACTAGAATATACTATTTTGAAAAAAGTTTTTCTAATGTCTTTTTTTTTTGTTTCCCTCCAATTTATTACTTGAACTACAGTATCTGTTTCTATAAAAATGAAACAGAGATTGTAAATAGCTAAAAAGTCTATTAAAACGATAGATTTTGGTTTACAAAGTTGTTTAAAATAATATTTTATAGTAGTGAAAACGGCTAGTTTTTATTAAAACTTTAAAAATTTTAAAACAAGTAAAGGTACAGAAGAATTTTCACTATAGCAATAGCTGGTCTCTTAAAAAAGATTAAATTCATTTTTCAGATGAAGAGATTTTTTAATAGGCCAGGACAAGTTACAATGGGTAGGCACTAGATGAAAATTGATGGGCCACCATGCATGATTTATATGCAGAATGGTAGATCCAAATAACAATTTAGATCCTTTTGTAGGTGTAAGTAATAACAAAGGAAAATTCTGAATAAGAAAGTCTCTTTGCCTTTGCTCACACATGCATATGATTGCAGTGCTATTCAAATAAAATTAGAGATATATAATGTTTGTAACTTCAATCGATCATTACGAAATTATGAAGATATCAATTCTAAAAATGATTTAAATTTATTTCAATAGTCTTGAACGATACATAATTCCACCAATTAATATGTAGAAGGTGAGCCAGCAACATGGGACGCGCTCCATATTAGATTGTCCCTTATGTAAGTCACAAAGTATATGTTGCTCATAATGACTAGCCATTCATATAAGAGGTCCTCAAACTATAGAAGAATTCCAGTCAATTTTGATGGGGCACCGCTCTCATTGTAGATATCTACATATACTGATGACCTTGTCTAAATGCACCCTCACTTTGCAACAAATTCAAGGCCATTGACAATTGCACTTGTGGTGCCTCATCACCAATGGTAAGATGGTGACTACTCATGGGTTCCCCCTTTTCTTCGAGTATGGCTTTAATGGCTTTAGCAGAACCACCCCACCCCACCCCACCTCTCAAAAAACACAAAGCACTAATGCATGTTTATTATACTTTTCTTATATGATTGAACGGAAATTCATCCTATGCTGTACTCAATCAATGTGAGCCTGTCCATGTATGGTAAAAGTCAAGTGAATCGCAAGCCACTTGCTTAATTTATTGGAAAATATGAAATATAAACATTAAAAAAAAAAGTAATTAAATTGCTGAATTAATAATTTATTCCATTTAGTTCACCATAAATGGTAAGCCATTGTGAATTTTGGAAAAAATCTATGGTCTTGGGGAAAATAAATTGTTTTAATCACAATGACAAATAGTTAGAAAAGGTGTTAAAAAAAAAAAGAAAGTGATCATTATAACTGTCATTGCCATAATTTTAATGAAAATAATGGCCAAGGGCCCAAGGTCCCATTTCACCCTTCTCGCAAAATCTATGGTCTTGTAATGAGGACCATATATATGGTGCATTTGATACCCATAATAGCATAATAGCATATGGTACGATTGGAAACCCTCATTCTGAAAATAAATAAGTGTCGTCTTCGCACTTTTGTTTTCTTATTGGTAATGATGAAAACCAAGACTTCGTAGCAATTCAAGCCTTTAATATGGCAAATGATGATAAATTTGTTGTCCAGTGGCACCCAGTGTTTTTGGAGATAAGGGAAATGCACTAATTGCATGGCATTTTGGGGATGTGTGTTTTTTGGCCCCGCGGGGGGGCATCATTAATTTGTCCCTTGAATTGATTTGAAATATCATTTCTTGCCCACAAATGATTTGGCTTTCCATTACCAAAATTTTTAAAAAATAAAAATAAAAATGATTTGGTTTTCAGAAAATCTTACTAGACTGGCTTTTTTTTTTGAATGAATGCATCTTATTGGATTTTTTGCAAGTCTTTCATACATTTATTCAAGTTGATTGGACCACAAAAGCTAACTTCTAAAACTTCTTAGTATAGTTAATTACTTAGAAATTAAATGTCAAATGACTCCACAAAAAACTTGGTCATTAGAACTTACACCCCTCTCTTCTCTCTCTCTCTCTCTCTCTCTGGGTAAGAAAAGAAATCTACTACTGCAAAAGAGTTCATTTATTTTTTATTATTATTATTTTTTTTGTACATGTGCGAGTGGCAAACCTAAAGATTTCTCTTGGGGGACCAAAACATAAGGCTAGTTTGAAAGGTTTAATTTTTTAATAATTTTGGAGAAATCAAGTTTTTTCAATTTGAAATTATTTATCCAATATATTTATAATTCTAGACACCAAATTGTTTATGTATATTATTAGCGGACTTTGAATGAATGGTTAGGGAAAAAAAAATATAATTGAAAACAAATAACAATAATTAAACTCCAATTCAAGTCAACCCAATTGATTGTTCTTGCACAGAAAGTTTTGTGGATGGAATAAATAAAGTTGTAAGCCTAGATATTTATAGAACAAGGGAGGAAATTTTAGAGATCGACCTCTTTGTACTTAGAATTTCAATAGAACTAAATTCCTAATTTGCTGAAGAATTCCATTATAAATGAGAAAAAAATATATGTAAATATCATGAACTCTCCTTGATATGAGCTTTCTTCAACTCTTCTTAAATTCACGCAAATACATCACAAGTCATGATGCATAAATTATCACCCGGTTTTTGGAAGAAATTCAGGTAAGGACGTCCTCTTTTATTTATTTATTTATTTATCAGGAGGTTCCTCTAAATGCTTACGTATTTGACTAATTAATCCCTTTGACCACAGGCAGTCCCCTCATCCTACACGCACAGGGCAATTATAGGGCATAAGTCCATGGGGGTGGCCTTGAGAGAGAGCGGCCAATAAGAATTAAACTCATGTTTTCTTGTGTGGAAAAAGACTCTTGGACCACTTGATCTACCCCACAGACTTTATTTGATATAATACTGAATAGACTGGATAAGATAAATATATCAAGTCTACCATAGACCACATAAAAGAAGCTATCAAGTCTATCCCTTCCATGATATTTCACTATGCGACGAGATCAGCCTACCAAGCTGTGCTGCTCGTTGGGTGGCCTCACAAGCTAGTCAGGATCTTCTCCCAGCAAGCTGATGTGCTGCTCTAACCGGATAATGGAATTGATTAACAGGATATGAAGTGTCATCTGTATTTCGTTAATTTTCCATATGTCAGTATGGTAAGTTTCTAACTAATTAATGAGGAAAAATTATGGGCTTCCCCAAAGGTGGGGTGGGCATGGCCAGACAACAGGCCAAGAAACCTCTAGCCCAAGACCTGCTAATGCCTTAGACATTTTGATCATGTCATTGAATATATATATATTTTCAATATTTAATCATCATCCTATATATATATATATATATATATTTATAAAAGAGAAATATAATTCTCAGCCATTGGATGAAATAGTTTTTATAATATAATTAAACCAAAAAAAAGGGACTAGCTTTTGTGTCCTTATTTCAATATTTCACCTATGATAATTGATAGATCTTTTCTGGAATAGAGAAATTTCCTTTCATAACCTGGACTTTCTTCCTCTTGTTTCACAATGTTTCCCTTTTTCCTCTTCTTATTAACCCTCTGGCAGATATAGTGAGCAAAATTTGATCCACATAACTATAGCAGCAACAGAGTAATGGAGAAAAAATGGGAATGGGCATGTGTCACCTGGGCCGCAATGTTCAGTTATCCTATAATGTGGATTCTCATGATAAGCCTCTGGTATATCTGTGTCTCCAAATAATAATAACCATTGGACACCCAAATTTGTAAACACTAGTACCTACTCCCTACGGCTCAACACAACTAGGTTAACTAATTACAAATTTTATTGAATTATAAGGAAAATGTTAAAAGTACCTCAATTTTTTGTTCAAATTTACTTGCTCAAATAACTTCATAACCGTCATGTCAACCCACTATAGTCAGTTATTTTTTTGAATGAAATTTTGAATGGGTTATCTTGATCAACAACTAAATCCTTTGGGCGAAAAATTCAAGCTATATTGCATTGCCGAAAAGATAAATATTCACAATGGGCCAACGTGGTGGCTACCACTTCATTTAGACAAGTAAAATTTGGACACTTTAGCATTTTCTTAAACAAAATATTATTATTTATAGTTTTTTTAAAATTTTATATTTAAGCTATTAGTTTGGTCTGACCAAGTGGAAATTCTTGGGTCCGTCCCTGGCAATTGTTGCAATGATTTGGCGGAATAAAAACCTAAATTTATCTCATATAATCTAGTATTTCCAAATTATTTACCTATATGATATATCTCAAAAACTACCAAAAAAAGAAAGAAAAATTAAAAAAAAAAAAAACAAAGAGATTTGTTAATCAAATTAACATTTTTTTTTAGGGTTAACGAAATTGACATTGTCCAACAAATAAATAATATATAAAAATTTATGACAACAACACTTACAAATATCCTTCCCATTTACTTAATGGGTCAATCTATTGCCACCACATAAAGTACTTTAAACTCACTTAGTTTACAATTTTTAAGCTTTTACAAAAAATATAAATAGTTTCTATAAAAACTAATCGCGAAGTCAACTAGAAAACATCATTTTCATACAATTTTTTAGAAGAATTTTTTTTCTAAACGGTCCAAATCTCGGTCTGGTTCTCTGTTTTTATTTATTTATTTTATTTTGTAAAAGGTAATAACTTATTGAATAAGTATTACGGAGTATTATTTATTCAATAATACTTATATGTAGAGTATAATATATTAATATAAACATATAATTATATATATAATCATATTTTTTTTTTCTTCGTAATTCGGGAATTCGGTCTAAGCCGGTTCTGAAACCTCTAAACCATTGGACTAGACTGAATTCATTAGTTCTTAAAATTGTGCTCCGAGAACCAGACCGATTAGTGTTTGGCCCGAACCAGAACAAATTGCTCAGAACGATCTAGTTCTTGGGTCTACCGAACTAAGTTGCACTCCTAAATTTTTCTACTGAAATGACCCATCATCTCTCCCTCTCTCTCTCTCTCTCTCTCTCTCTCTAACATTCTCTACAACCCAAAACTCTATCAACATAGACCCTCGAACCCACCCTAACCATATCCCCCTTGCAACCTTCGACACTCAAGCGGCACCAAACCCATGGGGTTTTTGGACCTCAACTCTGCAATGTGGATTTTGGAACCTCAAGCGGCATGAAGATTTTAGATCTCCATGGTTCGATCTCCTTCTTGCTAGCTAAAACCTTCACACCGTACACCTCTCATGTACCTGATGGCTTCTTCTTTTTGTATAGTTGAATCACCATAGCCAAAGGTGAAAAAAAAAATTGATTTTATTTTTAATTTTTTTGTGTGTTAAGCTATGAATCTAAGGGGGAAAAAAATCTATGCTTAGATCTGCTTTAGTATTTTTTCTTTTTTTTTCCCCTGATTTCATAACCTTCCATGGAAATATGGGAACTCTTCCATGGCTAAAGTGAGCGAACAAAGGAGAGGAAAGAGAGGGTCAGAGAGAGAAAAAAGGAGCAGATAGGCTTCACGTTTAATCATTAAGGGAGAGAAGATAGAGAGAGGGGGTGGAATGGAATTGGAACCAACTAGGTCCCTAACGAAAGGAAAAATAAAAAATAAAAATAAAAAAAAGATAAAAAATACAGAATTTCCATGTGGCATTAGAAGAGGCAACCATCCATATATAGATTATATAGATTTTTTGCCTTTTGCTTTGGGCTGGAAAAACGAGGAAGGGAAAGAAGAGAGGTGAGAGAGAAGGGAGGATCGGAAGAGGTGCAATGATGAACTTGCCCATGAAAGGGTGCGGATTTAGCAAATGAAGGTGTGGAAATAGCCCCTTCCTTGATTTAAAGTAGTTAGTAGGAGCATCTCCAACAATCTCTAAGCTCTACAAAACAGAGAACCTTTTGAGGCTTTCCACATTTATTTAGAAAGCCCTTTGGGGTCCCTTAGCTAAAGTAGAAAACAAATAGAAAGCAGTGTTGGAATCGTCACTTGAATAGTTCCTTATTTGCTTCCCAAATGCAAGCGTGCAGTTTAGCAGCTAGCGACGTAAGAGTAATTTTGTCCAAAAATAAATTGAATGATATTTTTTGGCTTAGACTAGAGCATCTTTAGGCCAACTATCCATATCCATGCTCCTTGGCTATTTCCCCCCCTCCCCTTCTTCTCTCCATAAAATAATTGAAAATAGAATGATATAAATAAATAAATAAATTGAAATAACTAACAAATAGCTAGTACCTTTAAACTACCCACTTGAATAATTACCGGCAATTTTTTAAAAAAGTCATTTTGCGAGCTAAAATAGTTAATAATAGCTAGTATTCTTAGAGTTGCACTAAAGAAGGTACAAAGTCTAATACTAGAGATGTATGGCCAAAATTCCCTTTTAAATTATTTTTGTAACTAAGGTAAGTATACGTTGTTTATATTTTTACAAGAGAGATACAATTCCCAGTCAATGGTTCAATAATTTTTATAATTAAACCCAAAAAAAAAAAAAAAAAAGGCACTTGTGTTTCATGTTGGGGGGGGGTGGTTGTTGTCACTACAAAAATTAATTTACACCTCTATTTAATTTACAATATATTTTTTAAGGTTTTATAAAATTAATAAATTAATTGAGAGGTGCAAATGAATTACTACTTATAAAAATTAATTAATTACTACTTATAAAAACTATATTTACTCTGTATATTTACGCCACCGCAAACCCAAGCAACACCACCTCCATCTCTGCTGCTTCTCACTCTCTCAAAAGTCAGAAGCTTCCCGCACAACATTGGAACACCAAACTCGGTACAGAAGTCTAATATAATTAAAGTGACCCAAATATGGACAGTAAAATTGAAACAGCATAAAGCAACATAAAATGAAGGGAACATGACCAAAAATAAGGATGGTAGTGAACCATGGTACTCGGGCTTCGCTCGAGTTCGATTGGATAAAAAATTTGTTCAAACTCGCTTATAAGATAAAAGAGCCAAACTTCATTTTTGAGCTTGTTAATTGATTGAACTAAGTTTGAGTAGAATACTACTTTGACTTGTTAAACTCATTAATACTTTGAACTTGCTCATATACTAAACAAGCCAAGCTCAAGCCCCATTTTGAGCTCGTTAATTTAACAAGCTAAGCTTGAACATGATAATACTTGGTTCTGCTCCGCTCTTTCAAAGATAGCCAAAACACACTAACCCATTCTTAAAAAATAAAAAATAATAATAATAATAAATATAAAAAATAAACCCCTATACCCTAGTACACCTCGACTAACCCATTCTTAAAATAAAATAAAATAAAAAAATACCCATATACCCTAGTACACCTCGGCTGGTTCATACTTTCAGCCTCCAACTACAGCTCGCTGGTAAAGCAACTCTCTCCAGTGACTAACTGGAGAGAGCTTCACGCTGTGACTTCTACGAGCACATTAAAATTTCCATATTCTGCAATCTCAGAATACCTTCAAATCTTGAATCCAACACCACACTCGAGTCTTTGGTGACTGAAACTACAAATAAACCTCTATTCCTAAAAATTCATGGGAGGGAGAAAGCATCTGAGTGTACCATTTGAAGGCATCGCGTTGGAGACGAGCATTAGGCTGAACTCAGGAGCAAAGCAATGCGAGGGTACTTGAGAACAAGGTAGAGGAGATCGGGATTTTGTGGGAAAGGGTGGTTTTTTTAGCATCCTTTTGGGCTTCGGCATCTAAAGAATTTTGTGGGATTCCTTTGTTTTTTATTTCTGATTGGTTAGCTGTGTGTGGGATATAGGAGTTTTGCTGTTTCATTTGTTTTCTTTTTTATTGTAGGACTTCTTGTCCTCTTGTACATTCTTCTCTTCTCTTAATGAAATTTCGTTGCTTATCAGAAAAAGAAAAAAAAAAAAAAAAAAAAAAAACCCTAGAAGCTTTACGACATAAGTAGGTGATGAGGCTAAATTCTTAAAACTGATTTATTAAAGATAGTAATCTTTGCAGTAAACAAAATTCAAAATCACTACCTAACCAAAACAAACATCTAACGCATATTTAAAGAGAGGCATGGGATGCATCATTTGACGTACTAATTGCAGCAACAAAGCACTAAATTTCATATATGTTAAATAGAACATCAGATCTCAAATACACTCTGAGAAGCTACAAATAAAACACAATGCAGAAAGTGGCTAGAGCCTAAAAGCATATCTCAAAAATAATACTTTCACAAATACTTCTGTGATGCAAATAAGTGATTGCATTGTGGGATAGAATTCAGCTAAACCAGCAAGCATGGACAGCATGAGAATAGATCTTGCCTTACTGCTGGGCACATTGCACTCGAGGCATAGATGGCTCGTCATCTTCATCATATGCCTCATGCTGGTGATGCTGCTGCTTCCGCCTCATCTCCTCCTCAATGTTGACATCATGCAAAGTGGTCTCCTCACAATCGTCCAGCTCCATATCTGATAAGTGCTTGCTTGGCCTTGGGGGCAGAATTGTCTCCAAAGTTTTGCATTGGTCAGGAGAAAGTATTCCAGTGTCTGGGAACTCCACATTGAACTGGATGTAAAGCCGGCCCTTCATGAAGGGCCTATGGTGGTGTGGCATTCCCTCGTCATTGATCGCCTTGTATTGACCTGCATTAGACATATTATATAAACAAATAAGTAAATAAGGTCAAATAAGTAAATAAGGTCTTTACAAAGGATTTGATACAAGAAAAGAAAGTCTCAAGGGTCCCTTGAGTAATACCCGGCTTAATGACCTCGCCAGGATTTGATTTGATCAGAAGCTGCCTGCCATCAAGATGAGTCAGGGCAAACTGAAACCCACAAAGGGCCTCCGTTAAACTGAGGGTGTGTTCTACAAAAAGATCATCTGACTTCCGCTTAAACTTGGGGTGCTCCTTCAGTTGCAACACGAAAACAATGTCTCCTGTAATTGTATCTGGCTGCAAACCACGGATTGAATAATACACAGAATTTCAGTAATGTAATTGCTAAAAGGGACTCTCAGTGTTGAATGGGAAGATACAATGTTCCACAAATCAAACTAGTACTTTCTTCAGAAACAATAATAATTGCAACAAAGACCCACTATAGAACAACACACCACCACCCCTCCCCCCCCCAAAAAAAAAAAAAAAAAAATTGCAGTAAACTTTACCACTGTGCTAAGAAGGCTACCTTGGCAAAGTCAAATTTGTAGATGAAAAAGGCCACCGGTTTTAGCATTTTTTTAATCAGGACCACCCGACAAAGAACCATGACACCTTTCGGCCTGATTTTGTCCAAGTAATTCACAATAAAAATGTTCTATAAACCAGCATATCAATTGCCTATATTACCTGGACTCTTTGCTTCACTCACATCCACACAACACAACATGGATATGGGTATGCCTACCACACTCTTCAAAATAATATAACATCTTCAGAAAGAAGAATCTGATACCTAAACACTCATCACACCTGGCACCACCCATATGTGGGTCCATGTAACATTACTCAACTGGTTTGCAGCAATTTATGAAGAGTTTCACAAGACGTTGCTTTAGGTTGAGTTGGATAGAAAGACTAACGATTTTAATTAAGCCCAACCAAACCAATCAAGGCCTGTTTTGGTTAGTTTTAAAGGAGCATACACCAAATGCAAAATTCCAACTGTGGAAATTTCATTTCACTTACAGCTTCATCGGCTTGTCCATCAAAAACTATCTTCTGACCATGCTGCATCCCTTTCTCAACGTGCACCTCCAGCACCTTCTTTTCCTGGGAAACCTTGTTTCCTTTGCACTGTGGGCATCTATCTCTGTCACTGATGACCTCACCTGCATCAGCGAGAGATGAATCCCAAGGATAAGAAGGATATACATCCACTATAATAAGAGTGAAACAAATATTGGTTTCGATAAAGTACCTGAACCCCTGCATTCAGGACAGACATGTTGCATCTGTTGAATCATGCCTGGTCCAATCTGTCGGGTCGTAATCTTCATTCCTGAACCTTGGCATCCATAACATCTCCCAGATGCCCCGTTCTTTGAACCTTTCCTGAAATTTTTTAGGATGCAAGTTAAAACTGACTGATAAAAACATATCATACTGGTCATCGCCAAAAAAAAGCACCATTAGTACCCTTTCAGATCAGTCAGCTGGGTGCCAATGAATGAGGTGAACAACCAGGCAAGAAAAAGGCAAAGATAAGAGCCTCAATGTTATCTAGCTATAAGGGCATACAGCATACTAATAGGAATGAGTTCAATATGAACAAAATTTATGTAAATATACATTAGCTATCATCTGAAAATATGAGAGAGAGAGAGAGAGAGAGAGAGAGAGTGTTTCAAAACAATTTTTTGTCCATTTCCAGCTAACAATCTTGTTCAGAAAGATATTCACATCTTTCTGAACCTTTTTTTTCCCCCTGATAAAGAAATCTTTCTGAACAAGATTGTTAGCTGGAAATGGACAAAAAATTGTTTTGAAACACACTCTCTCTCTCTCTCTCTCTCATATTTTCCTTTTCCTGGTAGGTTATACCATTATACAGACTTTTTCAACAAGACATAAGAAGATGATCCAGTATATTGGATATTAATGATAGTCAATAGTGATGTCATAATCCTTACGAGTAAATGCCAAAGCAAATTGGAAAATTTTACAGTTAAAATAAAATTAAGCAAACTTTCAAAAACAGGTCTAACTAATATATATATATATATCAATCCTAACGGTAATGTTCCCATCAACACGTGTTGATATAAGTTATATCAGCACCATGCATTGATGGTTGTACCCCTTGCATTAGTCCAATGTACCTCATATCCCACTAATGCACAAGGTACAACTCCCAATGCGGGTGTTGATATATGCTATATCAGCACGTGCTTACCTGATCATCATCCTCAATCCTAATTCCATATACAAACTAAGATTTAGTGCAGGTCATTATATCAAAGTCTCAGTTGGCTTTCACATTATAATAGACGCAGCAGACCTATTTCACACAACAGTCCACAATATATTAACAGCTTGGATCGAGCCATTAAGGTTTAGACCCATAAATTAGATCCTTAGACAAGAAGCAAAACAAGCTAGTTATGACTTTCCATGAGCAAAACTTGAGTGCAAACATAAATTAGACAAAGTGACAAACTGAATCTAATCCTCTTCCCAAGCAGTTTTAGCTTGATGATCTTGAGCCAAATCAAGGGGGCCTTTGTTTTATACTTAATTAAATATCCAGACATTAGTATACTACATTTTACACATACAATCATATTATTAAGGTTTGAAGCCAAAATTAGATCCTTAGACAGTAAGCAATACAAGCTAGTAATGACTTTCCATGAGCCAAACTGAGTCCAAGCCTCTTTGCAAGCAGTTTCACTTGATGATCTTGAGCCAAGTCAAGGAGGGCTATGTTTTAAACTTTATAAAATACCCACTTATCAAGACGTTAGTACACCATATTTTATACATACAATCATATATTATTAACTGTGCATACACTGTAACAAGGACACTCACTTTAGCCATTTTTTGAGGGCACTGCCAATGTGTCTCACATACATGTGTCTAAAAGACCCCAAGAAAATAATGAATGGCACCAGTACTTTAGAAAAAATTGAAAGGCCCTCAAAAACATACATACGTGTTTTCATTTCTAAGCCTTATTAGGGGGAAAAAGTATTTATAAGGGTTTGGAATGGCCAACCTGAGCTCTCCCCTGAGTCAGGGAAAAATAAAAACTCCCATACCCACCCTTACCCATATTATGAGTAAGCCAACTCCAATCCATCAGGGGTGGGGCAGATAACCCAATTAACGTGCCCCCATTTCCATCCCTAGGCAACATAGTATTTATAAGCTGATCTAATCACAATGAATAAGAATGAGAAGTCGTCTTTAAAGGGCACAAAGAGCTTTTTCTTTGAATTAATAACCAAAAGATATATATAATCTCATAAACAATGTCATAGTCCCACCGTCCCACTATGTAGAGTACTTTTTACAAAACACACATACCAAGGGGATGCAATTAATGCATTCACATCTCTCTTGTTTAATTTCATCTTTCTAATATTGCCCTCTGAATTAAATTATGCATTAAACACTCCACTTGACTTGTCATTGTTTCAATTGTGATTTTAATATAGTAAAGAGTGTTGTGAGAAAATAAAATAATTGCAGTGCCTTGACTTTTTAGAGTGAACAAAAATTATGGGACATCCAAAAAGGGAAATGCGTTCTAATAACGTGGGATAAAGGGAGTACATATAGTCATCTACATGACCATAAGAATATATGGCCACATGAGAACCTTTTTCTAATAAGCACCTCAACAATATTCTCAGATTTGGCATCACTACTCTCGTCAAAATTTATGCACTTATTAAACAGAATACACCAGATAACAAGGGGACACCCGGCCTCATAGCACTGCTGATGCCAACCCATGTAAGCCACCAAATAAGACATATGAAGAAATCAATCCTTATCAGTATGAACAAAATTGATCATTCGCTATTTAATCCATTACAACTATCACTTCACCACTAATGTCTCTACTTTATGCATTTACCATATAATTCCACTATTTCTGATACTGCTTTCTATGCTGACAATGAATGCTGAGAAACATAATTCAATGGCAGTGGTTTTGTTCAAGTAGTTTTTAAAGGATACAATAGTAGAGAGGCTAAAAAATTCTAATATTTTTAAAAAATTGAAGAATTTTCTCATAAAAAAATGGAAGTAAAGAAATCATGCTGGATAATATCCAGGTCACAGAGGTCAATGACCTCCCTTTGGGTTTCTGTTTCAAAAGAGTTCCAAGGGTCTTGAATTCTCCAAGATTTAAGACTAGACAATAATTATCTCCTCTTGCATTTGGACTCATCACTCGCTTAGAAAGTACCTTCTTCAAGTAATTTCAAACTAAATGTCAACTATTCCAGTGAAAACCTACTTAGGAGTTCAAGGACTTTTAAAAATCACAACACTATTTTTTACTCTACCAATAGGGTGTTCCGTCAAGACTGAACAACTTGTAGTCCTGCAGGAGCTGAGAGAGTTCAAGGAGAAGGCCTTATTAAGACCAGTGGAAAGAGACTCAATGATGCAAATAGTTGGAATCCACTAGTTTCCCTTTCTTTGTACATTTCTTCACTCTTGATAAGTTTTATTTTATTATTTCATTTTTCATATAAAGAAAAAAGGCACATTGTGAATATATGTCTGTATTATATGTGGAGGCGTGATGCAAAATGGATGCACGATGCAACAAAGTACAACTCAAGGTAGATACTATAGCAAAACGAATAGACATGGAAAAAATATGATGATGTTCTCTTCATGAGTACTCAATATTCATATCATAACATTATGGTTATAATTTTTAGCAGCTCACAATGAAAATTTTCCGGACTCATCGAAATCAAGGACACAGGACATCAAAGAATGGAAACATAAAGCAAAAACCAAATTCTCTAGTGTTGGATGCAGATTTCCTAGTGTACTTGGTTCAAAAACACGTGCAAAGAAAATTAGAGTTGGGTTTCCATGGAATATAACCTATTCAACACCGATCACAACTCATTTGCGGACAGCTGCAAATGGTGGAACAATATCACAGTTTATGCAACTTTCAAGATCAGCATGCGGCCAGAGATCAATTCTACTTATACGTAAAACAGATAGGGCTATCAATAACCACCCAGGTTAAACGATCACTTCTCCTACCTTCAAATAAGAATGGCATGATAATCATGCAATGTTTTACGAAAAAAAAGGATACACAAGAAAAAATAAGTTTTCTTTTTTTGGTTTTTTTTTTTTTTTTGTTTTGGAGGGGGGGGTAGAGCGGCCACATTCAAGAATCAATTAAATAATAAGGGTAAGAGCACCATAGGACTACAAATTAATGTCACATGAACACTCGCACAGAAAATATATAAATTTACGAGCACACTTGATAAACTGAGATAGAGAACTTACCCTTTACATTTCACACACAAAACATTCCTAGAAAGAGAGAGTTTCTTTGATGTTCCATTATACAAGTCCTCCAAAGAAACCTTCAAACTATGTACTACATCTTCACCTTGTTTCTGCCTTCTTCCTCTGGAGCTACCACCACCTACAAAATCAAAGTACTCATAATAACCTAATAAATATAATTGAAACTATATCAAACAAATATGAAAAATTGGGCGTTCAAATTTTTTCTTTATTTAGAAACAGAAATACATCAGTTAGCAGTATCTCACCACCAAAAGCTCCTCCACCGAAAAATGATTCAAATATATCAAATGGATTATGAGAGGAACCACCTCCTCCCATTCCCTCTTTAAGGGCATCTTCACCATATTGGTCATAGATTTCTCGTTTCTCAGGATCACTGAGAACTTCATAAGCTTGAGACAACTCCTTGAACTGATCCAAAAACACCAGCAAAACATAAGTGTTATAAAGTAAAGGAAGTCATTCAGACTAGCCTGAATTGATCAATCCATAAATACTTCATTAGGCAGTGAAAGAAATCAATAAGAATAACATGTTAATTTGCCCCCAAAACTGACTTGAACTCAAGACCTTAGATCATAATTCAAGAATCTACAATCTAGACAACATCAACTCTGCTTCTAAAAAACAATATGCATATTTAACACAAACATAAAATATGTATAAGTATAGACCGAGGATAACCACAGCTCGATCCAAACTCAATTTCCAGCACAAAGATATGAGGACAAACAGGAGAGCAAATTGCCAATTCAGCCGAATTTACAGCTCTACTCTAGTAATGTTGAGAAACAGACGAAAAGAAAGGAATCCTATATACTTCCATCCGTCTTTGTTCTCCCCTCCCCTCCCCCCCACCCACCCCCCCCAAAAAAAAAATTAATAAAAAAAAGAAAAAGAAAAAAATGTGACCTTTCTTTGGAAATTCCTGCATTAAGAACCTCTATAAGATGAGGACCCAAAAATCTATAAATCAATCTTTAGTCTTGTCTCACTTTAGGTCAATTTAAGTTCTGCCTTTCATGCAACTTGCACCTTGGCCCAAAAACATGCGTCCAAAAGTTCAAGCCTAGCTTTGTACATCATGCCTTTATCAAGGCATTGCTTTACTGGAGCAGCTCAATGACACATTTTCCATTAGGGTGCCTTCTATATACTGATTTGGATATCAAATACAATTCTATTATGGTAACAAAAATTCCTTGACATGGCAGGAAAATCCATGAATAGATCTTTTAGACATATGCTACAAAAAGAAGGGGGCTGTGAGGATTCACCTTCTCAGGGTCTCCACCTTTGTCTGGATGATTCTTTATGGCAGCTTTTCTGAATGCCTTCTTGAGTTCATCTTGACTTGCACTTTTTGAAACACCAAGAGTCTCATAGTACTTGGAGCTATCACTTTTCTTTGGTGCACGCCCAAACATGATTGAAGCACCTCAATAGCACCGCTTATGAAGTAGATATGGTAATTCTAGAAAGGCCAATACAAAATAAGAGAATAAAATTATAGCAAATAAATGTAATGAAGAATTCATAGTAACATGTATTGGAAAGAGATGCCAATATAAGCAAATATATGTACATAGATATAATAACACTAAAAAGTCATGGGAAAAAAACAAAATGCTTGCATAAATGCATTCCATTAACCTTTATTTTTCTTTTCTTTTCTTTTTAATTTTATTTTATGACGAGGAAACCCTTCAGGCAAATGAGGCAAGGAGACACTGATCTTCAAATAAAAATACTCTTTCTTTATTGACATCTAATTATAAATAATGTTAACATTCTTGGTATCAATGGGCTCCAAGACACTCAATTTTGATGTAGCAAATACACCCAGGAAGAAAAAGGCATCAACACCCAGACAATTCATGGAACACAAAAGAAAAGGAAGGGAAAAGTAAAAAAAATAACACAACATAAGAGTCACATGCTTTAGACATAATTTTACATGTAGGAGGGGCTAAAATGCCCCATAGGTGCTGCAATGTCAGGAAATGTACATTGTTTATATTTTTATTTTTATTTTAAAAGGAAAAATTAAAAATCCCCAAATCTTCAAAAGCTCCTAATATTGTTTTACTATGAACCAATATTCATTCAAATAATCATCCTAACATCATTTTACTAGTAATCCAAAATCCTAAGCCCAATATTTCTGTACAAAAATTTCCTATGCAAAAACCCCTTCTTCTTTTTTTATTTTTATTTTTATTTATGAAGTATTGCATTAGAAAAGAAGGGACAAAGCCCAAGTACATAAGATATATACAAGTGCTAGCCAAAAAACAAAAAAGAAAGAACCTCAATCTATAGTTTTAACACATCTAAAAAGCAAACAAAAGAGAGGTTGTAATCATTAGCATGACTATGAAACCACCAATAGAGAGTCTTGATAAAAGAGGACTTGAGCTCTATGATAGAATTTCCTTATCCTCAAAAGTTCAAAAATTCCTCTCTCTAAAGGCACCAAAAAAGTGCATGAGGAGCCATGTCCCATACCACCTTTGCCCTTTTGTTCTCTCCAAACCCTTTCGACCATAATTTTTACAACCACATCCACAAGCATCACCACCAACAGACAAGTCCATAACACTCCCTCTAGTCTAGCAAAGCATATGAGAATCCACTCAAAAAGATAATACTTGCATTCATTCTCTCCTCCCCCCTCTTCCTGAAGACATCTAGATCTTCTTTAGACTTGCTAAATTCAGTTCAAAGTACTCATAATCTCATCTCATACCTCCTTAAATTAAAATTTTGCTCCCAGTGTAGAAAGATGATATCCCATGCAATTGCGAGCCAATGAACCCACGTCACCAACATCAAACACTAGCAAAATCTTAACTTTTTATTCATTGATGCATAACCCCAAAACAATTTTAAAGCATAAAGCTTCTATCAAAACCCATATCCCTAGCTACCAATCCACTCACTGCATTCATCAGCACAATTAAAAATAAATCTTCCAAAATTTCTAAATACATCAACACAACATAAGAAAGAAATTGACATCACCCAGTCCTTTCATTCACCCCATCAAATTCCACACATGTCCCTTTTCATTTCTCACACATAAAATGACAGCGTTCCTACTCAGTATGGAATGAATCCATACAATTCAAATAAGTGTCAAACTAGTAATCTAAATCAACCAACTCCCCCCAAAACTCTTAAATTTGAGAAACAAGCTACCATAGCACCATCTTCAATCAACACACAAGAACCCTGCAATAGTTTTATCCAAACAACAGGATATGCAAAAAAGGACCGTATCATGGTCAATCCAAACCATATAATTTTTCCATCCAAAAATTTTTCAATATTAATGTAACCCAACATTTCCTTTGTGATGAGAAAAATGGCCTTACACATATAAATGGTGGCGTATAAATGGAGAACCAAATTAACCTAAACAGACTAAGGGCTTGTTTTATTGCCCCACAGAAATTGTACGACTTCTGTAGGATGAGGCCATTGAAAAGCTAAGCCATCAATATAACTGATGATAAAGGATCAATTTTAGGAACTTATGAAATGCTATTGTTTCAAATTTTTATTGCTATTTGGAATGATGCCCGCTGTTCTCTTCGATTGCCCCATTCACAATTATAGGCAAAACACAGTGAAATTATAAAATGTTCAGGAGACAATCAAACAAACCCCAAGTTTTATTTTTTATTGAAAATTATTTTTTCTGCTATCCCTCAATCTCCTAGCACAACCTTTAGCACAACAAAGGAACAATAAGCGAGAAAGCAATCTAAATTATAGTACAGAAAACATACCAATTAATATATATATATACACACACACAACAATTACAGTTTTAAAAAGCAAATCTGACGTAAAATCTAGAATTATCAATTCAAAACCCAACTAAAGCAGAACCCATCAGGATCTACTTCAGAATTAAGGAATATCAATTTAAAAACCCCACTAAACCAATATATATATATATATACAATACACACACACACACACACACACACACACACACACACACACACATATTAGGGACTCATCAGGATCTACTTCAGAAACAGAAACTCTAATCCCAGATTGGGAAAGTACCCAATCTTAGATTCAAACCCTATCAAACCTCAAATCCAACATCTATTAAAGCATTTCAAAAGCTCAATAACGATTGCATAAAGTAACAGATCATCACAATTAGGACCTAAACAGCACCAGGAAAAAGCATAAAAACAGAAACAGAAAAAAATTACATATAAATCTTAGGAATCTTAGCATCATCATCGATCCAGCAGATGGCAAAGAAAGCAGAGAAGATGAACTCATAAAACCCTAATCAGAATCATAGTTTCATTGATATATTTACCAGATCGTAGGATCAGGGGAGAGACGCCTTGCACGGTTTCTAGAGAGAGAGAGAGAGAGAGGATTATTGTCGTGTCCCTCCAGTCTCCTCGCGACTCGCAGAGGGTTTGCATCCACGGTTGACGGTCTCCTTAATAGAGAGGGAAAGGGAGAGTTTTGTTTGTGTTAACCGAAGGTGAGGCAAGTAGCCGACCATGGAATCTGATTGGACCCTACATGAAAACATAATTGAGAAAATTTAATTTTTGATTCTTTTATTTGTTTATTTTTAAGGCATTTTACAAATTTGTATGCCTATCAGCTGTCTTATATGACCAACGTGGGAAATTATTTGGAAAAGAGGTGTAAATGTGGGTTCAAGGTTGTTGGATAGATGTTTTCTATTTTTAAATAGAAAAGTCATATTTTATTATTCTTTTGAAGTTTCAACTGTTTTCACTTTATTAGTCTTAATTAATTAATTAATATGCTATCCACTTCCGTAAATGCGTAGAGAGAAATTAATGGGAAATGACCATGTACTATTTAAATTAATGGGAAATGACCATGTACTATTTTCAATCCCCTTATCTTCAGTATAGACAATTAGCCAGACCATAGCCAAGCCAAGACAATGCAAGGTAGACCACAACCGATTCAAGACAAGAAAAGGGACTTGGCCACGACCAAAGTTAGAAGTGGTAGCACATTATGTATGTGTGTATCTTATCACATTTTATATTTATATTTTCTTTTCAATCTTTTTCTTTATCCCAATTTATTTGTCTTTTTTTATCAAGCACAAATATTTAAACAATACACTTAAAATGTCGTTATGTCATTTAATTGATTTAATATGTTATCAAATATGATAGTTGGCTTAGGTGTATATTATTTTAAGGCACACATATAAGTGCAATCTCGTCCAATTTCCTTCTTAATGGAAACAAGTAAGGAGTAGTGTAGTAAGTTGGAAGCTTTTGGGAGAATTACAAAATGATGGGTCAAAATAAAAGTTATTACAAATAAAGGGTTAAATCTCTCTTATTCCATTTAAGATGATAGTAATGAACTTTAATCATCATAAGAAGGGATCAACTACACGCCATTTTATAATAACTATTTTGCCTTCCTTATTTATTTATTTATTATTTTTATCCCACCTAAATACCCTTCTTACATTAAATTCATATATTTTCTCCTAATTTAAAAGTCTCAAAACATAATTCAAACAAACCGATCATATATATATATATATATATATATATATTTTTCAACTAGAATAATAATATACACATTTGGATTTGAATTTTTTTTTTTTTTAATTTCAAGCGGCTAGGTATGTGAATTAAATTTAAATAATGCTTTTCAAATTAAAAAAAATAGAGAAACCTTTTTTTTTTTTCTCTTTTTCAATACGTAGAAGAAATATTAGTTAAGTTTTATTTAATAAGGAGAGATGACAACAAACTGATAAGATTTGGGTAGGGTAATTAAAAAAAAAAAATTACTAAAATGGTATAATGGACATTTAACCCTAAATCCTCTCTTTTTGGAATTAAAATTCTTTATTGCCATTTTGAAATAAATATGAAGTTTTAATCCTCTTTTAAGGATTCCTTTTATTTTGAGCCACTGTTTTGTCATTTTGCCATAGCTTTTCCCCCAAGTTTGTTGTATTTTTCCTAATTTGGTTTATAGTTAATTTTTAGAAAATTCTGCTGGTTGCTTTGTTCGGTTTCAAGTAGGGTTGAGTCTTCACTCTTTATATATGGCCTTTACTAGGGTTTGTGCCTTTGGAAGAAAGCTACCCCAACTCCTTTAATTTTGTTTTCTTTCAGACTTAAGATGTGGTCCTTAAAGATGGAAGACAACTACAACGAAGCTGGTATGTTCATGTCCTCTCCCCATCTTCACTTGTTGCTTCTCCAACTTATATCAAAGCTACTAACTCTCATCCCAAAAGAAAAGATGTCCATTAAAACTGATTTAATTTTAATACTAAAAAAGAAAAAAAAAATAGAGATAAGAAATCTAAGTCAACTGAAGACAATCTTATCCCATCTACATGAGTAGGCTATATGAATCCTTTTTCGCCATTAGTTTTGCCATTAGTTTTAACAAGGTATCTTCTAGTGAATAATTAAATCCTTAGGAATACATATCTTTTCTCACTACATCTAATTGACTTTTTCTTTCTTTCTTTCTATTTTTTTTTTCTTATCTTTTTCTTTTGAGGCCTTCAATTTAATTGAATCAAGTTAAAACCCCTTTTTTCATTGTGAATTTGAAATACATGTATTGGAAAATTTGGGTCATTGGCTGTACTGTGATGGGTATTAGTCCGTGATAAGAAGCTTTTTTCCGTTGGAAAAAGGTACCAACTTGCATGTCACCACAAGGAAAGTGCTACCCACCACTCAAATTTCATCGTCTTTGATGTCATATTGACATATTTGAAAGTAAAGGGAACATCATGGTCATTGTCCATAAGATATAGGGCTTTATAACCAATACCTCTCACAACAAATATTTCAAAGATGGTTCGAAAACCCTCTAAACAGCTGGTATCTACCCTCTAAACAAGTGGTATCTACTACCAAAGGGTGGTAGCCTAATGATGTATGGCTTACTTCCATGTGGTTTGGTTTTAAATGGGTTGTGGGTTCAAGGCATGGGCGATGCCCCCTCAATTATATTTTCCATGATGGCTAACTATGTATCCATTGGGCCTTTGGTAGGGTTGGGGTGCTGGGCTTGCCCTTTAGGCAGTAGTTATGGCTCAAAATGGACATTACCCAGCGGATAGTGAATAGAGGCTCCTAGTAATGCTCAAGGACGGATAGGTATCGTTGGTCGCCCCTTTCTACCTTTTTTGTTTAAAAAAAAAAAAGAAAAAAAAAACAGAAGTGGTATCTAGTTGTGTATCTCCTGGCTAGCAGATAAACAAGGAGATTCCATCTGTTCCGTGCTATTGCAATGGCAGAGGATCCTGTTCCATCAGCTAAGGGCTTCAGTGAGATACCACCCAATCTTCTCAGGCCCTTTTTGTAATTATTCCTTATACTTTTAAATCAATTATCTTTGTACTAAAAATTGTTTTGGCATTATAGATGGGGACTCGTAATGTATTATGGCGCCTCTCTCTCTCTACTGATCAAATAACTTTATCTTTATATATACATTTTTTATGTAGAGAAAAATTGTTTCACCCTGTATATAAGTGTTGTGCGGCCCCCTGCAATATTGTGTGAATCCAATTTGAATTAATGAAGCATTAAGAGAAATTTGTTTAACTACAAGCTCGGATTGACTGCCTACGAGCTATTGTCGTGGCCTGTCCAACCCTCCGCCGTAAGAGATGATTTAAAACAGGTAGCAATGCATCCTAATGGACAGTGCATAGCTTATTTTGTTTAGCTGTTTTCAATGTTCAACAGGAATTGTAAGATCCATTAGAGATGTTCCACCAGCTCACTACACATTTAAAATAGAGTCATACTCTTTATTGTCTGACACAAAGGTGGAAAAATATGAAACTGATGAATTTGAAGCAGGGGGCTACAAATGGTGGGTTATACTCAATTTAATTCTTTTGATCAACTTTCTATATATGTGCTTTCTAATAATTAAGCATAAGCATGCTTATCATTTATTTTGTTTCATGTCGTACGTAGGAGGTTGTCTCTCTACCCAAATGGAAACAAGAAAGGAAAAGGGGAAGGCCACATCTCACTCTATTTGGCAATATCAGACATGGATACTTCACCTCTTGGTTGGGAGGTTAGTGTCAACTTCAAATATTTGTGTTTGATCAGAAAGCGGACAAGTACTTGACCATCCAAGGTAGCTTCTCTCATAATGATCGAATATACTTTTACATGACAAATTTCCCACCATAATAATAAGAAGAATATATATATATATATATATATGTACTCGATTGTGTAGATGTGGCAGTAAGGCGTTTTCATGGGTTGAAGACTGAATGGGGCATTGATCGATTAATTTCCCTTGGTACTTTCAATGATCCTTCCAATGGATACCTCTTGAATGATTCCTGTGTATTTGGGGCCGAGGTATTTGTTGTTAGATTGTGAGTTCAAAGGGGAGTGTCTTTCCATGGTGAAGGATCCTACTAACAGTACCGTATACTTGGAAGATTGAAAAGTTTTCGACACTAAAAAGCCCTTTTATCATTCTCCAACATTCACTGTTGGAGGTAGAATATGGTATGTACTCCTCGAATATTGCATTTACTTGTCACAATCTAGACAAGTTTTCATAACTTTAGCTGATATTTGCGGCTCTATCTATTGAATCCAGGAAGTTAATGGTTTTATCCGGATGGAGATTCAACTGCAGAGGGTAAAGGACTGTCTATCTACTTGAGGTTAGATGACTGGACAAGCCGTCCAGCTAAGCAGAAGTTGTATGCAGAGTTCAGGTTGCGGGTAAGAGACCAAGTCCGCAGTAATCACCGGGAACTTACAGGTGAAGCTAGCCCAATTTTCTCACTTGCATTCTCTTCTAATTTTTTTGAGTTTCATCATATGAACTCATCAATCTTTTCTCTTTCAGTTAAGCAGTGGTTTAGTTCCTCCAACACCAGAGGCTGGGGTTTTCATGCGCTAGTGGCGCTGAGTGATCTCAATCAAGATTCAAAGGGCTTCATTAAGGACGATACTTTGATTGTCGAAGCACAAATTATTGTCATGTCTGTGGTGAAGCATTTGTCTTAAAATCCAAAGGGTGCTTATATTTTGTAATGATATATTAGGTACCCGTGGAGTTTTAAGTCAGATCAATATTCCAACTACGGAGATATTAATATTACAATTGTTGAACAAAGGTGACGCACATGAATTGGAAAGCTTTAAACATTTATCCTCAGCTCAATTGTAAGCACATACTTGAGACCTGAAACTCCATTGTTCATGAGGAAGTCCCCACAATTTTGTAGCAAATGTGGAGGGCTTATTTGCCATTATTTTTTGCTTTGTGCCATATTTCTTTGTTTCGAACATATGGAGTATGTGAGTAATAGCAAGCTCGATGGAGGGTTTCAATTCAACTGGTCAACAGTGGTAATGTGAGGATGCTTTCTTGGATTTTACTTATATATTTTCTTTTAAATAATGATGAGATTTTTTTTGGATTTTACTTAATAAAAATAGAAAAACGCATTCAGCTTAAAAAGGAAATTTATCATACAAACAAACGATATATCATTTTAGGACAGGCGAATCGAGTTCTTAGAGCATCTAAAATGGTGAGTCAAATGGCTAGCCAAAACTAAATTGAACTCTAGCTGGAGTGAAGATATGATGGAGGGGAGGTATATTTGAGCTCTGGCCATTTCTTAGAAATAATATCTTGAGCCAATAATATGGCTCAAGGTCGAAATGACTAGAGCTAAATTAATGTGTGATCCAAAATGTTCCACGAGTACGGTTTAAATTAATGTTTGATTATGATTTGGCTAGAGCTAACCATTTAAGCTATTTTTCAACCAAATTTTAGCTTTTTAACAATGTAGCAAGTTCAAATATCAGTTTGACTCCTCCGAAATGGCTAGAACCACTGGAGTCATATCTTCAAAGATTGATGCAATAGTGTAGCAAGACAGATAAACACATCTTTAATTCGATTAAATCCTAGAGCCTAGTAAAAACTTTCTCTGAATCCACAATGAGATTAAAGAGAGAACTCTTTTGAATTTTTTATTTATCAAAGGCTAAAACTAAAACTCTAATGCCAAAGTAGAATAAATGTAAATTAAGCAAGATTTTCCGGAAAATGATAAAAATTAGCAAATCCTACTTTTACATGAAATTGACTTCCTAAACATAAATTATGGCATACTAAACAAAATAATACTAAACAAATTTACTAGAAAGTGCAAAATTTATTAAAGACTAACGTTTGACCCTTCAAACGGCCTTATTATGGCATAGAACCTATAGAAGTACCATTGAGAACTGCTCGGTTTTATCCTCACTTGGTGTAAAAGTATTTGAGAAAACATTAAGCTTTTGTCAGAGTATTTGTTTAAATCACATGAATTTACAAAAGTAGGGAATGTTAATACTCCGTATTTGGATTAAAAAAAAAAAATGAGCAATTTTTCTCCAGCCTTATCATAGGCAAGACACGTAGTGAGGAAATTGGTTTTTCCCATACCTTCTCAGAATTTAAATGGATCAATTATAATTGCAAAAAAAAAAAAATAATTAAAAAAATTAAAAAAACAATCGAGTGGTATTCTAATATAATTAACAAAATTGTTACGAAACATTTTTTTGAAAAAAAAAAAACAAAAAAACAATAAATCATGGTCATACAAGCACGAAAATTTGGCAAATTATATTTTGAAATCTTGAAAATTTTTCTTGGTGTATATGCACTGCAATATAATTAAAACTTACTGGAGTAATAAAATTTATATTATGATCTTTTGCCCCATAATTTTTTAGATAAAGCTTTTTCTCAAGTTTCTCTAGAGGATAGAGCATATATTAAGAGTTTTTAATTCTTATTTTAAAAAGGTTAAATTTAATTAATGGTTCTCACTTCTCAGCTTTCATAAGCCATGTTGCTTAGGACTGGCGATGGTATTGACCCCATGAAAGTGTGCACTTCGGATCAGCCTACTATCTACTTTATCTAATATGTACTATCACCACACTTTTCCCAAGTAATTGACCATTGACCACCCACGTTGATTATGCTCGTGCGAACCACTTGTGAGTTGTGTGTGACCTTTTCCATTTTTAATTTCAATTCGTATTTTTAATAATAAGGCAGTCTTTTCTATTTACTAGAGCGTGTAAAAGTATTGATGCTTGTGAGGAGGCAGCTGCTCCTATCGGTGATTAGTGAAAAATTTTATTTTCTTGGATTTTACTTTTTATGATGATTTTATTTGAGGAAATAAAATGAAATATTAAAGTCCAATGTTGGTCATTCTCCTTTTTCCTTTTTCTTTTATAGAAGTATAAATCTATTCATTCTTACATTGTGTAATGTTATAAAGTCCCACTATCTCTTTGTGAAATATGTCTTAACCGAGCATTTAGGTACTATAGTTGATGTTATAAAATCAATTTTTAAAAATTTATGCACAAAATGTTACTATTTTGAATTTTCATTCGCATTTGTTCCTGAATTTCCATTTAAGGTGTGATAGATTAGTATATTCAGTACAATGTAAAATAGTAATAAGAATAAGTGTTTGCTGACCAAAAATAAAAAGAAGGGGGATTTGGCCATCAGTCCATCAAATATAACTTATTTAGCAAATAGTCACCCAACTCTTTTTTCAACTCACTTAGTCCATTTGGCTTGTAGCTGACCAAAATACCCTCATTCTTATTAAGTTATTTATTTATCCCTCTCTTCACTTACCCCTCTCCATCTTCTACCTCGAAATCACCTCATCACCATCTCTCTCTTTTCAAACCCCAACCCAAACAACAACTCCGGTGGTGACTGATTTCCATTGATGTCTGATCTCAGGCGACGACGACTGGTTATGAAGTTTGTCAATGTTGACCTCCCTGAACCAAATCTGAAGACGAACACCAGATTTGAAACTCACCAGATCTGGCTTCCCTACTTCCCTCCCTTTCTCTACCTCTCTTGCTCTCTGTCTTCTCACTCTCCCGCTCTTACTTTCTTTCTTCCAGATCTGAACCTCACCAACGAGCTTAGACTCCAATGATTTTTTCTGCCACCAGAAATAACTATTGTCACCGATGATTACATCCCTCATAACTAGGACCCTTTGTTGACTGCAACTTGTCTTCAAAACTTTTATTACCACCATTCTCAACTCATCTTTAGTTTACTACTGTTTGTGTAGTCATTGGGTTTGTTGTTTTTTCGGGTTAGGTGTTAAGTCTTATTCTCTATTTTGTCTATGTTTTGCCGTTGGGACCTTTGGGGATTCTCTTTGTATGCTACTTATATCTTTATTAATAATATAAACTTTTTCTGGATTTAAAAAAAAATAATAATACCACCATTCTCATGTTTTTCTTCCAATCCTATATCCTAGTTATTTTTAGTTGAGTTCATATAGTTTTTGCCATAAGGAAATATGCGCGCTGGAAACAATCCCAGTTTTGCAAGAAATTGTCGCGAACCTACATACCTAAGTGATTAAGCAAGTAAAATTTTATTACTTTGTTGTAAAATTTTACTATTTCAGTTGTAAAATTTATTTCGTAAAGTAGCAAAATTTTACTACTTCAGTAAAACTACTTCAGTAGTAAAATTTTGCTACTTCAGAAAGTAATAAAATTTTACAGTTTTATGAGTATTACGTTAAACTGTGTCAAATAGTAAAATTTTACAATTTTAATTTTTTTAATAATTACTTAATCAATATGGATAATTTTTTCGAAGATGTCGATGAGTAGGTTCCAAAAATATAATTTTTTTTAAAAACGGATATGTATATTGTAAATTATAAGTTTTTAAAAATTATAATACTACAAAGTTAAGTTAGTTACATAAAATGCCTTTCATAACAAAAAAAAGGAGTGCCCTTAGTAATAAGGGCAAACTAGGAATTTTCAAAAAATGTGTGATCAATTGATAAATAAGTTTAACTTTATTGACTAATTGACTTAAAAAAACTCATACTTGATTAATTACCAATATTTTACCAAAAAATGGACTATTCGCTAATTTCCCCTAAAAAGAAAATACCATATAAAATACTTTATTATTATTTAATTTCTAGTTAAAATCCCAAACGGGCCCTTAAATTTTTTGGGCAAAACAATTCGGAGCCATTTTTCCTCTAAAGTAAAGGCAAAGAACGTGACTGATGGGAGCACTAGCATATAAAATTAAATGTTGGAATCTGACCTAGGACGCATGACTTTAAAAGATGACCCAGAGGGCCTATAATGCTGCTCATACTTTTCTGATTGAGCTTGCAGACTGTGTGGTTAACTTCCAAAAAGCGGCTTCCGATTCCAAACAAAACCGGTGCACCAAGCTGCATCCATGCACTGCACCCAGTAGAATGTGCTCCAAGCTTGATAGCCCAGCAGAATGGAAGACCTTCAATATATACATTCATCGTAGAGCAGCTCATTTTCAGATAAGGGTTTGGATCCTCTCCAGTCCCTCTCTCTCCATTTTTCTCCAGTTAACGGTCTGCAATTTTCCACCTCATCATATGCCAATCCTACAGCCTACAAGCAGACACGTTACTCACCCACTTATGGGAATTTTTTCCCTTTCTCAAAACAATAATACATGCCTTTATTAGAGTTAAATTCAGTCGGCGCCTTCGTTTGACCTCTTTGTAACTCGAGTTGTCGGAGACGTAGCCGGTGTGACGGTGTCCAAACCGGAACTAGACTCACAGAGTGGATGGGTTCTTTCTTTGTGATCAAAGTCGATGGAAACTGCATCCAAATCAAACTGCACTTGCTGCACCTTGGGTTGTATGAAAGGAAGATCTAGATTAGCTCGCTAGAGTTAAATTGATCCGAAATTGAAGTACAGAGAGATCGGTTGATAGTCTCGGAGACATCATGGCTGGATTTTAAAAAAAAAAAATATTATTCATTTATTTGTTTGTTTCTCTTGCATTGGAAAGATTATCATTAAGATTTGAATTTTTAGTTCTTCTTTCCCTACATTTTTTCCCTTCTTCTCAATTTTGTAGTATCATCGGAAAATTGTATCAAGTCATATTGTCATAACACGGAGGAATAACAAGGTTGTATGGTCTCCTACTAGTGTTCGGGAAGAAAGTGAATTCCATTGAAGACCATCTACCAGATTAAGTAGGAAAAAGGTTTTCCTAACTAGGTGATTGACATGGACGATTGTAAGTCGTAGGATTTGTATAAGATGAGGTGGCTCATTACATACCGTTAACTGGAGAAAAATGGAGAGAGAGGGACTGGAGAGGATCCAGACCCTTCAGATAATGACGAAATTTGATCCATTTGCACGCCAGCAGCTCAATAGAATAGTAATTGGGAGGCTTTTATTGGCACCCAAAGACTTGTTTTTCATCCCTCACTTATTTTATATTTTCATATTTTATGAAAAATATATAAGATTTTCATAAAAACTGATCGCATTGTTTGTAAAAAAAAATATATATTTTGAACAACATTTTGAAAAAATATTTTTCAAAATTTATCGTTTAAGTGAACTTTTTTAGTCATTTATAAAGTGAACACTATAAATGGCAAAAAAACCTACTTACACGATAGATTTTGGAAAACATTTATTTTAAAAGTTGTTCAAAATTATGTTTTATAATATAATATGCGATCAATTTGTATGAAAATTTTAAGAAAATTACACTAATCTCTCCTAAGATTTGACTGAGACAAGAAGGACCTCGCCTCACATTTGAAAAAACGCAATAACCTCCCTTCAGGTTTTAGTTTATTGACATTCACCTTCCTTCCATTATTTTGTCATGGGATGCTGTCAAATTTGAGCACAAAATGACCTTTTTACCCCAATTCCATTTTATTTCCCTGCAACCATGTCTGATTCAAACTACCAGCAATCTCATCTTCTTCATCAACCTTTAGTCGACCTCACGCCATGCCACCATCTCGACAAAATTCTTATTTTCCTAAAACCCGAAAACCGTCACCACCATTCTTGCAACATCCTCACCCCAAAGCTTGAGTAACTCCTCCATCAAACACATAAACCCATCTAAATTAAACCACTGCCCTCTGTTTGAACGTACAACACCAATTCACTGCCATATTCAACCCACAAGTCGACCCGAATTCTTTGTAACCTTTCGGCGTGCGAAAATTTTTAATCCATTAAAGGTATAATTTCTTATAAAATGTATTTGGATTGGTTCTTTTTCTAATTTCTGCTCATTCAAGTATTGTTAGTGGGTTGATTCTTCATTCTCATGGATTCTCTCAAAGTTTGCACCACTTGGAGGTGTACTTAATTATCGTGTTCTAATCCATTGCAGGTTGTGGTGTTGTAGATGGAGTTAGGTTTGAGTGAAGATGGAGGTTGATTGAAGGGGTCGGATGGCGGTGGGTTTGTGTGGCCAACGAATCAGATTTTTTCTTTTTCTTTTTTGTTCTGATGGTGATGGGACGAATGGGTTTTGTGGGGGTTTCAACAATGGCGATGGGGTGAATGGGTTTGTGTGTAGCCGACGAGATCCGCCGGAGAAGACGAACCAGTTTTTGGATATTTACCCTTTTCTCTTCATTTTTGTTGTGATGTTATATTTTTTTCCTTCCATTCATCAGTTGTTGGGTTATTGTTTCCATCTCAAGAAGTAGAAGAAACATTAGATTGCTTGAACTCCCAATATGACTTTCAAAAGTCGTGAATCATGGATATAGGGGTAAAAAAGGCATTTCGATAAAATTTTAATATGACATAAGCAAATTACGATTATTTTCTGGCGTTAGTCTAACAAAAGGGAGGTGAGTGTTAATAAACTGAAAACTGAAGGGATGACAATGTATTTTTTTTAAATGTGAGGGAAGGTCCCTGCAGTTTCACCAAATCTTAAGAAAGCTTAGTGTAATTTTTCCAAAAATGTTCTATATTTTTTATAAAATCTTAAAATGTAAAATAATGGTGAATGAAAAGTAAGTCTTGGGGGTCAATAGAGACCCCCTAGTAATTGAGGCAATCGCCTTGGACCCTAACTATTAAGGCCCCAATGCACTTACTAAAAGCCCTTGTACATGCTGCCTCATTTAAAATTGGGCCTTAGGCATCATTATTTGAGGAGTTCTTAATAAAATTTGAGGAGGGTTATTCATATTCATGTGCTCACCTAACTTATATCAGCATTATGCATTATGGGTTGTATTTAGTGTATTGGCCTAATATACCCTATAACTCATTAATGCATGAGGTACAACCCAAAAAACGTGATTTAATATATATAACTTATATCAATACGTGCTCACCTGATTGTCATTGTATATATATATATTACAAAATCTAAAAAATTTCCTCAATATATAAATGCAATTTTCCAAAGGTTTTGAGGGTAAATTCCACTCTAGTCTAAACTCCACATCTCTATTGGAAAGTCTACATCTTATATTGCCCAAATACTATGTTTGATATAGTTTAATATCTCTGTTTCGGTCATCCATCTAACAATTTAAACTTTAGTGTTGGAAAATTAATATGGTATCAAAACCTATCATTCCTGTAACTCATTTGTGAGCTAGTCATTTCTTTCTATTCCATTGTGACAAACCCATTCTTATCTTATTAGATTGCACGTGAGAAATAATATTAAAAAGTCCACATCCCATCACATTACCAACATATTGAATTTGATATGCCTTTGTGTATCTATTTGGATCCTCAAGCCTAACCATGCAAGCTTTTGAGCCTTTTTGTTTTTTTGTTTTTTGTTTTTTTTTAAATATATATATATAAACTATAGAACTTACCTACCTCTAACAAATGGATATCCACGCTTTTTTTTTCGTAAACTTAAGATTCCCAATCACTTACTTAAAAAACGAGATAAATATTACTACGCTATCATGTCATTAGTTACTTTTGGGTCTTTTCAGTGGGAAATTTCTCCACCAATAGACCACATACCTAGGGGCGGAGGGAGGGGGGTCTAGCATGGACCATGGCCTGTAATAACCTTGGTAATTATATTATCTTAAGAGAAAATATTATTAATAAATCAAGTAATCATTCTTAAGAACATTAGAATGTGTATGTGTATATTTATCCAAGCATGGATTAATATATATTTGAAGATTTGATATGAGAATATTCAAAATAAAGTTTTGAATTTTTCTGGTAATTATAAAATTTATGTAATTTTTGGAAATTTATTTGTCTTTAGGTTAATTAGTGCAATTAACCATTAAATAGCTAATATTATTATTAAAAATAGCTAATACAGATAATTAAGGTTAAGAAAATTATAATGAGGTGATTTATGTATAAAAATAATATTAAAATAATAATAGAAGTGGATGGAGCTTTTGGAAAAATATGCATATTATAATAGAAGTGGCCCCTGCTTCTTTCTTCACACAATTGTTATATGGTTTAGCAAATTACATGCAATTTATAAAATTATTGATCATTTGACAGTTGGCTTAGGGAGCTCCAAAATAAAACCTCTATGCTATGTTTGGATAAGGAATTTTGAGATGGAATTTGACTTTGAGATTGAATTTGTAAAATTTTTACAAAGAAAACCACATACAAATTCCTTATCCAAAATAGCACTAGTTCCTTATATATATATATATATATATATATATACTGATTATTAGGAAGTTTTGAGTTGTCCTATATATATTTTTTGTTAATAATAATAGACGAGTTCTTATATCCTTTGTTATTTGGTCATTTTGTTATTATTAAATATAGCACACGTGCGTTGCACGTGAATATTTTTAAATACAAAATAATAAATACATAAAAATTTTATATTTTTTCATAAAATATGAAGTTAAAAATTCTAAAGTGCATTTTTTTTTTTTTAATAATCAAAATTTTCAATGAAAGATTAAAAACTCTTTAGATATATATTCAGAATTTTTTTTTATCCATAAAACGAAATATTTAAACAGTTTATATTCATATATATTATCATGCAACTTGATAATTGCTCTAAGAAAAAAATTTTGAGTAAGAAAACTTTAATTTGTTAAGAGTTTGAGTTAAAATTTAACTTTCATTTGTTACCAAATTATAAGAATGTTTACTATGTATTTCAATTAAAGGAAGGATAGATATGTATTTTTTTTTAAAAAAATAAGGGTATATTAGTCATTCAAAAGTTTTTATGAAATTCAGTCTTTTATAAGTAATGTAGAGAATGTAATTTAATTTGGTGCACACGTGTGTTGCATGTGACTAATTTTCTCTGATTTTGTTAGAGAATGTAATTTAATTTTAAAAGATATAGCACACGTGCATTGCATGTGAATATTTTTAAATAATATTAGTTATACAAAATAATAAATAGATAAAGATTTTATATTTTTTCATAAAAGATAAAGTTTAAAATTCAAAAGTAAATTTTTGTTTTTTATAATCAAAATTGTCATCGAAAGATTAAAAACTTTTTAGATATACATTCAGAATTTTTTTTTATTATTATTATTCATAAAACGGAATATTTAAAGAATTTATATTCATATATATTATCATGCAACTTGATAGTTACTCTAGGAAAAAGAATTTGAGTAAGAATCTAACTTTAATTTGTTAAGAGTTTAAGTTAAAATTTGTTAAGAGTTTAAGTTAAAATCTAACTTTTTTGTTACCAAATGATAAGAATGTTTATTATGTGTTTCAATTAAAGGAATGATAGATATGTATTTTTTTTTTTTTTAAATAAGGGCATATTGATCGTTCGAAAGTTTTTTTGAGATTTAGCCTATTATAGGTAGTACAGATATACAAATTATAGTTTCCATTTCCTTAGAATTCCTATTTGGGTTTGGTTTTATTTAATTATTATGCGAATTAGAGTTTCTTTAGAATTCTTATTAAAGTATGTGTTTTATACTGCTATATTTCCTATATATGCAGAAAGGTAGTTGTGTATTTAAAAATTAAAATAAAAGTATATTAGTTAATCAAAAGTTTTTCTCACATTCATCTTTTTATTGGTAGTATAGATATACATTTAGTTTTATTCATCCTTTATAATACAAACACAAAGATTTTTCTAATTTTTTTGTATATACATGTAAATGTTAATTGGATATACTTTTAAAATGCTCATTGAGTTAGAATGAATTTTTCAAGCAACTAAATATTTTATCCATATCCTTTGTTATTTCATCATAATTCTATATGATATGTATACATGCATAAACAGGTGCCCCAAGAGAAAAGTCCTGTCTCCGCCCTGCACATACCACTAACCAAACTTATGCCGTAAATTAAATGCTTTTACATTATGATGACTCATCAAACAACCACTCTTGTCTGTCAAACATTTTTATTTTGATTTTGAGAAAGATTTCGTCTCTCATTTTGTAGCCGAAGTCGTTCACAGTAACATTGACTATGTACCAAAAAAAAAAAATGAAAAAGAAAAAGAGAAAAAGGAGGAAGTAATATTGACTCTTTGAAATCCCAGTTTTGAGAGGAATTTTGCCACATAGGATGCGGTAGCATTTCGTTGACGGACTGGCCTCTCAAGCGCGTGGTGAAAGCTATCCTTGGGAGTATAGAAGAAGAGATCGAGGACACGCTGCAGATGGTATACGCGAGGTCCGCTAGGATCAGTGTTGACACATGGCAGTTCTACACAGGCGAGTTAGCTATTTTCCTACACGAGGAAAAGAAGTGCAGAAAATTTTGATATCCAGAAAAAGGACAAATCTTGAGGAGAGTTAGCTATTTTCCTACACAAGGAAAAGAATGGCAGGAAATAGTGATATCATGCTCCTCTTGGTTTATGATGTGACTTTTTGAGAGAAAAAGGACAAATCTTGAGGAGAGTTAGCTATTTTCCTACCCAAGGAAAAGAATGGCAGGAAATAGTGATATCATGCTTCTCTTGGTTTAGAGAAAAAGGACAAATCTTCCTCTTTTTCTCCTAAAAAGTCACATCATAACATGATACAAAAATTTCCTGCACTTCACCTCGCCTTCACATACTAATGGAGACATCTTATATATAAACCTACTACTCGTAACATTTCTAATAGCAGACGCCACTACAAAACGCAAGGACGGAGAACTTAGAGAGGTGGAAGCAAGATGACGAGCCAGGTCGGAATTGTGGAGACGAGCGAGCCTATAATTGTTTCCGTAGACAATGGACTTATCACGCAGAGTTCTCATCAGCCTCATCTTTCTCCTTCTACTCGTGAGAGGTACATGCATCTCGATCTCCTATATCTCCTCCTGCTCACTCAATCACTCACCCCACTCCTCTCTCTCTCTCTCACCCACACTATACCACTAGTCTACCACCATCATTGCCCAAACACCACCACAGGGACTGCCACCTCTGCTCCTCCGCCACCATTGTCACCAATGCACCATCCACGATTTTTATTGCCACAACCATTTTCCTTTTTCTTATTTTATTTATTTTAATTTTTTAATTGCCATAACCAGTTGTCAACAATGTTTAGGATATGTTCACCTGAACCTTTATGGGGGAATTATATACTGGTCCGACTACGGATTAAATAATTACAGTTTGTAGTCATTTTCTAAGAAGTTAGTAGTAATTTGTATTGAATTATAATCATTTTCCCGACCAATTTAAAATTCCCCCTTCCATCATGGCTGAAACACCAGCATGGCGGCATGGTAAAGGCCATTACCATCACTTAATTTTTTCCATTACCTTTCCCTTATTTGTGCCTCTACATCCACACACAGATTTTAGTGACTTAATTTTTTCCAAGGACTTTGAACACAGATCTTAAGACATGGGACCTTTGTCGCGAGCATCCTTCTGCTGCCACAATCTTCTTATTATTCTTCGTCATCTTCTCGTGTGTGTTTTTGTTTTGTTTTTTTTGTTTTGTTTTTTCTTTTCCTTCTGGTGCGTGCTGCCAAAATCTTGGATTAAATGATTAATTGGTGCGCCATGATCCACGTTTGAGTCGGGCTAACAAGTCAAACATGTACCCTTATCAATAGATCGGATTTAGACTAGATTAAGGTATGTCTGAAAACAATCTATTAAGGAATAATTCTGATTCGATAATCCGCCGGATTAATAACATACCAATCTATATCCAAATTTGTTAGTTTTGATTGTCATATTCGATAGTCCCATCCAATCTGATATTTTTACAAAATGCATAGTTTTAAAAAAAAAAAAAAAGGTATGAATTTTAGGAGAAAAAGATAATAATATATATATATATTATGATCAAAAGAAATAAAATTTTGATTTGAGAGGTGAATTACTCTATTTTTACTAAATAGTGTTGATAAAAATCTTATTTCTAGTAAACAAACAGTCTAACACCAAACAAATTATACTTGTGTAATATAATATTATTCAATTTATTAGATTGGATTATTCTCAGACTAGATTAGATAATATCCATATTTAATTTTTTAACTAATAGATTATCATATTTGGATTGTTAACGGATCATAATTTGTCTGTCATATCCGGATCATCAAATCAAATTTAGATAAAATTCGGATTAAAATCCGACTTATTCACAGGTCTATATACATATGGTCAACATGCTGGCCCAAGCATAGACCAACCCGGCCCAACCTCAGTGTAAAGCAGTAAATCCAAAGCCGACCCTTTAATAGTTAAAGCCCAAGCACAATTGTGTTAGGGTGAATTAATTAAATATATTATATTATCATTAATTAAAAATATTTTACATGTAAAATTATATTTATTAAAATAAATTTTGTAATAATCATTATCATTAAAGTTTTGATCAACCATGCATCATGAGGTTGGGCCGGGACTAAAATTAAAGATCCGAAGCCAGCCCAAGTATCATCCAGATCTCTAGACTAGGAACCAATATTACCCGCCCAAGCCCATGTAATCGTTGGGCCAAGACCCTCACACTAGGCAGTTTAATTAGGAAATTTATTCCAGGGTTGGTTCGTGCCACTCCTTAATTTTATTTGCACTCCCACTTATTTTAATTTTTCAAGATTTTATGGAAGATATAAAAGACTTTTTATAAAAATTGGTCACAATTTCCACTAAAAATCATCATTTTGAACAACTTTGAAAAAGAAAATTTTTCTAAAAACCAATTTTGACTTTATGGTTTTTCTTTCATCTCATAAGAATTCATTAGTGAATTTTATGAGAATTTACGCTAACGATGGAAGACTTGAATTCCTGCCAAAACAGAATTACAATTTGTTGAATTATTATATATTTACCATTTTTTCATAGAAAATATCTCCATTCATTGCATCGATCTAACACTAATAGTAATATGTAATAACAACAATGATTGGGTACAGTGTCAAAATATGAATTTTCCCTCTTTTTTTTTATTATTTATTATTTTTATTTTTTATGACAATTGACTCAAGTTATCCCCACTCTTAACCTCCCTTAATATCAACAAACGAGTATTAATACTTCGCAAATTTGAACATAAGATTACTCACGTAACAAGTGAAGCAAATGCTAATTAAACAAAATGAATAAAAAAAAAAAATCGGTATGAAATTGTTTTGATCTTTCCATTTTAGGTCAAGCAAAATACTTAATCTAAAGCAATTTTATTGTTTTCATGGTTGTGCAGAGGACTATACAAATTATTCTTCTCCAACCCATATCTTGCTGCCTTCTCATTTCTCATTATGTACTTGCTTGGTGTCGTCCAAGCGATCAACCAAGACAATGGTGCATCCCTATTTCATGCGCACCCTGCGAATTTGAAGGTCTTTATCATCAGTACGGTCATTTTCACCTTTGCATTAGCAACTGCAATGGCACTCTCCCCTGACACAAGTAACTCTCTACCCACCCGCATTGTTGCCTTTTTCTCAGGAGCTCTTTCTGTGGGATCAGTAGTATGGATGTTTCTCCCACCTTGGCTTGGGTGGTTCCTTTTAATCATATGGTTCCTTCTGCTTGTAATGGTTGGATGTGACTTACTTCGTCATAGCTTTCAAATGATTTACCAAAAGACAAAAGAGAAATTGCTCGTGATTTACCAGAAGACGAAAGACGCCTTCAACAGGCTCAGTGTGTGAATGTTCTATGACAACATCCTGTATGCTGTATGTGTTGTGATTCATCTGTATATTTGAGGGCTTTTTTGATTTGAATTGCACTAAGATCTAAACAGGCTCAGGGTGTGAATGTTCTATGACAACATCCTTTATGCTGTATGTGTTGTGATTCATCTGTATATTTGAGGGCTTTTTTGATTTGAATTGCACTAAGATCTATGTGATTAGCATTGTACTTTTCTAAGCTACCCAACTATTAGTGGTGTAACACCTTGGATATTTATTACATGTACTTTTCTGAGCTACCCAACCATTAGTGGTGTAACATTTTAGATATTTATTACACATAAATTTGAATTTTATTTATGTGAGATAAGATTTATTATTATTATACATGCATTGGGTTGGACTATTTTATTGGGCATTCTAATAAAGTTTGCACACAAAAACTCCAACACGGTGGGTTATTCTTGAATATAATATGGACCGACTATAAAATAGATTAAAATAATATTATATTATTTTTACAATGACAATAATTGAATTAAAATAATATTATATATTGTCTAGAAACCTAAGGAGATTACTAAAGTTGGCTTGAACTTATTTATAATATTATATTATATCTTTTTGGATGAGTTTACACCCCACGTGTGGCAAAGAGCGTTAACATTGCCTCTAAACTTGACACCTAATTTTTTACTCTCTATATATAGGCTTGAGTGGGATTAAAGGGGAGAAAATGTAATATATAAATATAAAAGAAAGCCGAGTGAAAGAAAGGAATGGAAGAGAGAGTCGGTGGAGAAAGAAAACAAAAGAAAGGAAGAAATAAGAAGAGAAGGGGTAAATGAGAGACAGAGTACAGCAGTTAGAGAACCAAGAAGAGAAAACGTGAGAGACAGAGAGAGTGAGTAAGAGAAGGAGAAGAAGACGAAGGAGAAGGAGAGGAATTTACGGGTTTGAAGTTGGGAGCTTGAATTGAGCAACTAAACTCAATCCCTCTCTCTCCACAGTCCCTCCTCTTCGCCTCCGCCTCCACCTCCGCCTCCGTCTCCCTTTCCCACTCCACCTCTGCATCCCTTTCCCACTCCCATTCCCACAAACCCTTCCCTCAACCCCTTAAACCTTCAAACCCTCCTCTGTTTTTTTTTTTTTTTTGGTCGTCAGAAGCAACGTTGTTTTCCTTCGATTTTCTCCGGCGAGAAAGGGACTTCACAGGCGATTTTCTCCGACGAATACCCTTTTCAAGTGGAAGGTCAGTGGGCTTCTCCTGACCCAAGTTTATTTGCTTCAATTTTTTCCATTTGGTAACTCAAATAGCTTTTATTTATTTATTTATTTATTTTTTGTTGGGATTAATATGTGGAATGGCTGGACTTTCTCCGGCGATTTTCTCCGGCGAAGGTGATGGCTTCCTCTGGCGACGGTGATGGAAGGTTGTTCCCGGGATTTATTGTTGAGGACAGTTGAGGATGCTGCAATCCAGTGTTGGATTTCCAGGTAAACTCCATCTTTTTTTTTAATCCCAAATATGATTTGCTACATTCTCTCTTCTCTTCTAAATTTGAAGTGAGAGAAAGAGGTAGCAAAAAAAATTCTGTAATGCAACAGAATGCTACCTCTGTTGGAGCTGATTTTTTGAGGAAGAGGTAGCAAATCCCAATTTGCTACCTCTGTAAGAGCATCTCCAACAGAGGTAGCAAAGTCTTCCTCCAGAAAAACGCTCCAACAGAGGTAGCATTTCAGAGCATCAGGTAGCAAAAGTACAGAATCAAATTTGCTACCTCTTTCTCTCACTTCAAATTTAGAAGAGGAGAGAGAAGGTAGCAAATCTTACTTTTGATTAAAAAATTGTGAAGCAACCCTCAACCGTCTTCAAGAAATGGGAAATCAAAAAAACAAGGAGTGGGAGTGGGAGGCGGAAATCAAAAATTGTGAAGCAACCCTCAACCGTCTTCAAAAAACAATTGTTCCGTAAGTTTAAGAAATGGGAAATAAATTAAAGCAAACCAAACAAGGACTCACCTGGAAACTCTTCTCGCACCGTGAAATCGACGAGAAATGCTCTGATTGGTGGGGGGTAGATCGGACCTGTGGGAGTGGCAGGGGGAGAGAACTGAGGGTTTCTGAAAAAAAGAAAAGAAAAAAACAAAAAAAAAACAAAAAGAGAACAGAGAGGGACGGTGGGAATAGGAGTGGGAGTGGGGTAGCTTTTTCGGTGAAGGAGTTTTGTGAAGGGGATGAAAGGCAGATCAGGGAGGGGGGTAGCGTTTTTGGGTTAAGGGGTGGGTGCGTGTGTGGCTAGGATTTATTTGTGGTGGAGGGGGATAGAGAATAGGAGGAGAACCGTCCAAATGCCTCCATTATTTATTTATTTATTTTTAATTTTTTACCATTTTGACAATCCAATCGATATTGTGTATGATCAAAATAAACTGATTATAAAAATGTTACCTATTTGTTTTATAGTATTAAAACATTAAAATATATAAAATAATAATAAAATATTAAAAATTACTACTTCTCTTGGAGCCCGTCCATTTTGGAGGAGGTAGCAAAGTACAATTTGCTACCTCTTGTTGTAGATGCTCTTAGATATATATTTTAGGTGAGAAACATCATCTCCTCTTATTTTATGTTAAACCCCTAACATCAATTTGAAACAATTTGATGTAATTCTATATATTAGAAAGGTTTTTGAAACTTTAATCCCTAAGTTTAAACCTAATTCCTTTGTATTTATCCGGAAAATCCTGAACAGTAGACGATTTTATGAGAATTTTCTGTATATGGACTTTGATTTTTCGTCTGGATTTTGGGGTATTTAAAGTACATTTACAAGTGATTCTTTTGCCATTGGTTTTAACTAAAAATATTAAAAATTCGATTTTGGTAAATTTCCAAAGTTGAACCTGAGTTGCTGTACAGAAAATTCTGTTGCTATGGGTTATATTTGAAATTGAATTTAAAATAGTTATCGAAGTCCGTTTGATGCGAAATTTATATGATTTGAAAGCTTGATGAATCTAGTTTTTATTAAAATAAGTTTCGAAACCCAAATCTTTATAAAATAAACCCAGAAAATTGAATTGGACCTGTTACTCCAAGCTGTCTTTGGATTTCCAGATTCTGTTGTCTGACTTCGAAGTGATTTTCGAACCACATGGCTTTTGGTGGTGATCAATTGTTATTTTTTCTTCAATAGTACGCTGTTTAAGCTTTCTAAAACAGGTTGAATCATTGAATTTGGAATTTTGTGAATTTAGTTATGAATTTTCAAACCTAAACTGTCCTGTTTTAAGAAAGTGCAAGTGTGATGTTTGGTTAAAGAAAAGTATTAGCAAATTTTACCCTTTTTTGCACGGGATTGCTTTTATGAAATAAAAGCCAAGTTTTTATAATTATGTCTATTATTAATAAGTTTGATACAAGCTTAAGAATTTGAGTTTGTATTTGACGTTTAAGTTGGAAAGAAAAGATGCTTAAATTTGAATAGAACCCAAGAGAGAGATTTCTTTTGGGATAAGATTTTCTTGGGAAACATGAGTGTGGATTATTCCATTATATTTGGAAATGATATAATTTCATATCGTGGCACATTCTTATTTGTGAGATGTTTCCATTAAATATGGATTATTATTATTATTATTATTATTGTGGTTGCTAACGAATTGTGGAAGGTTAGCCGGGGCAGATCCAGTCAGGTATGTCCTGCAGTTAGTGCACTAATATACCGAGTTATTAGGGCAAGTGGGCCATAACCGGTATACACATATGATAGGGACATATGTGCTGTGGCTGAGATAACATACATGAACGGCAAGTGGGTTGTGTGTGTTATCAATAGCGCGCATGTATGGCAAAAGGGCCTATTTGTGTTTTGCTGGTTGCAAATGGCAACAAAAGCTCAGGTATGAAAAATTATTAATGTTGAGATCAGTATGAGATAATGTGCCACAATATGAGTTGTATTCTAGAAAGTTGTTTTTATATCCTGAAATCTATTGTACATGATGTATTGGGAATGCTGTAAACCACGTGGATGTCACTTTCAAAAGTTGTATTTTAAAATTGATGTAGTATGTGTTTAAAATAAGCGTAGATGTTTTTTCACTGGGCTATCTAGCTCACTGTGTTATATAAATAACACTTTCAGATAGTCAATGTTGGAGACATGTAGTGGAAGAGGGATCGTGATTTGAATAGATTATGGGGTTAATTTTAGGGGTGTTAATGGTTCGGTTTGGTTCGGTTTTAGGGGAGATTTCAAACCAAACCATTATACTTCAGTTTTGTTCCTCCCATATCAAAACCAAACCATACTATAAAAAAACCAAACCAAACCAAATCAAACCATTATATTTCGGTTTGATTTGGTTCGGTTTCGGTTTTAACCTATCAAGTAACAACAAATAATTGAAAATGAAAAAAATGACATACCAAACTCCAAATAAAAACATTTTTAATAAAAGCATTACATTAGCAACTAAAAAAAACAAACATTGTATCAAAATAGAAACATATTGACATATACCAATGTGTCAATATCACACACAATATTAATACACACAACATTAATAGCTAGTTTAATACATGCCAATCTAAAAAAGGGAAAACAATAAGAAACTTAAAATCAACAAAAACAAGCCCATTACCTATTTTACCATTATTAGAATTGGGAATTTACAAACTTTAAGTTTATATATATATATATATTATATTTTTCGGTTTTTTCGATTTTTCGGTTTGGTTTGGTTTTTTAAAACTGAAAACCAAAACCAAACCAATTGAGTTCGGTTTTCTAAAATTAAAACCATAACCAAACCTAATGACAAAAAAACCAAACCAAACCGTCCGGTTCGGTTTGGTTCTCGGTTTTAACCAAAACCATTAAGACCCCTAGTTAATTTACTTGTTATTTCTATAAGATTGATGTAAATATTATTTAATGAGTTGAGCAATGTATATTTATATGAGTTTTGGGTTAGCCGCCGGCCACTTTCCGCAGCTGTACAATATTTTATAATTTCAAAAGAAATTCATTTTTTAAAGACTTTTATTTTTATGGAGCTTGTAAATTTGAACAGGTTTTTGCGGGTCGTTACAAGTGGTACCTTAAAGAAGAAGAACTCGTAAAAATTTAGCTTTGAGGGTGGAAATTCCCCTGCTACTATAATTTAGCTTCCAGCCTAGTTTGTTTAAATATAAACTATACTTCACCAAATTAAAATGAAAAATGAAGAAGGATGCAAGAATTGATTTAGGGCACGAAGAGCTAGTGTACTTGAGAGAGAGGAACTTGCCTAATCTAGCCAAACCACAATGGTTTTGGTCATTAATCGTTGGGATTGTGTGTCCGTATTATTTTCGTTTTTGTTTCGTTTTTTTTTACCAAATATTTCATCATATTTTTGTTAAGAAAAAGTGAATTGTATTTCCTACGTATGATCTTTTGTATTCTTTCGTACCGTATTTTATTAACCATGGTTTACATGTAAGAGTACAATTTTTTTTTGGTTTGTTGCAAGCCATGACTAATGATTTGATTTGTATACATTCAGGACCACAATTGGCCACATCAGTTGAACAGAACCTCTTTGTTTGTGTATAAATATTGATTGACTACACTCACAAACATGGCAATGACACATAATTTTGAGACAATAGGCTCATGTTAATAACCTTCAAGATGTGAATTAATGGTTAATAAGACTTATGTTTCAAGAAGTAGAAGGTTTTGGGTTCGACTTATTACTCACTTTTAGAGGCAACCACCAATCAAGTTCATATTGGATGTTAATTGACATGGAGTGGGACAGTGGCTTAACCCATGTTCTAGGGGATTAGTCATCACCGTTATTTTATTTTATTTTAATTTATTTTATTCGAGGATGAATCCCCTTATCTTGTTTTTCGTCCAACAAGACTATTGTGGTTAACTCGTTGGACAACTCGGAATAGGACTAGAGGCAAACCTCATATGTGTGCACCTAGCCAACGCACACACCAATACCCTTACTTAGAAGGGAAGTGTTGTAAGAGAGAGAGAGAGAGAGAGAGAGAGAAGGGGTCAAGGGGTATTCTAGACATATAGATTGAAATAAAAGGGTAATCTTCATAGTCTCTAAGGGTGTGTTTGGTATGGGGAAAGGGAATGTGACTCCTGGGTTTGACCCATTACTTGGGAATGGGAATGGAAGGGAATGTGACCATTTCCATGTTTGGTTTGTGGTAATGGAAAGTGTGATACCCTCCTAACATTCCCATTCTAATGTTTGGTTAGGTTAGGAATCTCATACAAAAAAATAGTAAATTCCCAGAATACCCTTTTAACTTAACCAAATTCAAATATCAGATCCACCAAAAACCTTTCATCTCCTTCGTCTCGTCGTCTACCAAGTTCATGTATCAGATCCACCAAACCATTCTTCTTCTTCGTTCTCGTCGTCCAGCATACAAGCGAGAAGACCAACAGCTGCATTTCTCAGAGAGATGAAATCATGGAGCCTGTGAAATCGTCAAAAACAAAGTTGAATTTCTCGGAGAGATGAACAAATCCACATACAAGAAAGCTGATGTACATATGGAGGCGAGGTCAGTCTGAAAGCTAGATTCTTGGACGAAGTCATCACGATCACATCCACGAGACCTACCTACCCTATATTCTCAAGAATCGTGAAACCTTTATCATCGATCTGCATCGAATCAATATTTCAGAGGTAAGAATATGATTTATAGTATGACGAGGAAAATGGTTTTCATTTTAAATGACAATACCTTAAAAATTTACATCGAATCAAAATGGTTTTCATCGAATCAAACCCTTATCATCAATTTGCCAAATCCATTTATGCTGCTGACCAGGTTATCATGCTATGCGATAATACTTAAATAGAAATATTATGCAAATAATCTGATATAATTTTTTGATATATAGAAAAAATCATTCAGCTGTGTTTCTCCAAATTTCTCAATCATTTAACTGAATGTACAGCCAAATGAATATGAAATAGTAAGACAACCAAATTTTTTGAATTTCAATTCATAAATTTTTCTGAGTTTGGCCTGAGTTTTCTCGAAACTGTGGCAAGCATTTTTAGGCCAAATTTTGTCCCAATTCAATTATGAGATCCAATCCAAATCTTAGTTTTTGTAAATTTTTGCCAAATTCTATACTGTGGGTCTTCATACCTTTCCTATTGTTTATTTCCTTTTGTTTTTTTGGCCTTTCCCTTTTTAGATAACGGATTTTTTTCTCCTTTTATTGGGTATTGATTGCTGAGTATGAAGTTTTATTTGTATTTAGCTATTGGTCATTATAGTTAATTTCTTTGCTTTGCTTACTATTCTGATGGATATTGGCTATTTGTGCATTTCAGTGCTTTTTCTTAATGGGTTTTCAATCTGTTTATCCATGCCTCTTTTGTTGAGTTTAAGCTTACTTTGAAATATAGATTTAGTATAATATATCATCAGTTGACCAGTTCATGTAGCGTTATTTTCCCCCACCTGGTTTCCAGACCTTTGGATTAGATTAGTGTATCTAGACATTAGAAATAGTAGATGCATTTGTAATGGATTCCAGTGAACTTATTCCTTCACTATGAGATTGCTATTCAATTATGGTAGCGCCTTGTCGCCCTTGCTGATTTGAGTTGGGTTAGACCTGAGCTTGTTGTTGGGTTGCTTGAGGTTGATTTCAGAGGTTTAGGCCGTTCCAAGAGGGCGAAGGTTTTATGGAGCAGTGCTATTTTGGATTGAGCGTAATGTGAGTATCTTTAGAGATACTCATGAGGAGATTGATGGTTTGTGGGATAGGGTGAAAGCATGTGAAAGCATTGTTGCTCTGTTTTCTTTTGTTTTGTTGCCTACCTACTAGGGGCTAGTCTTGGTTCTTTGTTTTGCTGTTTCTTTGGACTCCTTGTCCAATCTTGTATTTCTCTCTTTGGATTAATACAATTGTTTCTTATAAAAAAAAAAAAGAGTGTATGCAGAGTTCCAGACTAATATATAAGAGCATAAAAGGAAACTAGAGACAATTAAAGAACTCTTTCTCATAAGTCTCGTAATAGCAACACTATATCTATACTCAAGATTTGAAATCATAAACAATATGGAGGATTGTATATTTGTTGTTGAAATCAATAATTTTTTTGTTTTTTATTTTTTTTGATCAGCAAGAAAAGAACTTTATGAAAGAATGAGAGAAAAGTACAAGAGGAGGACAAGCATTCCACCTAAAGAGATTCAATAACTTACAAAAAAATATTGAAAAGAAATTCAATAGTTTTAAGCAATAAGGAAACTCTATAGTTCCATACTAATTTGAATGAACTAGGAAATAATTATTGACATATATAAATTTAAACATTAGAAGAAAAATTTTATTTCCATGAATAATATATTACCACTCTCTACATCCTTAACAAACTCTTTCTCAACAGAACTCCTTTTAGCCTCATATCTGTCATTCTTCTCTGATTTAATTATTGTCTGCCTACATTGAGAATCATCTGGCATAGACTTTTTACCATTAACATTTTCACCTGCCAGTTCAGGTTTCCTCAAAACCTTTTCTCCAACATTATACTTGGACTTAGAACTCCTTGTGAACTGCCATTCTCAACTGCATCATGTATATCTTCTGAATGCTTTTGAATGCTTGAATGCTAGAGCAAATGATTTTTCCTATGATTTGAAGTACCATTGATGTGGTCAATTGCAGCAGCAAAAGTAAGTGGCATCATACACCTTATCTTATAGAAACCATAACTTACTGAAAACTACTTCACTGTCCACTTTCCACATAATGTCGTCTACGAGCAACCTCCCCCCAACCAAATGCTTGCGAGCAGCTCCAAAGTTGTGCGATTGTGGACGTCGAGTTGTCTTAAAGATATCGCAACAAAACCATAGTAAACACTGCTTGTTCTATTCATGCCCTGGTTACATTGTGAGTAGTACGAACTTTTGAGCTGTTATACTAATTTTAATCCCCACTTTTATGTGACTGTTAACTATGTCAAATGTATCAGGAACGGAACGGGTCCGATTGCCATTTCTTTGCTTGGTGTGAGTCTATAGATGGTACGCATAACAATGATGAGGAGGCATCGTCCACACTTCAAGTTGATGTGCAAAGGAATGGAACATATAATCACATTCTACCTACATGTTTGGAGTTGAGGATCATTGTAAAAGTGACATTATTGTTGACGATTATGTATTGGGTTGTAAATATGATATAACCATTGTAATTAAACATTTTGGATATTATCGATGTTCTTTTTGGAATTTGAACAAATGATATAGACAAATATTTTAGTTAACTATGCATACGAGAATGGAATTGGCAATAGGAATTTTACATGATGAACAAGGCCTGAATATTACTTGCCAAATGGGGTTGGATGGTACCAACTCCTCATGGTTCATTCCAATGCAATTTATATCGCTAGGCCTATCACGTTTACGTACAACCCACATATAAGCATGCAAAAAAATATTTATAATTCCATTGCTCATTGGTTGTCCAATCTATTTTTAAAAACCAAGATGGACAATGCATTTACAAAATGACAATGGGCATCCCAACCCAACCTACCCTACCTACCCACAAAATACTAGTCCTTGCAACCACGATCATTTAAACCAATACTAACAAAAAAAGGGTATCCCAACCTACCTTACCATCTTACTACAACTACCTATGGGTCAATGTTAACAAAGGTTGAACTTGAACCTTTCGTACTACGAACTCTTGGAGGTGGAGGTTCATAACCTCGTGGAAACACAGGCTCATAAGTCGTCTGGTGTGGTCTTTGATTTGGAGGCGGCTGATGTTGTGGAGCTCTTCCCTGCCAAGATGCATAGGCTGTTGATAGTTTGCGAGCTGCACTGTATACCTCCCCTCCATATGCAGCCAACAAATGCACATTAGAACATACAACACCTAATGTTTTATCCATGCTCGCGACAACATTCTCCAACTTTCCCAACCGATTCTCCAATCCTACCACCTTCTGTCCAACATCCGACAATCCTTTCTCAAGTACATTCCCAACATGTGTTATGGCATCCACCATTGATTGAGATCCATTATCGGCTCTTCGACCACCTTTTGGAGGCTTTTTTTGACGACTAGATGTGGCATTATTCCCTTCATCACCAACTACAGACATCACCCACTTGTTGTTCGCATCCAATTCAAACCCCATGCGCTTCAAAGTTGACTCACTGTAAATGTCCGTTGGCTTGGCGACGATCACATCTTTCTCAGCGTCCAATGCACTTTAAAATGCTCGAATATTGTGGTGAGCAACATCCCGTAAGGTAGGACACCCTTCCTACTCACACACTCCTTCATATGGTGGAGAATAACATACGCAAGGTCCAGTTTTGTCCCTGTCATAATGCACCACATAATAAACACATCAAAGTAACTCACATGAACACGGCTTTCGACGCGCGGCAATATGCAGTATGAGATGATGCTGTGAATGATCCTTGCCTCAAGTGTTAACTCATTGTATAGGGGTGGCCCTTCATCATCGATGTCATTCGACACACATATCATTTTCAATGCATCACTCGGTGTGAACTCATCATATTCTACCTAATTGTGCGTGGAGTACAATTGCTCCGTATCAAACTGTGGTAGCCCAAGCAGGTGATTTAATGTGGTGCAATTTAAAGTAATTGGTACCTCGTTCACAAATGATGTGCATTGAAGATTTTCATCCATGGAGAAGTGAGCATAAAACACGCGAACAAGTCGGGGATACATTACGTGGTGTCAGTTGAGAAATTCATACCAGCCAATGGCGCGAAACATCGAGGGGATGCGAAACTCGTACTTCTCAAAGAATTTGAAATCCACGGCGCGGCCAAATTGAATGTTACGAGATTTGAATAGCATATTATACTTGTGGAGAATAGCATCATTGATGCACAAATCCGAGTCGGACTGGCTAACCACGGGGCGATTCTTCTTCTTTCGTTGATGCGATGATCCCTCCCCAACGTCACCGACGGTGTGTGGTGTGGGTTGTTGTGCTCGGTCACCATCAACTCCTTTTCCTTTGTTGCTCCTTATCCTTTTCGCGGCGGCCATTGATGAGGATAGCATTTTCTCAGTTCTCTTTGTTATTTTCAGTTTGGGTTAGATAGGAGTTGGAGATTGATGAGAGACGTGGGGTGGGAATGGTTGAAGGGGATGAGGGGATGTGTGGCAACGATATGGGAGGGTGGAGTAGCGACGGTATGGGAGGGGTTGAGTGCGCCGATGGTATGGGATGGGGTCAGTGCGTCGATGGTAGGGGAGTGGTTGAGTGCCGACGGTATGGGTAGTGGGTATGGGGTAGGAGGAGTTACCTTTTTGGGTCGTGAGGGGTGGGTATTTGTAAAGGGGGTTTAGCTGACTATAATTTAAGAATAAATTATAGCCAACTAAATTTAATAAGAAAAAAAAAGTTGACCTACTGCCTAACTTATAGTTGGCTGTAGGTGGATATAGTCAACTAAATTTAAGAAGAAAAAAAAAATTTTCCTACTGCCTATTGTTTAGTTGGCTGTAGGTCGATATAGTCAACTAAATTTAAGAAGGAAAAAAAAATTTTCCTACTGCCTATAGTTTAGTTGGCTGTAGGTCGATATAGTCAACTAAATTTAAGAAGAAAAAAAAATTTTCCTACTACCTATAGTTTAGTTGGCTGTAGGTCGATATAGTCAACTATATTTAAGAAGAAAAAAAAAATTTCCTATTGCCAAAAATTTAGTTGGCTGTAGGTTAATATAGTCAACTATATTTAACACGAAAAAAACAAATTTACATTCTGCCAAAAATTTAGTTGGCTGTAGGTTAATATAGTCAACTATATTTATCAAGGAACAAAAAATTTACATACTGCCAAAAATTTAGTTGGCTGTAGGTTAATATAGTCAACTATATTTAACACGAAAAAAAAAATTTACCCTCTGCCAAAAATTTAGTTGGCTGTAGGTTAATATAGTCAACTATATTTAACACGAAAAAAAAAATTTACCCATGGCCTAAAAAGTTGAGTTGCCTGTACCTTGATATAGTCAACTAAAGTTGACAATGCAATAAGCTACGGCCTTAACTTTTAGTTGCCAATATGTTCATATAGTGAAGTAAAATAAGATTGAATTTTTAATTTTTGCGGTACCTTCATATAGTCAACTAAAGCATACGCAGTCATATTTTATTTAGGACATAATAGAAATTTTAGTTGGCTGTAGGTTGATATAGTCAACTAAAGTTGAGTTGAACTTTTTTTTAAAGCTACGCCCTCTAAATTTAGTTGGCTGTAGGTTGAAATAATCATCAAATGCATGAAATCTTGCCCTATGAGAAATTATTGCCCTGTAAATTGCAAATTTAAATACATGTAATGATATAAAACATAAGGCTAATAGATACACATATTAGTACAAATTAAGCAGTCATTGCATTTCATTTACAAAATATGCATTCATCAAATGCATTGATCATATATAGTACAAAATTCAGTTACCATCATAGATCGCATGTGTAATGCACTATGTTAAAAAAACCTAGAACTTGACAAATCAAGTGGATTGCTTATAGTAAGCAAATATATAAGATTACGTACTAAAGTTTCATTGCACTCATACCCAATTGTGTGCAGTTAAAGTAGCAACAAAAAACATCAGTTGTTTACTGAGTACAAAGACGCATAACATTCAACATAGCTCAAGATTGAGTATGCTTTTTGAGCACTTCAAGCACCATTTCACGACGCTTCTCTTCAGGTAGAGACAAGAACATAGTGCTCAAGTATGAGTCACTAATGATATCTTTTCCAGCATTCATGATATCAGTAAGAGTCAAGCCGTTTATCTTCTGCAGCTCAGCAACAACCTCTTTCTTCATAGTATTATCTTCGCTCATCGCATTACCTATTTTGTTAAGGTAGACCATGGTACCATCAACAAGGTTCTTGATTGAGGAGGATACCTCAAATATACCGCGAGTCCAACCGTCGCTGCTCTTATGAGCCTTTTGTTGGGAGCACCCAGTAGGTGATGCTTGTGGTTGAGTACTTGACACTTCAATTCCATCCAAACCGTCATCATATTGAGTGTTTTGGCCGCCTTCATTCGCAGCAGTTGCTTCGATTGTCTCCTCTTCCTGCGCGAGGGTTGTTGCCCCCAATCCGTTTGCACGGTCTTTCCCAAATATTTCCAACAATGTGTCATAATGGGGGAAAGGCTTATTACGTAAGCCTTTTGCAGTTGGATGACTCTGAGTGAAAGGAAATTATCTATTAGATGATCAAAACTCCTTTCATATAGTATAGGATTGCCATTGTGTGTTTGTTTGAATTTAACATAAACACATTAATTAAAGTATACAATTACCTTCACCCATAAATCAAATACGGACTTCTCTACGACTACCATCTTAGCATCCTCGTTCCACGAGAATCCACTTCCGTTGACGAACATCTCAGCAATTGCTAGACATTGTTTCTTTAGCGTCTTCACACGAGACTCAATGTGTGGACAGGCTTTAACCCCGGCGGTAGGCATCTTCGCATCTATCATTTTTTCAAGTTGAACTAGATAGCCAGACTTAAATCCAGTATCACATTTCCATGTTCCCATGGTATACAGCTCGTATAGACTCTCTACCAATTTGTCATCCTCTTGTGGTGTCCATTGATGCTTCACCATCCTACCAGATGAATTCCCAGAAGTTGGCTCATTGTCCCGACCAGATGATGCCATCCTGTATATGTGTAACACAACATAACGAATGTGCAATATATTGAATAAACAATGTAATAGAGTTATTCATCATGATAGATATAAAGTCATAAAATAATAGTAAATAGTAATTTAATACAACATGTCCACATACCAAACAAATGGTCACATAATAGAAAGTCAATACCCAAACAATAGGATTCGGCCTAACGAAAGTAAGAATCCACCAGTTCGCATATTGTCCTAGAAAAGATAAATTGGTCCATACAATAAACCGAAACCACCTACAAGTTATGCATAAGTATTATTACAAACATAGACCCAAATACAAATATAAATCATGCATTCCTAGCTGCCCTCCACTCATTAAACATTTCGTTTGCCATTGTTTCCCTCCACGTTTGCCATGTGTCGGATGCATCAACATATTCAATTGGAGCCCCATGCGGCAGTGTATAATTTTCGGTGAACGGGAGCTCTCTGAACTGGTCTGTAAGCATCTCTCGGGTTATGTGGTTGTGTAGAAGAACACATGCCATAATGATTCGGTTCTGTGTCTGAATGGGAAAAAAAGAAGGACTCCTTAGAATGGCCCACCGTCGCTTAAGCAGCCCAAAACTCCTTTCTATGACATTCCTAGCACTCGAATGTTTCATGTTGAAAAACTCTTATGGAGTCGTAGGTTGGTGACCGGTCCTCCAATCATTCAAATGATATCGCTGCCCTCTATATGGGGCAAGGAATCCCTCTCCATTGGGATAACCAGCATCAACAAGATAATAAAAACCTAATAAATGGAAGTAATGATGATATTAGTAAATTATGTACGACTCATCGGATTATAATTTTTATAACAATCACTTCAAACGTACCACGAGGGACCTTAAGACCGTGTCTTCTACTAACAGCATCTCGTAAGACTCGAGAATCAGTTGCAGAACCTTCCCAACCTGGCAGCACAAAAGTAAATTGCATGTCTTGGGAGCATACTCCCAAAACATTAGTTGCAATATCATTTTTCCTTGTTCGGTACCGAGGTTTATCAGCCTCTGATACATTCACCCTAATATAGGTCCCATCTAAAGCTCCCAGACAGTTCTACACACAATTGGAATAAAATAAAATTAAAAAAAAAAAAGAATACCGTTTACAAAAATTTATTACAACCATTTAAATTAAATAGATGGTGTTTGCTATGTATACCTTAAACCATTTCCACCTATGATCTGTGGAGTTTTCTGCAACAGCTTCCGGTTTTTTAAGCAAATGACTTTGCAATCGTATAACTCTATTCAAAACATGGTTGAAATGTCTACTAATTGTCTCACCCGAACGCATGAACCTATTTATTATCACTCTATTCTTCACATGGTGTGCAAGGATGTGTAAAAATAATGCAGTCATCTCTTCCACTGTGACATGCTTAGTGTCTCTTAACTTCCCTATTGCGCGAAGCATATCACATAACTTGGCAAAAGCATACCTATTCATACGCAATTGACTAACGCACGCTGCGTCATTATGAAATATGATATTGTGAAGGTTCAATTGCCTTGCTTCATGTGTAAAATAGGAGTCCGACTTCAATACGTAGTCTTTGTAATGTTTACCCATAAGTAAGTATAACAAAATTTGTAGAAGTGAAATGATAGTCATTAGACAGCGAAAAAATTCCAGTAAAGGTAACATTTGCTTCTTCTTGGACACAATCATTCTAGCCATATCTGTACATCAATAATATTTAATGTGTATGAGACTTCTTACAACTTACTACATATTTGAAAAAAATTCAAGCAACCATCACCAAATCATCCGAGAAACATATCGTCAATAAGAAAATATGCAGCCATTGTATGTAAGATATGAGTACCATAAATTTATAACAACAAAAAGGCGAGGAGTGGGTAAAGAAATAAACATTTATCGTGTCTCCATGGTAATATTCATCGAGAGAATAGTAAAAATAAGATATCTTTCCTTAAAGTTTATACTCCTAACCCAAAAAAAAGTGCAAATGCAACCATGGTTATAGAGTCTTAATATACACGGCAAAGAGTTCGCATTTTATTTATGTCCTAAATAGCATATTGTATTAATGAACAATATAAATATATATTGCACAACAATTCTTACCGATATGCCATAAAACAACAACATTGGATAAAGTATAAATATATAAAAAATCATACGACAATGAACAATTAGCTTTAAATTTGACATGGAAAAATATTATAAATACTTCACTTTCTTGTAAATTATATGAATTTGAGAAATCTAACAGCATTTATGGGATAAAGTATATAAAATAAACACCACGACTGAGTAAATCATACACACCAAAATAGATCTACAAAGGGAGTATATATCGAAAAGGCATGGATTATTGTTGTACACAATAACTCTCTTCCAATATATGTAAATAAGCTATAGTTGAGACATGTAACATCATGTAAGATACAAATAATATTAGGGAAAAAACTCACAGCTGAGAAAGTGTACAAATTTATTTTTCCTAAGTTTGTAATCTGAAATATACTTCACATTTGACAACATTTGAACAATGTATATCTACATAACTCTTGTGTAATGTCACTAAATACTTCATAGATGCAACCAAAAATTACATTTTGAAAATATACAACAATGTTGGAAGGGAAAAGAAATCACAGCTGAGAAAATATACAACGATGTAACATTAGCAATTTCCGGTTTCATATTTAAGGGAAAAAAAAAATTACATGCTATGTGACCAAAAATTATCCCAGCCGACATAACCAAATATGGAAAAAAAAATCACAGCTGATAAAGTATACGACAATGTTGATATTTTTAGTAAAGTGAGAATATTAAATATTCTTCACTTTTTGAGAAAATTTCAACAAATTTTTAAGAAAAATACATGCTATGTGACCAAAAATTATATAATAAACACCGTGACTGCCTAAATCATACACAGAAGAAAGTAGATCTACAAATAAATTCCTCGTACATCGACAATGATGAGTTTTTTAGAGGGTCAACTATCGTTATATGGCAGATCTGGGTTTCACATCAAACAATATGGGATGTAGCACACGAGAAACAAAGCAAATGAAGAAATTCATACCCAAACAGACGATTTGCAGCAGCAGATCTGGCCGGTGTGCGAGCAAACTCTTCTTTCTCTCTCCTGTGCTACCGTCGTATGAGAATAGCTAGGGCTTTGATTGTGGATCGTGGTTTTGAGGAGCTAGAAGAGGACACGGGTGGAATATGGATTTGTTGCTGTTGACCAGCAAGGGCACGCTTGGGATTATGAATGTCATTAAACACATGCCTGGGGATGGATTTCACAATACCACCTCGAAGGTGGGTTTGATTTTCACCCATTCGGCCGGAATGTCAAGCTAGCGGGAATGAGCCATTGCTGGCAGTGAGAGCAACCCAAACAGTGGAAAGTGGAATTTTTTGACTTTCCCGGGCATCAAACCCCCCTACCAAACACACCCTAAATGGAAACTTTTAATGAAATGAATTCTAGTCAAATCCTTCCACTTTTGATGGGATTTGCAATTCTATTAAATTGACAACGAACTAGAATTGGAAATAAATTTTCTGCCCTATTTTGTGTCATTCCAAACAACAAATTTAGCATAAATTAGAATTGCAATTGAATTCATTTCTAGTTTATGTGATCCCAAACGGAGAGTAAGTACGCGCGCTGGAATTAATGACCCATTTTGGCTACCAATTTGGACGGCTTTCAACCCTGCCTATGTAGAGCAAGGGGCAAGGGGCCGTTTGGTGTTTGGGGGTATGTATTAGAGTGTCTCTTAAATGGATTTGCACAAATGGCAAAGAGAAAGATAAATACATAAAGGAAAGATGAAATGGATTGTCTTTTTTCTTTTTCTTTTTTTTGGTGAAAAGGAAATTGCATAAATACCTTGGATTGTCTTTTGGCTGGAGCAAATTTTCTGCTTGATCCAAGGCTCCTGGCACAACATACAATTTTTGGAAATGTACAAGTCATTTTCAAGCTAATCAGACCAGTACCGGACAGATATCTTCTCTATCGCATGCAATATAACCAATTCTGGAACCTTTCAGCCCTTGCGCGGTTTATTACCTTGGTCGATACATGACCAAATTTTGGGTGTTACTACTCCCTTATGCTATGTTGAGGACAAGTAACATTTATATCTAACCAATGATGGTGATGGTCTGGTGGTAAAAGTGTATGAGGTTTTTTCTTTTTGCTTTGTCTCTGGAATTAAAAAAAAGGAAAAAGAAAGAGGTGTTGGAGGCTAGGTAGTTAAGGGTTCGAGTTTCTAGGGCGGTAGCTTGATGTGAATTTGTTCCTTGACGGTCATGTATCTTCTCTATCGTATCCAATAACCAATTTTGGTACCATTCGATCAGCCCTTGCACAGTTCGTTACCTTGGTAGATACATGACCAAATTTTGGGTGTGACTACTCCCTTATGCTATCTTCAGGACAAGTAACAGTTGTATCAAACCAACGATGGTGGTGGTCTAGTGGTAAGAGTGTAGGAGGTTTTTTCTTCTTGCTTTGTCTCTAGAATCCTTAAAAAAATAAAATAAAATAAAATAAAATAAAATAAAAAAGGAAAATGTTGTAGGAGATTTCGGTAGTCAAGGGTTTAAGTCTCCGAGAGTAGCGTGATGCGAATGTGTTCTTTGATGGTCCTAACTCATTTATTGAAACCATTAACTTTTGGTGAGATTGAAGTCAAGTTATGATATAACCGATCAACTTGAGGGGGCGTCTATGATTCTTCTCTTTGTAGGCCTGTTTAGGCCTTTTTCATGTAATTGGTTCTTCAATGGATAAGGAAACTATTATCATCACACCCAAATAAAGTGATTGGTTATCCCCCTTCTACCCTTTTGGATTATAAAAATGAGTAACGTCTATATCAGGCCCATTGGAGATGGCCGTTTCTCTACAATGTTGCCTTCTAACTATAACCTTTTTCTCATTGTTTGCCCCACGAGCTGCCCATGCTTTCTTGCGATATCAGTTGGAAATTACCTACCTATTTAAAGATTAAATTTTTATTATTTTATTATTATTATTATTATTATTTTGCTTTGGCGCATAGTAGATTGCTTGCAGGTGAGCTCTTAGCTAAACATTGTATTATCTCTTTTTCGGTTTGCCACTTTGTGCCCATCCAAATGAAAATCTCCAACATATCTCGTAACAATTAAATTTTCTTAATAGGCTATAATCAAGGGACACAAGTTTTGACATAAGTTTTTATAACTCCATCTACATTTCATATTTTTGCAAAACTCACTATTAGATTAAACAGTCTTCCCATATAGGTAATGCATGCAAAAAATCATGTTAATTCGATATTAGTTGCTATCCGATCAAAAAACTTCCACATTTCTATTCAATAAAAATCTCACATTTTGTGGATGAGGTGGGTCTTAATCTCTTATTAACTTGATTTTTTTTATACATGATCTACATGGGAGGGCTATTTAATTAATCTAACAGTGGGTTTCGACAAATATGAATCGTAGATGGAGTACATTATAAAAACTTGTGTCCCCCATCCCTTTCTTAATGGCCACCCTCTAGAGTGTTTGGTTGGGCTATTTGAGCCCATTGTTGTTGTGCATGTAACAAGTCAGTTTTTATTTTGTTAGGCCTACACATGAAAGAAAGTGTTTGAAAAATACCACTTCTCATATCGATTAATTATAAAATTTGATATAATTTCATATACTTAGTAAAACCCTCTACCCACTAGCTTAGGTTATTGGGTTGAAAACTTAATATGATATTAAAGAATATCGTTAATTATAAAATTTGATATGATTTTATATACCTGTTTAGGTCCTCCACTCAATAACTCAAGCTTTAAAATCGGAAACTTGACATCAACACCTTACCGTTTTCTATAGGGTACATTGCTAAACATGCTACTTTAAGAATTTCCAATGAGCAATCTGTTCCTTGTCATTTTCTATAGGGTAAATAGCTGAACATGCTACTACAAGAATTTCTAATGAGCAATCTATTCTTGTCCTTAGTTTTCTTCCTTTCCGATTGCATTTGGAACCTACCTAATTAAAGATTAAAATTTCTAATGCACAATCTATTCCTTACCCATTTTCTACTTTAAGAATTTCTAATGAGCAATCTATCCCATCCTTGGTTTTCTTCTTTCTCATTTGTTTTTACGCTTATGAGTTTTTACTCCCTCACTATCGGATACATTAGCTTGTGAATAGTTAATTTGTGCATCACATAAATTAGTCTGGACCTAATGACACGGGATACCTCTCGTTTGGCAAAAAAAAAAAAAAAAAGTCAAAGGAGTACTATTGCTATCTTTAACAATAAGCTCATAAATCTTGTACCAGAATAATAAGAATAAGCACGTAAATCGATTTTTCACTTCTTTGGAGCTTTTCATGGATCCCGTTGAAGGCCATTGATGATTTCATTGGGATATATATGGTGCGATATGCCACACTATATCAATTCTAATGTGCATTAGATAATTTCTCACAAAAAGATTTAAGTATCATGTGCAAGTGATGTGTACCATGATACACATGAGATTGGTACTTAAGGTGGGTGATAAAGTGACTTTTAGCGCGTTATAAATATGGCATGTAATACTCCCCCCTCCCACCCAAAAAAAAAAAATTCAAGGTAGAGGAAAAATCTATCAACATATTCTTCTTCATCCCCTTCTTCTCTCATTTTGTTCCACCACTATCTTTCCTATGTGTGATAACCAACCCAAGAGCAAAGTTGTATAACCGATACTTCATTGTCGAACACTCGTCACTGCTTTCATATGAATCTAAGGGCTAGTTTGGTTGGTTGGAATTGGGGGAAATCGGAATGGAATCGGCACCGCGGTGGCTCATTATTGAAATTTCATTTTATTCCTCATCAAATCCCAAAATAGCTGATCTTTTATTGGAAGGCCTTGGTTTCTCACTTTTCTATCTATACTCTCTTCCTCATCAAATCCCAAAATAGCTATTTTATTACTCTTTAGCTGAAAAATTAAAGGAGACAAAATAGTAGTATCATATTAGCTAGTTTGAAATCAAATTCATTAACCCACTATCGATATATCCTAGATTCTCTATGAGGAATAATTAGGATGGTGTGCACATGTATGATCATGCCATCACCTCTTTTTCAACTATGTCGATGTATAGTTTTGTGACTTTCCTCTTTCCATATCTTAATCTTAGCCGGCCAAAAAGATTTATAAATAAAATAATAAATGAAAAAAAGAGATCATGCCATCACCTCTAGTTAAAATAAATAAATAAAAAAAAAGCTTGAGCATAGAGGTAAACACCATATCTTTTTATCATCATAACAGAGCATTTGCGTGGAGTTTGCTAGCTTTGTTTGTCTTTCTTTTGTTTGTAATTGGCAATTGGCTTAGGTAATTTAATTATGTGGCTTTTTAGGGTCATTGAGCCTTACGTCTTTTATTGTTTTCCTCTCTTACTATTTGAGGAATTTAAGGCCTTGTTCGAATGTTAGGCTTCAGCATTCGAACTTTGAGTAGTTAGTAAGTTTGTCAAACTTTCTGGATACTCAGTTCGAATGTGACATGAGTGGGAAAAGCATATCTGCTGAGAAAAAGCATCTTTTTGAGGACCTTTCCGCTCCTTGTAACCATAGGTCACTTTCTAGGGCAAGCAAGAAGGCAAACAAGAAACTTAAAGAGATAAAAAGGGAGGTCTCCTTTGAGAGACTCACCTCTTGCTAAAAATCCCTTGCCCTCTAGAAGACGCCAAAGCTTTCACTCTCATTTCCGTGGTGTTCATCTTCTAGCCTTTAATTGTAGTATACACTCAGACATTAATTTTGGGTGCCTTTTAATGGAAGCCAAGCAGATCAATTCCCTCCATAAAAGCTCCAGTGAACTCGCGGCAGATCTGGGGAGTTCTTGAGGCAGATCTGAGGGGAATAACCGCTCAAGGGAGAATGCCAAGAGACGAACAGGGGAGACGATCAAGAGAGATCTGAACCACGCTCCACCGTTGTCGATTGTTCATGATCGAGCTCCACTCTTCAATGGTTCTTCTCCGCAGTGTTCTGAGGCGAATCTGAAGCGTTATTGAGGCAGATCTGGGGTGTTCTTGAGGCAGATCTGAGGGGAAAAATCGCTCAAGGGGGCCACCATGGTCTTCGCGCTGTTAGTAACTGTGTCTGGACCCACCCGGATATGGCATTGGAGACTGGTTCATAGAAGGGAAGATTGAGAATGGTGGGTTACTGGAGGGGAAGAAGTTCTAGCAGGCAAGGGAGAAGCTCAAGATTCTATAGACGTTCGCTCCAAAAACAGAGTGATGTTGGATGGGAAAAATGCTGTGTTACTTTGTTCGTGGACAATCTTCCGGATCGGATGGAAAACAGATGGCTAAGAAATATGTTCAAGTGGTATGGTGATATTGCGGATGTTTTTGTCCCGTGGAAGAAAAGATTTGGTTCCAGTTCGAGATATGGATTTGTAAGATTCTACAAAGATAGAGATGCAGAGCTTGCTATTCAAAATGTAATGGAACATGGTGTTGTAACAAAAGGCTATTAGTTAAGAGAGCATAGTATGGAAGGGGCAAAGAGGGGACAAATAGACAGCAAGTAAACCCAAACCGTCAAGCTTGGAGGAAGAAAGAGCCTTCAGTAGATCCAGTAGTGAATGTTCAAGGAGATACTATGCATCCAACTGCCAGAACTTATGCAGACGTCTTAGTGGGAAGGAACTCAAATGCCGGGAGGGTTGAATTACAAAGAGATTATGTGGATAAATACAAAAATCATGCGATTGAGACGATAAAGATTGAGAAGGTGGATAATAGTTGGGTGAAAAGATGCGTGGTTGGTTCAATAATTCATTTCAATAATTTACAAGGCTTACAAGAATCTTTCGTGAGGGAAGGTGTTTTTGATATCACTGTTCGGTATATGGGAGGTTTTTTGGTATTGCTTGAATTTCACTCAGAAGAAGTCATGAAATCGCATTTGGAAGACACAACTTGGCTCGCTCAATGGGTTAAAGACATTAGACCCTGGCATCCCTGTATGTTTCTCCACGAGAGATCTGTCACGCCCCGACTCGGAGAGTCGACACGTGGATAAAAGTCAAAGTAAAAAGGTGTACACGTGGATAAGTCAGAGTATAAAAGTTGCGGAAGACTTAGTCAAATCCACGTGTATTTTTTTTTTAAAATATTTTTAATAATAATGGTGCCAGCTCATCAATAATACCCAAATAATTAATATGAAATGTTATGCTCACACATCATGCCCATAATAATATATGGTCTCAAAATAATGCCAACATCCCTGGCACATAGGTTGGATTCAAACTATTCAAGGTTCATTAAGTAATAATGGTAATAACAATAATAATAATAGAAATGTCCATACATCAAAATAACATAGTCTCTATGTAATGCACGTGCATCTATCCTCATCCATGACTATGTTAGTATGCCACCTTCAAGTTCCAACCTCAAATTATGCCACTAGGCATCCGCCATCGGCAAACCCTCACTCATCACCTGATCATCTGAAATAATAATAGGATGAGCTGCAAAGCCCAATAGGAAATATGTGTGGATTCTATACAATTAATATATGTGCAGATACATGGTATATGAATTAAAATTATTTAATAACTCAAAATCAAATATCAGTCACAAATCAATACTTTATGTGGGTTTTGAGTTAATTTCCCAAAATTCTCATAGTATCTCCAATTCCCAAAACTATGGGATCAAACCATGCATCAACCGTCGCTAATCACAGGTTACGTCGTCACGTCAACCCCCGGCTCAGCCAAGCACGAAAATAACTAACACCTACGCGGCGTTCTTCCTCGAGGGCTTCAGGGTCTTTCACCCAAGGGCACTTTACCCTGCTTGCTATTCGCGGAGTATTCTCAACGCAGGACACCACTTCATTGTGATGCCCCCACCCGTTTGATGCATACCAAGACCCAAGGTCCATATATCCAAAACATTTTCCATCAATCAAATAAATATCCGAGTGTCCAAAAGTATCCATAAACATGTTTGATAAATTTCTAGAATTTCAGTAACATTTCTAAAGCATTTCCAAGTAACCAACATTTATAAAGCATTTTTCCAAGATCCAAGTATCATGAAAATTCCACATATTTAACAGATATTTCACAATAACATTTAAACGAGTATATAACCATGTATCTTTAAGGAACAATATAAAACAGTCATATCAAATGATATATTGAAGGATTCCCTAAATTTTGAACAAGTAATAAAAATATTTGGTTATAAATCAGTGGGAAAATCCAAAAATATCATTAAAGCATTTAAAATCACATTTATAGAACAACACCATATTAAATGTAAAGAAGCCACATTTCCTACCTCAATTGCGAGCAATACCAACCCAAAATCACGTGATAGACACTGACAACGTGAATGCAGCGTTAATGCTCCCTAGGGTCCTCCCGAGGACCGATAAAATCTGATAATTATGCATACGTAATCTTTAGGTAAATTTAAAAATAAATATAACGCACTCAAAAATTACTATTGGCCTTCTAACAGTAAACTATGGTCCCAAAATCATCAAAATAATTTTTAAAACACTCTCTATAATTTCTGGGAATTTTCTGTAATTTTTGGAATTTTCTGATATTTTCTGGAATTTTTAATAAATATTAATTTGGCCAAAAAGTAAAACTACAGTCAAACTTGGTCAAAATGATCAACTAAGGGTCCCACATGGTAGGGCCCTCCAAGACGAGTCCAACGGTCAAATTTGGGGTTCATATGATTATCGTATGGCTTTTAAATGCGTGAGAACACGGTAAGGTACACAGATGCACCCACACAGGATCATAGACCTATGGGGTCATCTTCAACCTCCCGCGGGTTGAATTGTGTAACCGGGTTACACCGTGTGTTCAACGGGCCAACTTCGACGATTAATATCTCTCTTGTTTCTTAACCGTTTTCAGTGATTCAAGTGTCGAATCGAAGCTCATGCGGAGTACTACGTGCGACTATAAATTGTTCATTCAGAATCTTATAAAATCATATTCGTTTTTAAGCCTAAAGTTTCGGGTTTTCATGATCCAAAATTCTAAAATTTCTAAAACTTCAACCTACAGTCAATTTCTCTAAAATTTGACACTACCATGGTGTTCCTTGGTCCCAAAAACATAAAATATGATCATCCTTTCTAAGAATAACATAAGAAAATAAAATTGCATATACATATATATATATACACAGTACGTGATATTTATATATATATATATATATATATATATATATATATATGAAATCAACGATAGAGGAGGTGAGGATTTTACCTCACTAAGAGAGCTCCACGAACTCAGCCAAAAACCTCTACCAGACCACTCTGTTTTTTTTCTCCTCTGTTCTTCCTCAATTTCTCTCTCTCTGTTGCTCTTTCTCTAACTCTCTGTCTCGATCCCTCTATACATATAAATATAACCAAAGCAGATGCCAGTGGTAGGTGCAGCTAATGATTCCTCTATACTTATATATATATCCAAAGCAAATGGAAGTGGTGGGTGCGGCTATGGGTGCGGCTAATCATCCCTCTAACATATATATATATCCAAAGCAAATTGAAGTGGTGGGTTCAGCTAATGATCCCTCTATATATATATAAATAATTCAGGTCATCACAAGATCAGTCTGGCTTTCAATAGTGGGTGTGCCACTGCACGCTTGGATGGAGGATAATTTCATAATGATTGGAGAAAGATTTGGGGTGGTCATTGAAGTAGATGGTAATACTAAATATAGGAAGAAAGTGGGCAGTGGGAGGGTCCTGATAGCTACGAAGCTACTAGAGCCTATTTCTAAAGAATTCATTCTTGAAGTATGCAATGAAAATTTCCTTGTCACTGTTAGGGAAGAGTCAATGGAAAATCTTTCAATTTTTAAGATGTATGCATCAATTCCTGCAGATTTTAAGCCGAAAGTCCAAGCTGCTGAGGATGCTTTACCTGGTAAAAACAATTGTTTTATTGACAATCTGAGTGATGCTGCATCAGAAGCTGCAGAAAGTAGTGATGATGATGAAATTCTGAGAGTGGAAGGAAATGAGGAAGATGATGATGTGGCAGAAAAGGTGCCTGAGACACCACCAGTTGGACCTTCTCTTTTGGGTGACATGGCTGACAGCACTCATCCTAGCAATCTGATGCTCATATACAAAATTCAAATTCCTCTTTTGCTGGGAAGTGTGATAGTCACCTTGGGAGTGTGGATGCAGTTGATGGGATTAAAATGCCTTCTCTTGAGAGGCAGGTGAGTGGTAACTGGAAAAGGAGAAGCATTCATTGCAGTTCTGGGAAGTTGAAAACATGTAGCTTGGATTTTGATTTTAAATCTGCTCCAACTCACGAATCTAATGGGCTAACAATTCCACTTGGGTTGAGAAGAGCTCATAGTTTGGGAAATCTTAATGGGTCAATAAGGATTGGGCTTTCAATTGGCCAATGTCCCAGCAATGCTCTTTTGAGGAGTGGTGGTCATAACCTCTCCTCACCAAGTAGTCCATCCCGTAAAAAGAGATTGTGCTCTCAGTCTCCTTTCTCTTCTAAGGCTAAACTTCCTAGGGCTTCAAAAAATACTGAGTCTGATATAGCAGCAGCATCTTCAGGGGAACTACAAGGCTTCAAGAGTTCAGCTTTTGCAGTTGGTGCAACGTGTGGATCTTCCAAAGATTCCCGTAAATTGAAGGCTCTTGCTAAATCGGCAAAAAAGAAAAAGAAGCTGGTGGGAGAAATTTTAGGCTGGAAAGAGAAGTGTTTGAAAACTATGAAAGCTTCAAGGAGGAGGAATAGGAATTTGGTTAAAGAACCAATCGCTAATTCATCAATTCACTCGGTAAGTGCCTCTGTCTCTGACGGTGGGATTGCAAATCGGAATCAATTAATTCTTCAAGAAGCTCAAGAAACTTGGAAGGTGCTTCAACGGGTAGGATTTCGAAGTCTTGGTAATGATGAGGAAATTCTTCAAAAAATTTCAGAATTAGAGGCCCGAGACTAGGAAGTTTTTGAAGGAAAGTGATAGGATGGGGTAAATGAACAATCTGGTGGATTAGTTTTTTTAGTGTGAATTATCAGTGTCGTTATGCTGAGAATTCTCTCTTCGAACGTTAGGGGTCTTGGTTCAAGAATTAAACGAAAAGCAATGGAGGTTAGACATGAGTTTAGAGTAACAAATTGTATGGCTGATTGGCTTGCAAAGAGTGGCGTCAACAGGGTTTCTCTTTTCTCTGTTTGGATTTAGTTCCTTCTGTGCCAATTGGCTGTTGCTAGTCATGATGATCCTCTTGTTGCTGTGCTTTTTTATGATTTGATGCTCCTGTTTCCAATTGTTGTGGCTGAGATTCAATATTTCCAATCGCCTCCTTTTCCTGCAGAAGCTATGTTGGTTCTCTTGTGGGAGCTATCTTGGTTTCTCTTTAATTTTGTTCTTCATTTTTAGCTGGATCTGCCTCTATTTTACTGCCGCTATTTGGTTTATTTGTTGCTTCTCGATGTTGTTTTTGGTGCTGTCTGAAGTCGGCAATCATTTCAGAGGCAGAGGATTATTAGATCAGATTGTGTGGAAGTGCAAATATAGTCATCTCTGGTGCGGGTGGTGTGAAATTTTGGCGTTCCTGGTGATCAGCTTCATGTCTCTCGTCTCTTGAGGGCTCTATTCCAATGATCATTTGCAGGTTTAGCAATTGGAGATTGGCGTGCCATAGATTGTTGGACGGTGCATTTTCTGTTGGGATTGATGGTTTCACCTGTGGAGCTCTTTCGTTGTGTGCCTTTTTAGTAGTCTCTGTCGTGGGTGTTTTTTGTATGTTGGTGTTTGGTGTGAGGGGTGCATCCTTAGGAGGGGTTTATTTGTTTCTTTGGTGTAATATGGGTTTTTTCTTGTAGTTTGGGCAGCGTTTCCATCTTGATAAAATTAATTTTGTGGATAAAAAAAAAAATAAAAGCTACAATGAAGATGGTATGTTCTTTTTCCATCTTCAAACATACATTCTTTTGTAAGCCATTCAATTGTTTCTCCGACTTTTGTAAGGTAACTTTCATTATATTCTGCATGACACAAAGTAATCATGCATGGATTTTTGCAATCACGCTCACAATATTAGAATAATTAAGAGTCATCCTAGCATCACAGTCAAGGTCTATCACAGGCTTACAGCCATACGAACCCCTTTTTCTACCATAAATTTGGTGAAAGGATGATGATGGGGCATTAATGAGATCCCCATCTTGCTTCTATGCTGAGGCCCCTTTTGTAATTATGCCTCTGGAATTAAAGCGTAGTTGAGTTGGTTCTGACATAAATATCTTTATTTAAAAAGAAAGATGGTCATTTGTTCTGAAATTAAAGATGCTGACTAGGTAATGCATATTGTTGCTCCCTAGCTTTCTCTATTGACCAAGCGACTTTCTCCTTCACGTTTTTGATGCGGAGAAAAATTATGTTGCCCTGTCCGGCTGTCCTTAACAAAAAGGAAAAAAAATTATGTTGCCCTGTGTAGAAGTGTTGTTTGGCCACTATTTTTTATTTTTATATTTTTGGATATCAAGAGGTTTATTCTAGATACCTTGCACCTGACTAATCCTCCTAGACACATGTAGTCCCCCGACGTCCCACATACACTAGGCAATTACAGGACAGTTTATGGGGGTGGTTTTGAGGGAGAGTGGTGAGAGTTGAACCCAAGACCTCTTGTTTAGCAAGAGCCTTCGGTCCACCCCTCAAGGTTTGTTTGGCCACTTTGAATATGCGAATCCTACTTGATGCATCCATATTTACTCAAAAAGAGTTTGGTTAAACTACCCACCATTTAAATTAATGAAACATGAATACAAATTATTTTGCTTACACACAAAAAGTTTGGTTGAAAACCTTACTGCACCCCAATTACGACGATGCTGTCACTACCAAACCGGCCGGCCTCTGCTGTCACATGTTTTGAAACAGCACTGCATGCCAATCGACAGTGCTTTATTTTGTTTGCCTGTTTATACTGTTTAACAGGAATTGAAAGATTCATTAGAGATTTTCCACCAGCTCACTATACATTCAAAATAGAGTCCTTCAATGTACTGTCAAATACAGAAGAATTTGAAAGATATGAAACTGGGGATTTTGAAGCTGGGGGCTACAAATGGTGGGTCTTGTAGTAAACTCTCCGTGTACTTTTTATTTAAGATTAGAAAAAGTATATATGTTCATCATTTAGTTTGTTTCATGTCATAGGAGATTGTCTCTCTATCCAAATGGAAACAAGAAAAGAAATGGGCATAGATACATCTCACTCTATTTGGCAATATCCGAGCCTGATACTCTTCCTCTTGGTTGGGAGGTTAATGTCGACTTCAAATTGTTTGTGTATGATCAGATACGGGACAAGTACTTGACCATCCAAGGTAGTTTCTCCCACAGTTAATATTCTTTTTTTAAAACAAAATTCCTGTAATAAAAATAACAATAATATACGTATATATACTCATTTGTGTAGATCTTGATGGGGGAGTCAAGCGTTTTCATAGGTTGAGGACTGAATGGGGTTTTGCGCGGTTAATTTCCCTTGAGAGTTTCAATGATGCCTCTAATGGATACCTTGTCGATGATTCCTGCATATTTGGGGCAGAGGTATTTGTTATTAAATGTACTGGCAAATGGGAGTGTCTTACCATGCTAAAGCAACCTGTTGGCAATACTTGCACTTTGAAGATTCAAAACTTTTCGGCACAATTGGATACGAGTTATCATTACTCCAACGTGTTCATTGTTGGAGAGAGAAAATGGTATGTACTCTTTGAATATTGTCCTTGCATCTATTTCTTTCTTTAGTTTTTTTACAGTGTAGTTACCTTTGTTGAACTTAATTAGCTGCTATTTCTAACTCTATCCATTGAATCCAGGAAGTTACTTGTTTATCCAAAAGGATATTCGAGTGCAACGGGCGAAGCACTTTCTTTGTACCTAGAGTTAGTTGATTGGGGAAGCCTTCCATCTAAGCGGAAGTTGTATGCAGAATACAAGTTTCGGATAAAAGACCAAGTCCACATGAACCACTACGAACGCACAGGTGAAGCCCAATTTTCTAGCACTTTCGTTCTCTTTATATTGGCTTTCGATCTCCACTCCTCCTCAGTGCATATGAGTAATATGATATGACTAGCTTAGGGTACCCTAAAAGCTAAAAAAGAAATATATATTGGCAAAATTTCGTATGCATGAGATTACCCACTTCTTTGTTAGGAACATCTCGGTGCCCAAAAGCAGATTGCTGATCTATGACGTATTTTCATTTTAAAATTTTGTTATGTTTCACCATATGCTGTCGTCAAACTTTTCTCTACTTGCAGGTAAAAATTGGTTCAGTGCCTCCAGCGACTGGGGTTACTCAAATTTTATAACGCTGAGCGATCTCAATCAAGCTTCGAAGGGCTTCATTAAGAACGATGCTTTGATTGTTGAAGGAGAAATTACTGTCATGTCTATGATTAAGGTTTCCTCCTAAAACCATAATTGTGCTTAGTTTGTAATTATTTACAACTAGCTATCTACATGAGACCATGTATGGAGATTAATATTAATTACAGTTGCTGAACTTTATCTTAGACCACAACCTCTGTTTTTTACGTTTTAAAATTTTGTGTAGCTCCACCGTATGTGCCATGAACCCATGATGCACCTCCATTAGGTCTGCAATCATTTAAGCAATAGTTATTGATCAACTCATCACGGTTCACACCATCATATATATGGATCTCACTTCCTACCGGTTGTGTATACCAATTGTATATACGGTTGATGTGTCGGTGGCATTCCTGGCCTTATAATTAATGAAAAAAACAACTTACCTGGTAAGTCAATCCGGCGCATGTATTATATATTCCGGTTGGAATAGCACTGCTCAGATGTTAGTAATCTGGCAAAACCTCATTGGAAAAAAGGAAAAAAAAAAAAAAAATTTAAGGCCAAGCAAACGATTATATGTAACTGTCATGATTTGCAAGACACTAGGGTTGCGTTTGGTTTGTATGAACAAAACAGAAAGAGAATGGAATGTGAATGAGAATGAAATGGGAATGATCATTCGATTCCAATGTTTGATAAGGGGTAGAAATGAAATGGATCGGTCTCACTTTTTGTAATTTCATTTATTAGAGAATGGGAATGGTTATTTCTCTTGATTTGGGGAGGAACGACCACTCCTTCCTTGGAGAATAGACCTCCACAAGGACATGATCATTCTATTTTTCAGGATTACCAAATTGGCCTTTTTTTTTTTTTTTTTTTGGTTAATGGAAGCACCGTTTCATTCCCTCTCTCGTTTACTCATAACAAACATAGCATAGATTATTTCCATAACTAATGGTGAATTCATGCAATGTATGGAAAAAGATTTAAGAAAAAAAATAACGATATAAGAACACTTATAACAAATAACACTAGTCATTGCAGTACACACAATGTGTGTGCAACGCGTTGTAATTTGCAGTGCGATGCAACCTGCAATGCAATTTATTTATACTGTAACATACCAAGCAATGCACATTTTATGACCAAAGAAAATTTAGGGGAAAAAAAAATTACACCTTAAACTAAGTGAACCCGAAAAGAGGAAAAAATAAAAATAAATCAAACCAAGAATTGGAACTAGTTTCTGTGAGATGGGGCACTAGATCCCTAGTAAGGGAGGAGCCTAACTCAAGCTCATATATAAGAAGAGATTCAAGTTGCAGAGTCAAGTGTCGATCTATATAAAAGTGCAAAGTCAAAAGAATCCTCTAACTAAACGTGAATGGACCACTTTGAGAAGTTTTCCTGTCATGTTATGTGCCATGAGCCCATGAGTCAAGCAAGCCAAAAAAAAAAAAAGAAGTGCCATGAGCCATTGATGTCAGCAATACTATTAGACCACAACCTCCAATGGGTCCGCAACCATTTAAGCAATAGTTGCCTCATGCATCCTCTATTCTATCTTAAGATAGCTAGATCAGATAGCTCTCTCCTTAATTGGTCGCTTATTTTCTAAATTTTGTCTAATTTTGTCTAGCAGTGTGCTTAACACAATCAAAGAAGTTATCATGAATAACCAGAGTATAGGTTTTTGCGGTTACATTCAGTCATAGTCGACCATTTCTATACGATGCCCCATGTTTATGTTTATTTACAGTATCATGCCCACTATCAAATGGGCCCTACCCCAGAGACAAATGCCACACCAGCATGACCTGGACTTTAAATCATATTATTTAATTTTCATATTTTGTATCCATTATCCAAAAAAAAAAAAAAAAAAAATGACTTTCATAATTTTATCAATAGTCCCGAAAGCTTTCCTACGAATTGATTAAAATAATTTCAACAAAATTAGAAGGTTATCGTTATCCAGTCTATTCTGTTCTTCATAAACAACCTCTAAATAAGCACTTTATGTGGTGTTTCCTAATTCTTTTTAAAAAAAAGAAAAAAAATTGAGGCTATATATAGAATTAGACATGTTTTTAGACAAGTTAATCAAGCTACTAATTATGTTGCTAGTGTAGATCATTCTAGGGGTAGTCCTTGTTGGGAAAATAGATTTGGTTATCCTTTGTCGAAGAATTTTAAGAAATATTGTTATGGTGTAAAAAATTTTGAAGACCACAGGATCTTACAAGATCTAATGGAGTCCACCATTTGGGTGCAAGGCTGAAAACTATGTGGATGGGGCATGGAGCTCAAGGAGCAAAAACGGTGGGTGGGGGATGGGCACAGAGAACGCAAATGGCAAGAGGAGGGAAAATAAAATAAAATAAAATACATAAAAGGAAGAGATTGAAATGGATGGTCTCTGTGACTGGACCAGAGTTTCTGCCTAATAAGGTATACTAAACTATCGTGGTACAACATGCCAACCAAGATCCTAGTACAACGTAGAATTTTTGGAATGCACAAGAAGTCCCTTTCGGTCTAACTAGCCCAATATTAGACACGGATGTCTTCCTATCACATACCATAACCTAAGAAGCATGGATATGATCACATAACATGCACATGCAGTGACCATGTCATTGATAAAACATATATTTTTATAAATATATTCATATTATATCATATAGCATCATATATATAATATATCGTTAGAAATGTATGTCTTTGTATCATTTTGCAAAATTCTAATTGAGTTTTCGAAAAAGAAGATATGACAAAAAAAAAAAAAAAAAAAGGCAAAAAAATTGCAGAGAGAAAGATATCGTATTAAGCCACTAGTGTTAGCCTAGGAAGGGTGATATAAAAATAAGGATTATGTGCGATTTGGTTGGAATTCCTCTATTTTTTTCTTTCCAAAAAAAAAAAAATGAGTATTGTGTCTCCTACACGTTTGACACGGCCATGAAATCTTTCATTCTTAGGCAATAATAACCAATTTTGGGGGACTAGCAAATTTCTATACTATAAATTGAGACTCTTCTACCCTGCGGAAAACGACGCCGTTTTAACCCATTTTCTTTCATTGGCTGGATTCTTCTCCCGTATTGCACCCTTGGAGAATCGAGAATCGAGAGAGAGAGAAAACAAGCACCGAGTATGTAGTGTTCGAGAGTCTCGCCGGTTTGATTCTTTGCGATCGGAATGCCAACGAAGTTCACGTTTCGGAGCAAGGTTCCTGTCCCCCCCTCACATGACCTCCAAACTGCTTTGTCTTAGTTCCGTATTGCCATACTTTCAAGCGTCCACAAGAAATCATCTCACCCATAGCTAATCCACAAAGATCAAAGATCAAGCAGGTTAGTTCCCTTTTTCTTTGTTTTAGTTTCCAGTGCTTCTCTTCGTTTTGTTTGGTGATGCTATGGGTTGATCCCTTTTTTTTTTTTTTTTTTTTTTTTGGGGGGGGGGGGGGCCGGGGGGTTTTACCATAAGAAATCCGAAATTAATAAGGGTTTTTTTTGTCACAACCCAAAAATATAAGCTGTGATTAATTATAATAAATCTGGTTTAATTAGATAAAATCATTTATGAAGCACGTAGATAACACGTGTTAGAAAACCTGTATTTTTAATAAAAATTTCAGTATAACCCATTTGTAAATGGAACATATCATGATAAAACTTGTAAAATATTCATAAAAATTTTCTATCATTCATCCATGGTATCATCACACGCTAAATAAACCATATAAAGAGACTTATGAAACTAAATTATTACAAAACCATAAGTTATTCCATGTTCAGTGTTCATTGGTCGAATATAAAGTATTTAATTAATACAAAACCATAATATTAAAGTTCTCAAATATCCATAAATATAATTAAGAAAATAAATTAGCATAATTATCCATGCTAACTTTAGCTAATCACCTCAAGGTGATGTCTCCCCAACTATATACTCATCTGAAAAGGTTTGTAAAATATAGGAGTGAGTACAAAACTCAGTAGATATAATTTTCATATGAAAATAACCAAAGCATGATAATATAGCCAAAATCAATCATGTTTAAAAATACAATGGTTTTCATGAAAGCCATGAATGATATGCGACTCATATCCATTTAACATTACCAACAACTCCTGCAGAAGTCTTTGTGCGAAAACGGAGAATTTAAATCCAACCTATAAGAGAACCACACAAGGGTTCCTACTTGGGACCGGAAAACTCCTAGAACCAAAGGAATGGAATATACAGTTTAGTCCCTTGACCGCAAGCAAATCATACCCAGTGACCCCTTTCAATACTTTTACTAGTATTCATTAATTTCCATTTCATGTATTTTATGCCAATGAATTGCTATAAAAAACATATAATTTCATATGCATGTCAATATATATCTAGAAATCAACAATATATAATTATTTCATAATTATACAGCATGTTGGGCTATGTAAAACATGTAAAATATAAACCAACAAGAATTTGCATAGCATGCACACTCATGATATACTAAAATAACACATATATATATCAACCTATATATTCTCAAATATGATATTCATAATTATAGGGTTATATAAAGTAGATCCCTCAATACATGTATTACAAAATATACATGATAATACACCTAAAATCATGTAATTTCATAAATGATACCAACCTACATTTTTATTCAACATATATGGGTTTGTATCTTAACCCATTATCATCCCTAAGGTTAAAACTCATGAAAATTACACTTACCTCAAATATATTGCACCAAATGTAAAGAAAATGTGTTGGAAGGGTTGAATCCGAGCTTAGAATGCAAGAACAAGCTCCAAGCTCCACAAATCAAGCTTGATCTACAAACTAAACATGGTAAAAGATGAATCCAACCTTTACGAAACTTCCCCAAGCATTAAAGTGAGGTGAGAGAGTAGAAAACCCACACATGCAAGAAAAATGGGGTTTTCTCTCTCCAAACTACTTCTATCTCTCTCATCTCTCTCTCTCCTTCTCTCTCTATGTTTCTAAGTGTAAAATGGCTGAATGGCAGTGCTAGGGTCGGGTTAAGGTGGTTTTAAAGCCACTAAGGGGTACATGAGTCTTTTGACGCATTTTTAAAAAAATTGCAAAAATCTGTGATGCCCGATCAATCAGGGTTTGAGGATCCGATCTTTGCGAATGCCCGATTAATTGGGGTCTAAGGTCCGATCGATCAGACCATGGCAAATCCAAATGGCTATTCTGGGCTACCTCTGATCGATCGGCCTCATGGTCCAATCGCCGATCGATCAGCCCTAACTGAATTCGCCCAATATCGAGTCGAAACGTGTTCAAACGCTATGCATCCTCATCTATCATGCACATGATACAAAATGACAATAAATCACACATCATGCATCATAAATAGTGGTCCAAAAGTCACGTGTACTGCACACGCAAGTCATAATCCAACAATTCACCGATTAAGCATGTAATTAAACTAATTTAATGACGAGGGTATTACATTTTTTGTTGCTTTTTGTGTCATTTTATTGCTCTTTGATTTTTATGAAATTATTATTAGTTTCCTGGATATATTTGTTTGTTGAGAACAATGTTTTAAAGGCAAAAGTGTTAGGCGAGGCATTTTACTCCTTGCAAAGCATTAGGCATAAGGCGTAAGCGTTTTAATTAGTAATTTTCAGAGCGTAAGTCTTTCAATTAGTAATTTTTATTTTAAAAAAAAGGAAAAAAAAAAGTAGTAGCATTTTGAAAATTAATAAATACCACAAAGATTTAAAAAGTATATAAACATTTTTGGGACATTTAAAATCATAGTAGTATAGTTTTTTAAATATAAAGGTTCATATTGCATCTAGGATGAAGTTATACAAAAATTATACACAAACATGTAAAAAAAAGTCTAAACATAATTCTACTAATATACATGGTTTGATATAAAATGTATAAAAATAAATTAAACATGTTTGAAACTTATTTAATGCTGTCAAATGACAAAATGAAAATAAGAATTAAATCAGAAGGTTTAATAGAAGGTCTCATGCGACGTATGCTTGATGTGCTAAGGGGTAAAAAGTGCACATTTGACTATGCTTTGGCTGGTGAGGCATATGCCTAATGAGAGCCTTGTTTAATTTTTTAAGCCTTAATGCATTTTTGAATAGCCTTGCCATAAGGCGAGCCTCAAAAGAGCTTTTTAAAACAATAACCAAGAGAACTATCAACATTTTATGATGTTTGGTCCTCAAGATTTTCTCTGGTTATATGTGCTTCTATGAAATCTATATTTTGTTTCTTATTTTTTTCTTTTAGCTTGGGGTATCAACCCTTTTCACAGGTCCAAGCACAACAGAGTGTAATGCGAATGACTTTAATTCACATCTTTTCTGGACTGAAATAATGCTGAGTACATTTACATAGTTATCCAAAGAAGGACCTTTACCCATCCAAAAAGAAAAAAAGACCTTTAACATAAGTTTAATTGTTGCCCCAATTAAAATTGCTTTGCATTATTGAGATGGATGTGCCAAAAAATTGTTGTGCATGGTTATAATTTACCAAGAATTGTTGTCTAATTTGACTCTTGTTCATGGTAATATATTTTATGGGGCCAAGGTTATTAATTTCTCCAAATGTTAATGTAGCAAAAACTTAGCTAAAATTAACCCATAATTAGATATTATTTCTTATTGTTGGTGGGTCTGAATTTGAACAAGGCCAAATTGAAGGAAGAATAAGAAACTTTAGTTGTACACACTTGCTTCAAGAAACTTTCAAGCAAATTGCTATACTTTAAGGCCTAGCCTCGTTTGGTATGTTGGAAATAGGGTCTGGATAGGATAAGTCTATCCTAGGATTTTTATATCCCGTGTTTGGTAACCTTACTTAGGGATAGGATAAGTTATCTTGGGATATTTATATCCTCCACCTAGAGGATTTAATAAACCCTCCGTTAGGATGGTATTATTTTCTCTTAGGATTAGATATTCCAACTTAAACATCCGGGATATAAATGTTGGGTTTTTTCCCCAAATCTACTCGACCATTCGCGATAAATCCACACAAATGGAAGCTGGGGCTTCTACAGCGATCGTCTTCCACAGCGATCACCTTCTCCTTTCGCCATTGAAGCAGATCATTCTTCTTCTTCCATTTGCACAGAAATCATTCATCTTCTACAACAATCGTTCTTCTACAACAACCGTTCATCTTCAAAAGCAGATCATTCATCTTCTCCAGCAATCGTTCTTATTCCATTTGCATAGAAAATCGTATGTGTGTTTTTTTTTGGTTGATTACAATATGGGATAGGTTAAGAAAATATTGATTATAATGTGCACCAGATTCTGTGCTTATAATGTTGTTTATGTTATGCACTTAATTCTAATTTGGATTCATGCATGAAGAGAAAACTGAGAAAACAGAACAAGATGTGAAATATTCAACTGGCGAGGAGGATCAGGGGTGAGAGAGCTTGATTTGATTTGAACGACTTATATAAGAAGAACAACAGTTTCTTGCTGATAGGTTCAAAGGAATCTGTGTTAGATTGTTTCAAAAGCTTTTGTCATATCTGTTTTTTAGGTTGTTTCTAGAGTGATATAGATTGTATATGTTTTGTTCATGGTTTAGGGATAAAATCTATGAAAATTTAGTAACATGAGGTTCTCTTCACCTCTCCCTCTCTCTCTCTCTATATATATATATATATATATATATATATATATCTGTTTTTTAAGTTGTTTCTAGAGTGATATAGATTGTATATGTTTTGTTCATGGTTTAGGGATGAAATCTATGAAAATTTAGTAACATGAGGTTCTCTTCACCTCTCTCTCTTTCTCTCTCTCTCTCTCTCTCTCTCTCTCTCTCTCTCTCTCTCTCTCTCTCTCTCTCTATATATATATATATATATATATATGTATGTATGTATGTATGTATGTATACATGTATACATATATGTATACATATATATGTAATTTGTTTTCCAAGGTCTACTTTGAAACTCAGATTTGTGATATTCTTTATTTTAATTTCTTTAATTTTACCACTTTTTCAAGACTTAAATATGGAAATACATGAAAAAAATGCAAACAGCACAAAAGCTGGTATAGTGTAAGGCTTACTAGATGGAGTCTAAAACATCTTATGTTTTGTCTGGTTGATGACAAATATGAGAAAAAGTGGAACAGAAAATTTACCTTACAACTTTATTAGGTATTGTTGAGTGGAAGACTTTGCTCTTTTTTTTATTTATATTTATTTTTATTTGGGTGAGGGGGGTGGTTACCATAACCTAAAGAATTTGGGTATCAAAATTTAATTCATTTCATATTCCCGATTTTTTACTGCAATGGAACAAAGGATTAATTCCTTTGGAGACATTTGTAAATTTGGTTCTTGTGGGTGCATGCTAACTGAGTCCTCACTCTTAGACAAGTAGATATTTGAACTAGGATATCACATAGCTGTTTTCATCTCTTTCTGGTAGTCAAGTTTCTTATTGTCAATGCCATAACTTGAATGACACATGCAGGAGATTGAAAAGCCTTTTATGGTTGCATAGGGTGTTTTGGGCCCAAAATTGATATTGTTAGATGATCCTAACTATATGGTTCTTGTGTCTATATTTCTTTACCATTTAAATAAATGCAATAGATTTTCTTTTGAAGTCAAACCAATAGGGTTAGATCATATCAATGATATCTGTTAATGATTATTTTTCTAGATCAATTCACAATTTCCTCTGTAATTACCAACCAACAGAATGCAATATAGAGCTGGTTTGTATCATCCTACTGTTTGCTAGCTATGATTACTACAATAAAATAGAGTATTTATGACTTGAAATTAGCGATTTGCATGTTTGCAAGTCGTTATATATAGGTATTTTACGATTTGCTTCTTAAGCACGTCGTTAAAGGACTTTATATAGACAGAATTTACGGCTTACAAAGATAGTACATCATTAATAGGACTTATTATGACGTGTTTGCGCGGTGTAAATGATATAGCGAGAAATGCCTATTTACGACGTGCAAAACATGTCGTTAAAAAAAGACTAGGAATTTCACTTATCTTTTACGACGTGTTTTGTACGTCGTAAATGTTGTACTGAGATTAGCCTATTTATGACGTTCTTTACACGTCATTAAAAAAGACCTCAATTCAACGAAATTTTAGCAAGCATTTTGCCTCCCTTTATAGAATTTTGCATTTTGCATTTTTGGTCTTTGGGTACTTTACTCTTCCATTCTGAAATAAGGAAAACTCCTTGCCTCCCTGATTTGTGTCTTCCGTTTCCCTCGCTCTACGGCCGATCTCTCTATCTCAGTTGCAATATGAATCTAGTTTTAAACTTCTAAAGTGCTTAATAGTAGGTTTGACTAGAGGACTCAACGTCGCCCCCAACCCAGGCCGGCAAAACCAGATCTGAATCGGCGGTGGCTTCATTTTCTTGTCGCCGGACGATCATCTTCTCTCGGGCAAAACCAAATCTGAAATCCAACAGTGAAGAGAGATGTGGGAGTAGATCAGAGCCCCAACGTCGAAGATTCATTCCCCACCCTCGATCTGCTAACCAACCACCGACGACGCCAAAGATTCTTCATCGATAGGACTCTTTCTCTACCTTGTTTTCTTGAGGACGAGCTCCGCTTAGATCCACCATCATCGCCTTCATCCAAGGAGATTCTCAGATCTGGGGTGATCTGAGAGAAAGAGTGGGAGGCAAATGGATTTTCAAACCCTTTGATACTTGTTGACCATGGGTGTCACCTGAGATTTTTAGACCCAACCTGGTTGGGATGCTAGTCGCTCCATGATGCTTAAGCTCTTTCATTACAAAAAAGAGTGCGATCTTCTCCCCTTTTCACTCTCTTTCTTTGAATTCCTAGAAAAGACACCATTGTTAGGGTTATTGATTACAGATTTGATAATTTCTTTGTGAAGGCTGATTTTTTTTTAAAGATCATTCATTTTTGTTGTGGATGTACTTCATTGGATGTAAGCTTATTTTTCTCTCACATCCTTCTTCTCTCAATCATTTGTTCTCCATTGAAATTAGGCTTCGTTTGGACAGGGAGAAAATAGTCTCAGTAGCATAGCGTACTGAGTGATTTCATCTTGGTGTGGAGCAGGTATGCTTCTATAGGTCTCTGGAGTTAGATTTTGGTTCTGACGTGTGTGTACAAATTGATGTAGTAGTTTTGGATACTCTGATATTTTGACTTATGTATATAGGGTGTTGGTTGCTCTGTTATGAGATGTTAGTGTTATTAGATAAACTGTTATAGTGGTGTATTATTGGGGATGTACAAATTTTATATTTATATTAGTGAACTTTTGTTTTGGGAAAAAAAAAAATCCTTAAAATGAAAACTCAACAATTGACTCGTTGAATACCAGTGCAAGAGTTAATTGGGTTGATCTCTTTCATGTTATTAGGAAAATAATACTAGTGCAGAAGCGAGTGATAGATGCTGTCGATGCATGCAGAGGGAAGCTAGGTTACGACTGGGGATGTAGCGAGCAAGGCTGGAAGGCTTTATAGGCTCTTGCTGTTGATACAAATGGCTTCTTGGAGGTATATATGTCTAGATATAGACACTTTCTTTTCCTACCTTTTCTAGGTGCCTAAACAGAGCATTATAGTTTTCTAAGAGTACATCATTTGAGATTGAGTATGAAATTACGATGCTGCTTTATAAATATGTGGAATTCCTAATTAATGTTACTATTGGGATAGCATTCATTTTAGCTATTAGTTGTGTTATGTATTGTTAAAGATAATGTAGAACTGTGTTATGAATACTTCACTTTTTATTTTTATATTTTATTGATTTGCCATGTATTTGTCTAATCATCGTCAAGCAACTTCTCACATTTTGTGACCATGTTTTCTCTTGACCATTTAACATACTATACTATAAAGCATAATTGATCTTATTTCTTCAAATTGATGAGCTATGTAGCGTAGACAATTCCAAAGTGAAGCCATGTTCATGTTAGACATAACACTCATTTTGCATGCTTGGACACCTATCCAAGGTTTTAATATCTTTACAACTGATTTAGCAATAATAATATTATATATACAATGGATAATGTGTTATATGTATTCATATATAGCATGTGCATTGGCTGACCACCAAGTTGTCTAGCTTCTTAAGCAAATGATGTGGTTTTGATTAGCTTCTTAAGTGGCAACTTGTTCGGTAGAAATATATCAAAATCGATCTTGAAGAAAGGAACTAATGTCTATGTCTCTAAACTTGGATATCAAGTTTTATCTTCCTTTTATTTGTGGAACATATTGACATTTTCCTTGTAATATGCAATCCTTAGCTTTGGTTGATCTCTACGAATTTCTTAATTTGTCGATTTACTTTGATGGTGATGCTTTATATAATTATATCTTGAAGCATATGTATGCTCCACTATGGTTGGTATGGATGAAAGCATGGCAATAGCATACTAGTTGGCTACTGTTGCCACTAAATGTCTTCCATGTCACCTACTTTTGTATTGTATGGGCTACCTATTTTTTTAGTTTTTTTTTTATCGCCTTCTCTCTCCCCTGTTCTGTTTTAGTTTTTTACTTCCTTCTCTCTCCCTTGCTCCACCCTCCTCGCTCTCCGACATCAGTGACTAATGGCCGGCAACAACACCCCTTATAAAACAGCCTTGAAAGATTGAAAAAATAGAAAAATAAAAAAAACATAGAATTTTTTTAAAAAAATCTTGGCTCAATCTACATCAGCAAAGTCACCAAATATTGTAGTTAGAGTGAAAATTGCAGACTGCCTTTCTCATCTGTGTTTATCTATATGTCGATTTATTTCACTATGTATATTTGTAGAGAGAAATCCTGGGGAAAGAAAACTAGAGAGAAATTAATATGGCTTTTCCACAAGTAGTCAAGTTGAATTTTACTAAGTTTTAAGCATATTTTCTTTCCATTCCCTTGGTTGTTTCATATCTTTTTTATATGTTCCATGATTTATAAGGCTTGAGGACAGACTCCAAGAAGGGTACATGTGTGTGTTGACTCCTCGCATCTTCTCTCTTACCTTTGAAATTGACCATACAGTATGTCTCTCTCTCTCAATCTGATTCTGAAATTGTAAGCAGAAATTATTGTTAATCTGATTATGAAATTAATCTAGAATTGGTAAAGTTGCTCCATTTTTTCTTGGCTTTGGTGTTGGTGTGTTGGGTCTTTCGGGTTCTATTCTGTTGGGGTGTTTGTCATTGGCTTTTGGTTTGGAATGATGATCTCAGGGTTGCTGGTTTTTTGGTTTTTGTTTAGGAGTGGTGGTCTCACTTGTTGAGCTACGGTGGCTTGGTAAGAGTGGTCTAATTAGTAACATTTTTATACTTGAACCATCAAAGTTTATTATTAGGTTTATCTGAACAATATATGCTAGAAAGGGTGTTTATATTACATGCCAGCCTCAAATCGTAATATTTCTTTACTGGTAAAATTTATTTTCTTTTTCCTTTTTCTTGAAAGAGTCTGTCTAAAACCTAGTAGTGTCTTGGGATAATGGGGTAGAAATTATCCACTTCCAGTTTTTGTACTAATTTTTTTCTCTTTAGCATCAGTTTTAACAGGTAGATTGTCAAGTCATCTATATCCTATGAACTATGATGCTGATTTTCTTTTTGATACATTAGCTTGGATAATAAAGAAGGATTGTTAAGTGTGTAATCTACTAATGAAAGGTATTGTGTTCGTTGACAATGGACTGTTTGATAAATGGGGATTGATTTAACAAAAAATAATTATCAATACCCCTAATCCTGTCTAGTGGGGAAGGCAAGTCAATTAGAGTGTTTTAGAATCTAGAAAAATATAGTTTTCCAAATTGCTGAAATTTTGGTCTGGCTTTAGATAATTTGAATTCTCAGCTTTATTATTTCTAATTACTGGCCAAATTCCAATTTCTGTGTTATATGTCCAATAGGTAATGGAGAAAAGTTGATCAGCAGATTATACTACTAGCCATTGACATTACGTAGACGTTAAGGAATAAAGTCTTGTACCTTCTCTTTAACAGATTACAAGCTTATTCTTTCTTATAATTTTTCATATAATTTCTTGCCTGCCTTAAAATGAAGTAATTAGTTGGGTTTGGTCAAATAATTGCTTGTGTGTGCTTGCTGAGGTCAAGTTTAAGACTTTGAAAATTTCCATGAATTATTCTATAATGGACTGACCCATATTTAATCTACGGTCAAAATTGACAATACTTGTTATCCCATACGTTGTTTTTTATTTTTACCTGCCATACATGAATTTTTTGCATCTCTGGAGTGACCAAAGTTTGAAAGGCAGAAACTATTAGGTGTCATCTTTTAAACATCCATTCCACTAAAAGCACTTATAGGCCCAATTTGAGATGAAAGATCTTGAGTTCATTAGTTTTGGGCTTGAGATTGATTACAGTCCTTGTGGCAATGCATTTCTTCCTGTAGATTCATTTAACTGTTACCTGTACATCTCTCTTGCCTTACTTGTGTATAGCTCCATTTGAAGCTTTTCCTAGGCAACATGGAGCTGCCTTTCCGTAATACACTATATAGCCAGCTTATTAGTAGTCTTTTTTAGCTCACAACCTCTGGACAATCTTTATAAAAATTAAATTAAAAAAAGGCCCTATATGTCAATGATCGTCATTTTTTACTTGACAAACTCTTGGTCTATGATCCACCATAACTTCATAAGTGTGAGGGGCTGTTACATACATGTGTTGTATTCTTTAGTGTTTCCAAATATATTTTTAGGCTTTCCCTTATTATGAATAATGAACACTTTTGGAGGGAATGGGTGTGCAATGGCATATGAAATTACTAAGGATACGATTGCAATAGGAATTAAAATTATAGAATAACACTTTCATTTCCCATTACAATTCCAGCAGTATGGAACTTTATTTTGACATTGTAATTCTAAATTATATTAGTTGCTGCCCATATTAAATTGTAATTCTAAATTCATAACTAAATTTAGTTTACCCAAAATTATTGTTTGGGTTTGAAGAAGGTTGGTTCTTCTTGGTTTATGCTGGGGTTTATAGGGTTAGGATGTTAATTCTCCATCTTTGCGTCTCATAAAGTCATCATGTATTGTGGGGCCTTTATTCTTCTTATTTGTTGCTTCCTCAGTTTTATAGGAGGTTTATAATAAAGATGATTTTGTTAGGATTGTTTGGTGTTTGCTCTAGGAGAATCAAATCTTTTTTCTTTATCTATTAATATGATAGACTTAAGGGAATTGAAGCTCAAATCAATCCTTTTTTGTTTGATGTTCACTAGTTTATTAACAAAATATTTCTTTCTACTAATAATAAATTATTTTGTTGTTTTCCATTTTAGGGACATTTGGTTGAGGCATCTTAAAAGGTCTTCTAGTTTTCGAGATTGAGGGGGCTAGTGGGAGACTACAGCAGTGTCAAATGTTTTGTTGTTATACATTCTTCCTTTTTGAACTTTATTTTGACATTCTATATACAAATTTTGCTAGTCCAGTTTATAAACATGTATTTAAACTTTATGAATGTATGAATGTTTTTTGAATTGGGTTCAATTGGTTCAAATCATAGATATGGATGGTTGGGAGTTGATATTGTGGATTAATGTACTTAGAAAAAAAATGATTTTTATGGATGATATATTTGTTATGACTTTTAAGTTGCTTGTGTTATCTTGGGCAATGATAAAAGATATATAAATGTATTGTTGGCATTTGATAAGCAAAACAGGAAACAGATTATAGACAAAAGGTTATTAAAAAAAATAATAATAAATATAGTTTTAATGACGTGCAGCGTACGTCGTATTAAGTGTTTTAACGACGCACAATGCACGTCATTAATAACTTAATATATCGGTTATAAATTTTTCACGACGTGCAGTGTGTGTCGTTAAAACGCTTAATACGACGTACACTACACGTCGTTAAAACTATAGGCATACATTTATCACGACGTTCATTGCGTGTTGTTAAAAAACTTAATACAATGTACACTGCACGTCATTAAAACTATGGGCATACATTTTTCACGACATTCATTGCGTGTTGTTAAAAAACTTAATACAACGTACATTGCACGTCGTTAATACTGTACGCATACCGTCAATTTGTTTTTTACGACACATAGTACACGTCGTTAATAACTATTTACAACGCGTAGTGAACGCCATTAAAAAGTTTTTTACGACATACATTGCACGTCATAAATGTGTCCGAACTTTCCATGACCCCTCGATGCATGACATGCGCCTGCACGTCGTAAAAAGCCTTTCATAATGTACTTCGCACATCATGGAAAGTCACTTTTGTTGTAGTGGACAAGGATATTTGCAGGTTTTACTAGAACCTTTTGAAGTTTAGGATCAATATCTAAGGCACTGTTTGGTTGGGATTATTTTGAAATATTTTTATAAGTAGAAAAAGATCTTTTTTACTATTTTGCTTTTTGCTTTTAAGTAAAAGCAACAAAACAAAAGCATGTTTGGTAAAAATGATTTTTGCTTTTACTTTTTATATAAAAAAAAAAGCAAAAAGCATGTTTGGTAACATTAATTTTTGCTTATACTATTTTTATTTATTTAAATAAATGTCCACTCGTTTAAAAAAAATAAAAAATAAATAAAAGAAACTAAACTTACAATCTACTAGTGATTTTCAATAAATGCAAAATCCATAAAAATTGAGCATATAACTTAAAAAATTAAGGATGTTTAAAGCATATCTTGATAAATCACACATTTGAAGCATACCATGATAAATCACCCAAGAATCCCATGTTTTTGAGCTAATCTACAAGTTATTTTATCCCTAATATCTACCGTCTCACGACGAGATGTAGAATTTCGATCCATCTCTGTAATATTTTGTGAGACTAAAGGTAATTTCTTGAACCTTTACCTTTAGTCTCACAAAATCACTTAGGAGTGGGTCAGAGGCGACACTGTCGGCCATGGAAGCTTTGGCACTTGTCAATTTAGCAATACCCAGAAGAAGTAGCGGCCAGATTCTTCCATTGATGGCCGTCAAATCCACTTCGGTTTCCAACTCTGCTTCACTCGAGAACGAAAGACAGGTATTGAGTAAGCTCGCGGATTGCCCATATGTTATTTGATGTTTCGGCGGTGATTACAGCTCTAAGAATAGCAAGAAATTGTACAATTTGTTTTTGGAGTATGCTTCTGGCGGTAGTTTGTCTGATCAACTCAAGAAATCCGGCAGGACGGTTGTCGGAATTGACGTTCGTCGACACATGAGGTTTGTGCTCAAGGGGCTTCAATATATTCATGGCAATGGCTTTGTTCATTGCGATATAAAGCTTCAGAACATCCTCCTCGATCTATTCTGATGGTGGAAACGACTTCGCCAAGATTGCAGATTTTGGGTTAGCGAAAAAGGCGAAGAGTAAGGAAGGAGGGGGTTTTGGGCTGAGAGGTACCCCTCTGTACATGTCGCCTGAGTCGGTGAACGACGGCGAGAACGAGTCACCGATGGACATATGGGCACTTGGGTGTGTTGTTGTTGAGGGCATCGCGTTGAGAAGGAGCGTCAAGGGAGGGGAGGAAGAGCGTTGGGCTAAGTATGAAAAAAAAAAAAAAAAAAGACGTTTTGAATTTTTGCTTTTTGCTTTTAGAAGTCTTTTAAATTTGCTTTTGCTTATAAGCATTTTTTTTTTGCTTTTTGCTTTCATTTAAGTACTTGTTAAATTTGTAACCAAACACAACTTATTACTTTTTTAACTTTTTGCTTTTACAAGCAAAAAAGATATTAAAATAATCCCAACCAAATGGTGCCTAAGTTATAAAAATTTGTTGGTTTTGATGGGCTTTGAATGCTTTTGAAAGTGATTATTTTTTAGAAAAAAATTTGGCTTGAAAACCATCATTGGTGGGTTCCAATGCAGTTTTCCTACTTCTGCACTGTATAACACTATATAGCAGCATCTTAATGACTTTATTTGAGGTTACTAATTGTTTGAAAGTAATTATAATATAATGTATAATTGTTAATTGTTAAGCCAAAGGAAATATGTACCTAAAGTTGGGTTGGGCCGCTCCAATTTTAGTCTTATCCCATCTGAATCTCAACCTTGAGCGTCAAATATTATAAACATATCAGCTTTGTAACAACTGGTTCAATTTTTTGTGTGTTAAAAAAAAAGAAAAAGAAAAAGAAAAAGGAAGAAACATAATTAATGCACTTTATTTATGAAATTAAGGGCATTTTTGGAATAAAAAAGAAAAATGTCCATTATCCAAGGTAACAATATAACGTACCAAACATTGGATTGGATGGCATAATTATATTTTGCATTATATCCTGACATTATATTTTTCCTTATCCTAAAAAAAAAAAAAAAAATTATATCTTGACATCTACCAAACAAAAGGGATGGGGTAGGCAAAAATAGGTAAGGGTATAGTTATCCAATAGGAGAGCATATCCTGCTTAATCCTATCTAATCCAAGTCCTATATCCAGCATACCAAACAAGGCCTAAGATTGTAAAACAAGTATACTTTTAAACCCATCCTTAACAGCCCAATTGATAAGGATAAACTTATAATTATCTGGTTAAGCACACGGTTATATCTTCGATTTTCCTCTAGGACAACCAGATTTAAGTGAGCCGTGGCCATGGGTTGCTGCTAGTGTTTTTTTTTTTAAGAAACCCGAATTTTGGGTGTGCCTGCTACACTCTCTCGCTCTCGCCTCCCCATCCCTCTGTCTCTCGGGGTCTCTCAATCTCTCTCGAAAGACCGCCGACTGCCCAAGTGCCGGATTCTCTGTCGTACAAATTGCCGAAGCCCTCCCTCTCGAACTCCATCGCAAGCCCTAGTGAGATTATACAAAACACTCTTCTCTCTCTAACTCATTTCTCTGCATATCACCATCTCTCTCTCTCTCTCTCTCTCTCTCTCTCTCTGTCTGGAAAAGGGGTGTTCTAATAATCTGAGGTACGTTCAATCCTTCTCTCTCCTCTCACTTATAATCGTGTCCCTTCATCTTGTTCCTTTTAAAGATTAAAAAAAAAAAAAAATCCATAGCTGAAGCATCACACATTATACAGAAAAATGCTTTATTTAATTACTTGCTTACTCTTCATCTTTCATAATTATTGTTGCTTTAGGTTTTGTTTTTATTCTTTATAATATCTAAAATTAAGAAAATAATTATAGGCAAAACCTAAAGGAACAATTAAATGCACTATGCTTGTGTTTAATATTATTATTAATTTATTATTTATATAAATATACTTCTTTCACTAGTTTTTGATGCTTTTTAGGCTGTATTTTTCTCTTCAATTGTGCAGATTTTGGCATACTTATGAATGGCTTGGAGGGAGCTAGGTAAGAAGGTGAGTTTTCTTGTTTAAATAATTTATACATGTAAAATATAATTTTTTTTTTAAATCTTTATTTGTTAATTTTAACCTGTCCTCTTTCTTTGAATTTATTATAAAAAAAAAAAAAAAAGAAGAAAAGAAATATGATTCCCGTCGAGACCCAAAGTGTGAAACATAAGCATTCATAAACTCTGCATAGGGATACTAAGAGAAGAGCTTTTATTTTAACAAAGGGCTTCCTCGTTATTAAAGAAAAAAAAAACCTTTATTTTTATTTTTATTTGGGCACCACTGTTGTTTTAGTGGGTTGGTTCTTCCAAATTTTCATCAGCCAGTCTTTGAACTTTTGAACATCTGCTTTGTATTCTCATATGACTGGATGGCCCTTTTTGTGCATCCATTTTCCCATCAATAACTTGATCCCTCCACCTATTTGGGAGAAAATTTATGAGTTGAATAAGATCTCGTGTGTCATGCACATTGGAACCAGCTGGAGACGTTCACCTCGTGGTCAATGCCCCATGCTTGCTTGCCACTCTAGTTATCGTGGGATTGTAATGGTTGGCTAAATGGATAGATGTGCACTTGAAGGTTCAAATAATGAGAATACTTGTTTTGATTTCGCCAAAATGTTTCGTTTCTGATCATTATTGGCACAGACATGAATCCCATAATAGATATTTTTGTAGCAGTTAAGAGCATAAGAGAATACTGGATTAATCCGGTATTGATACGCTCCATTCTACTGGATATACAAAAATGCCTGCTGAATTGGATTTGGCTACTTGGAATATGACCCTCCCTTACATTGCTTGCTCTCTCTCTCTCTCTCTTTTGAAGGTTCTGTCCACACATGCAAAGGCCTGCAAAGGAAATCACATGCAAGTTGTCCTATTTATGACTTGATGATTAACTTTAGTGAAATTCCCTTGACTTCCTCTGTTTGGTTTTGCATCAGATGGCTTTTCTTGCATCAAGTTGGTATAAATATATGGATAAACCTATTTAAAAGCTTTCATTCAAAGACGTAAAAAAGCTATTTTTGAACTGCTTCAAGCAAATGTACATTCCCTAAACCTATTTAAAAGCTTTCATTGAAGAGCTATATGACAACCCCATTTTTAAAGCTTTTTCTGCTTCTCCTTTCACTTCTAAGAAACAGTTCCTTAAGATTCTGATTTTTTATTTTTATTTTTTATTTCCTTTTATTTTTGTCAAGCCAAAACTAATTTCTAGATGATATGCATACCTTAACTACCTTCTTTAGCAATATTTGTGACTGAGGAGAGAGTTTAGACTGGCAGGCCACAAAGCCATCACTCCGTGCTTGATTTAACCATTAATGGGATTTTCCTGGGTATCAAATACACAAATTAGGGATGGAAGCGATTTGAATCTGATGTCTCCAATTTAAAAGTAAAGGGATTTTACTAGTTACAGGATTTGAAATCCAGGGAAATCAAGTCCTGTGTGATTGTCAATTTTCATTATTGTGCTCACATCTCTTTGTATGTAGTTGTATTGTGCTAGGAGCAGAAATGAAATGCAGATACTCTATAAAGCATCTCATCTAACTTGTAGTACTTACCATGTTTTTCTTGGGCCCTTTTTTATTTTTATTTTTATTTTTATCCAGGGTATTCGTGCAAGTATCACAGATGCTTTGAATTCAACGCTACTCCGAGGTGCAGTGGTGTCAAATTCTGCATCTACCTTTGAAGATGCAGTAAAATCAATTTCTACTTCAGTCAGATGCATGCCCGGTAAAAAGATTATGAATACTTTTGTAGTTCTGTTTTGGTTATTAACTTGCCTGTAGATATTTGGTTTGTTTTATTTTATGAATAAAATATGGGCCGGGTCCTTAGTTCTGTTAAACAAGCTATTCCAAACCATCTGCATTCAATCATAATAATACAATCAATCAATTAATCTTTTTTTCAACTATATATATGCATATAATATATATCTCATCAATCAACAGTGGCTTGTCCTGCCTATTTGGCTTGTAACATGAATCCTGTTAAGAGAACGGATAAAAGTTTAAAAAGAAATATAGATCAAAGTAAATTTTTTTGAAGATTAGTTCTGTGTTATAAGCACTTAAGTTTCTTAAATTTTGTGCTGCAGATTTTTTTGTCAACTCAGCATTACAGGGTGCTTATAATTGCAAGGTTTTGACCAAACAACCTTTAATACGGTAAGTTGACACATTTCTAATCTCATGTTTTCCATGTTTTAATTATTGACTACATTTACAGCCAGGTTTGTCAGCCATCAAAAATGTATATGTCAGCTTTCTATGTTATACACTTTCGATAGCCTTTCCCTTGAGAACTAAGGTTTTAGCAGGTAGTTTCTGTAGGAAAGCGATAGTTTAATTTGTTTTTCTTTGAATAGTAGAGTTTATCTGGAAGTTAAGTACCAAAGGGTACAAAAGTGCTATTATTTCGAGTGTTTTAAAGTCTAATGCATAGAATTATGAAGCGGGAACAGGGGAAGCAGGGAACATAGAAGAATCAAAGGTTTGGGGTGTGTAGGAAGTGTTTGTGGAATATATATATATATATATTGTGTGTGTGTTTTGTGTTGTGTTGTGTGTTACCTCAATATGACATTTTGTGAGAAGAAATTGAGAAAATTCAAGCAAAATTTTATAGTTCGTTAGAATTATATAGAAATTCCAAAAAAAAAAGAACCCGAGTGCAAAGGAGTGTTATTTCGACTGAATTCTTGTTTTCAAGATCACAATGATGTTTTATTCTCTCATAAAAAGTAAAAGCTTTCTTCTTAGTAAACATATGTGCCGATGCTTACACATATATACCTTACAGATACCCACCCTTGGGTAGCTCAGTTGGTAAGGGTGAACTTGTGATTGTGTGGTTAGGCGCACGGTCTTGGGTTTGATTCTCCGCTAGGACAACCTAAGATTTAAGAGAGGGGGGGGGGGGCGTTCATGGCGGTGGGTTGCTGCGCTAGTCTCCCCGGGGGTTTAGGTTTTATGGGTGGGTCCAAAGGGCCCTGTTGTGGGATGGTTCCACCGTTATATATATATATATATACACACACCTTATAGATGTAATCGACTTTTTGCACTCTATTTCTCTACTTCTAGTACTACACTCTATGAATGAGAGTAAGATTTTAAATAGGTGACTGGATGAGCTCTATAATGTATGAATAATATAGTGATTGTTACATATTTTCTGTCAATGGCTACTGTACTAGCCTCCCTCTTTCGATAGATAGATAAATAGCTTATTTGAAACAAAATGAAAACGGTGTACCCAATTAGGTAAAACAGTAGCCTTGATTTGCCTTGCTGTCTTTTTTTTTTTGGTGGTTGGGGCCTTGTGGGGGAGGGGATTTCATTGTCATTCATTCCTTAGAGGAAAAATCAGGTGGTAGCAAAGTCAGAGTGTGAGGGAAATAAAAAATATTTTAGATCTTGCGCCCATGTGGATTTTACTCTTGGAAATGGCCAGTTTACTTGGTCAAGGTGGTGAGTGAGGGTTGTTGGAGTTTGGAGAGATTTGTTTCATGCAATGTTTTAAAAGGCGTGGATGTAAGGCGGGGCATTTTTCCTCTCGTGGGGCAGGGTGCAAGCCCGGAGGCCGAAAGCCCCATAGGTTTTTAATATATATATATATATAAAAATATATATATATTAATAAATATATATTAATATCTAAAAATAGTGGAGAAAAATACATAACAAGTAAAATTTATTTAAAAAGTGACCTATTTTAATCTTTTTAAAATATTATTAAATTGAAAGCATTATATAAAAATATTAAATATATTTTTTTGCAATTCAAACTTACTATTGTCTTTCATGGTCCAACCAACCAAGATATAAAATGTTCATATAACCTAAATTCAAATAAGTTGTGTTCTTTGAGGTGAACACTATGAATAGTTGTCATCACCGTCATCGATCAATCATATTTTCCCTAACCTGTTACTATCGCAGTCGCTAACAGGTCGTGTGATTGCTTAACGTAGGTTTTTACTCAAATGGCCAACTGTTAACTGGACTGTGGTAACTTTACTAAATAAAAAGAGTTGTTCCTCTTAAGAGTTGCAATTTGGTCTAATGAGGTGTATTCCTATTACCATGGGGCGCCAAAGGTGAACCTCACATGCACAGGGCATGTGCACCAAGGAAAGAGCATATGCCAAAAAGGAGTTCTGCCTTTTTTTTTTTTAAGCCCTGGGAGAGTTTTTTAAAACACTGGTTTCATGTGATGGGTTGGAAATTTTTCATTATGTTCATCTAGGATCCTTCCCTTGTCCAATCAAATTAGAAACAATTGTTGAGAATTAGATGGACCATGGAAGATGTCTTGGATCACCAAGTTCTTTCATGAGGTGGAAAATGGTAGAACAAAGAAAATATTTGTTAACAAAATGAGATCCCATTACAAAAAAGTTGGATTAACTTGCTGGTGTTTTAAGCCTTGAGTTTCATGTCTTAAGCCTTTGCGAGTTTGATAGGTCTTGCCCGACAGTCTAGATTGGAGTCGTTTAGTTGTTGATTCTTCCTTTGATTCAAGAGACATTTTTGAGGGAGAAATTAGATAAGAGAAAGTGGGAAAACTTTAAAAATTCTTTCTTTTCCTCCATTTTGTTGGTTTAGTGAAGAGATAAAAGAAGAGAAATTGGGTGATAAGAGATGAAATACATTCTCTATCGGCCCAGACAAAATTTCGCCTTACTAGTGAGGTGATTTGGAAAACTGAATTGAGAACTTGAGTAAAACATTTAAGCACATAGTTCGAGAACTTTACAAGGAGGCTTGTGTGGGGCCTATCATTTCTGTTCCCTTTCTATTCTTGCACAAACAAACAAGGAAAATGACCAAGCCTTCTCTTCTCTTCTCCTATCATTATTTTCTTTTTTCTTTTCTTTCTAAGTGGCGAACCAAATGGACTATAAATGAAATACTGGCGAGTTCACAAAAATAAGAGCATGCTGCTGCCTTCTAAATCTTTAATACTGGTAAACTTACTGTAGCAGTTAGTTACATTGAATTGCCAAATTTTTTTCTTTAGGCAGATATGAATATATGTGGTTTTGTAAATAGTTGTATCCAACAGAATTATGGGGCGTTTATATCTATGTGAATCACAAGTTCTTGGTGAAGCCTAACACATAATACCTTTAAAAATATCCTAAAAATCAGGGCTGAAGGTATCTGGGTCTTGGTGAAAGCCTTCCAATGAGTTTGAGGGCATGATGGGTGTGCACACGCTCTCTTTTCCCTTTGGTGGGCTATGTTACATGGACTCGGTACTGGTGTTGGGTGTTGGGTGTTGGGTGCTGGTGCACGTAAGCAAAGGATCCATGTAATCTAGTCCCTGTTTGTCTATTATCAGAAACTTCAATTTCCACATGAGATACCAAATACCTAGTGGGTCCTTTTTTTGATGAAGCAAATATTTGGTGGGTCCTTGTCTTGATTAAGTAGGCTGAGGAGGCTTCAGCTTAGATCAACTTGGATTATTAGGGTGAGAAAACAAACCTGGAAGAATTTAGAGTGAAGGGTTTAGGGAAAGATGGGAGCATGCTTTCATAATTATAGCATTTCTAGGGCTGTGTTGGTATGCTTGAATGGAATGGAATGGAAAAGAGAATGAAAGAAATGGTCATCCTCAATGGCCATTGTATCATGTACGAGGGAACAATCCTTTTTTAATACATATTCTTACCTTATAAAAAAAAAAAGGCCATTCCATGCCTTTATTTGGTGTAATTTGGGAAAGGAATGGAAACAAGTGATGTGAATTGAAAAAAAAGAAAAAAAAAAAAAGGTGGATAACATTGGAGTGTGGCAATCAAGAAGGAGAGAGAAGAGAGGGAAGAGGAGTAAAAAGAGAGATGGGTGGGTCCCATGGCTATTTTTGCTTCATTCTTTGAGGCTTTGAGGAAGGAATGAGCATTCCTTTGTGTTGAGAAAGGAGTGCTCATTCCATCAAAGGAAGGAATAGTGAGCTTTGAGGGAATAGGGATTCCTTTCCTTTGGCCAACCAAACGCTCCACCTTTTTTGACCAGTGGAATGAGGATTCTATTCCTTCCTCCATTCCCATGTACCAAATGAAGCCTAAGTGTGATCACTTTGAGCAAATCATGATAAACTTCTGTGGAAATTTTTTAACAATCAGAAAGGAGCACATATTTATACCATTTTCTGTTCTCGTATATAACTTGATATAGTGATTGTTTTATATTTGGTATTTGGTATTTGATGGTAGGGTATTGCATCTGGACCTAGATGCAGTACCAGGTTAATTTTGCTTGAGTAATATATAAAGATTAATGCATATTATACATTTAATATGGGATAAAATGATGATTTTTTTAAAAAAATTAAATCTTAGGTGTTTTCATACAAGTCCGGAACTATTGGCTAGAAGGAGAAATGATGAGCCAGTTGGTTTAAAGACTTCCAAAGAGGGAGAAGTTTGTGAAGAAGGAGAGGAGGACCCAACCGCCTGTTGAAGCTCCGTATGTGCCACCTAAACCGAAAAGAGCTACCAAATCATTGCCAGATAGAACAATTGACATATTTGAAGGCATGACCATTGTTGAGCTTGCGAAGCGTACTGGTGAGTCAATATCTACCCTGCAGGATATTCTTGTGAATGTTGGGGAAAAGGTTGACTCGGAATTTGACCCTCTCAGCATTGACATTGCGGAGCTGGTAGCAATGGTATTTTCCCTTCTTAGTTGTAGAAACCATGTATTGATCTCTCATGCGTTATAAATAAATAAATAAATGGAACTTAAGAAATTGAATTACTTACTGATTGAAAAATATTTTCCTGGGTAAGAATCCTTACTTGTAGAGCCATTGTGCTCTTCTCAGTAAAAAGATGGTAAAAAAATCCAAAGTCTTGTAATATTCCTTTTGTTAATTTTGTCGACTCCTTTAAGTTTTAGAGGGGAGTTAGGTTAGTCCTTGTATATGGCTTATGTACTTGGGCTAAGCCCTTTTTGATCGTTAATACATATTTACCTTATAAAATAAAAAAAAATTAAAAAAAAAAAAAAAAAATCCAAAGTTCGAAAGGAAATGGTTTGAGAGTTTATTCACTTGAAATATATGTCTTTTAAGGATACATTATTCCATCCCAATGTACTCCATGTTTACAACACCAATCAGACCATGACATATACATCACTCTGTCCTGAATGAACAATGACCACTTTTCTGCATGGTGACCATTCATTTCAATTATTTTGATTCTGAGTTACTGACACAAAATTTCTACAAACTGCTCTCAGCGATCAGCATTGTTCATAGATATCATTCCCTATATAGATTGTTCAGCATGACATGCATTGTGGGCTAGCAGGGCTGCTGTGGAAAATCCAGTTACTTAATTTAGGGTTTATCCATCTTTGCAGGAAGTTGGGGTCAGCATTAGGAGGCTACACTCCACCGAAGGTGCAGAAGTTCTACCACGGCCTGCAGTTGTAACAGTTATGGGTCATGTTGACCATGGTAAAACTTCCCTTTTAGATGCTTTACGTCAAACATCAGTGGTCGACATGGAAGCTGGAGGTATAACTCAGCATCTTGGAGCATTCGTTGTGAGTATGCAATCAGGAGCATCAATTACATTCCTTGACACCCCTGGTCATGCTGCATTTAGCGCAATGCGAGCAAGAGGTGCAGCTGTCACAGATATAGTTGTGCTAGTAGTAGCTGCTGATGATGGGGTGATGCCCCAAACTCTTGAAGCCATGTCTCATGCAAAATCAGCTAATGTACCAATTGTTGTTGCAATTAATAAGTGCGATAAACCAGCTGCTGATCCAGAAAGAGTGAAAGTCCAGCTCGCTTCAGAGGGCTTGCTGCTGGAGGAGATGGGTGGTGATGTTCAGGTGGTTGAAGTTTCGGCAGCAAAGAGAACTGGACTGGATAACTTGGAGGAGGCTTTGCTTCTCCAGGCGGAGATTATGGATCTGAAAGCACGTAATGATGGGCCTGCTCAAGCTTATGTGGTGGAGGCGAGACTTGACAGGGGGCGAGGTCCATTGGCTACTGCAATAGTGAAGGCAGGGACGCTTGTTTCTGGGCAGTATGTGGTTGTGGGTGCACAGTGGGGTAGAATAAGGGCCATTAGGGATATGGTGGGGAAGTTGACTGAGCAGGCAAAACCTGCAATGCCAGTTGAGATTGAAGGGCTGAGGGGGCTTCCAATGGCTGGTGATGATATTGTTGTCGTGGGTTCGGAGGAGAGAGCAAGAATGCTTAGTGCTGGGAGGAAAAAGAAATTAGAAAAAGAAAGGATTAGGAAGATTGGGGAGGGAAGAATGGAAACTTCAGATCCATCAGAAGAGGTCCCTGAGAGGGTTGAACTGCCAATTATAGTAAAAGCTGATGTGCAGGGCACTGTCCAAGCAGTCACAGATGCATTGAAAAGTTTAAACAGTCCTCAGGTATGCCAGATTATTATTATTATAGCCATTAATCTAACTTAATGCTTTGCTTTCCTATGGCAATGTTGTTCTATTAATTTCTTGTTGCTTTAGTTGGTATGATTGTTGAGTTTTCTTCACAATGATAGAGGTGGTTGCCATCTTTTTCCATAATCTTTTAATTCTTGTATCTGATCCCTTTTGAAATACATTAAGGTTCAAAAGACTTTTCGGTGATTCTGAGTGAACCAGTACAAATGGTTGCTGCCTAAAGTAAAATATCGGTTTTATTTTTCTTTCTCGCAAAGAATGTGGTATTTTTCAGTACTCATTGATCTTCTCATTACCAGGTTTTCGTGAATGTAGTACATGTTGGCGTAGGGCCTGTTTCTCAGTCTGATGTGGATTTGGCACAAGCCTGTGGTGCATGTATAGTTGGATTCAATGTCCGGAACCCGCCTAGTTCTGTCAGTCAGACAGCAACTCGAGCCAGTATAAAGGTACTGATCTTGCGTTACTCTCAACATCAAACCCCTCAGTGTGTAACTTCACTTCTAGCTCTGCAACTGTTCAAGGAATATAAATATCTGCATCAATTTCCTTTCTGGGTGTTTTTTTTTTTAATAATTTTTTATTTATTTAAATTTATGGATGACTTCCCAAGTATTAAAAGCCTTAGGAAGCTATGTTTTATATTATTTTTTTTATTGTTTCTTGGGCCTATAGATAAAACTGCATCGTGTGATCTATCACCTTCTGGAGGACATGGGTAATTTGATAGTAGAGAAGGCCCCTGGGACTTTTGAGACCCAGGTAGCTGGGGAGGCTCAGGTACTGAACATTTTTGAGCTCAAAGGAAGGAGCAAATCAAAGGGAGATGATGTGAAGATTGCGGGCTGCCGGGTGGTTGATGGGCATTTTACAAAGTCTTCGACTTTGAGGCTTTTGAGGAGTGGGGAAGTTGTATTTGAAGGATCTTGCATATCACTCAAGCGAGAGAAGCAGGATGTGGATACGGTTGGGAAGGGGAACGAGTGTGGACTTGTAATCCGTGATTGCGATGATTTCCAGATTGGAGATGTCATCCAGTGCTTGGAGCAAGTGAACAGGAAGCCCAAGTTCATTTCGTCAGAGAGTGGTGCTGTTCGAATTGAGTGCTGATATTGCTTTTGGGAGTATTATATCGGCAATATAGTATTCCTATACCTGTTATTTAAGGTTTGATATGTTTGCCCTGCATTTCTGGTTAGTACAGGAATTTCTTTGTCACGTCTAGGCCATCACTCTGATTCACTGCGGGGAAAATTTAGTCAATTTTGAGATTCTGGTAAAGGTCTTGCCAATCTAGCCCCTATAACTTAGAAGAGCAGAAGCTGATTTTTGTAAAATCATCAATTTTTGGAGCTGATAACTAATATTATAAATTGGTAGCTGATATAATTTTGTTTTATCAGAACTGGATTTTGTTTTTCTTTTGTTGTATTTGTCAATTTTGGGAAGTTCATAGCGAATGCTATTATTTTGGTGGGAGTTGATATAATTTTATTGTACAATTGGGGAATTATTCATATGTCCAGAATATGAGAGATTGCTCTTCATTTATGTTCTCTCTCTGCTTTTCTTTTGTTTTCTGCATGCCCCCCCGGCCACTTAGTATGGGGGTATCCCCATTCCTTTCGGACGAGACTAATCCCAAGGGCTTGTATAGTTCTCTCAGTCCCACATGTGCCGAGTAATTACCAAGCCATCCTAAACCCTAAGTACTCTTCAAGGAGGTCATTGTGCAAGTGAGGTTTCATATACAAGAATTACGTTTCTTACGGTGTTTAGTTGTGCTCGGTTTGCCACTTAAACTAAATTCTTGGGATTTCTTTTTTAAGTGCCCATTGGAAAGGGCCTATCTTATTCCTCTAGGCTAAAACTTGTTATTGTTCTTTTTAAAGGAAATGATATTAACTCTTTAAACAGGCTTCCCGCGCTCTCCTCACTCTCTCCTTGATGAGTGAAAACTGGAAAGTAAAGTTATATTCTTATAAACAAAAGTTATATCCTTATAAACGTTTTTACAGAACTATGGGAGAGAAAATAGATTTGATCTTTGGTTAAGTTATACAGGATCTAATCTAACACAAACTTGTAAAAATAAATTTTTTAAAAAATACAAAATATAAAATTTTCTATGCAATTTTAAAATGCATTTTTTTTTTCCTACTTATTTACTAGTATATAGTCTTCATACTATTAGGAGCACATGATGCAACTTTACATATTGATGTAGGATAAGGCTATTGCCACCACATAAATACTTTAAGTGCCCCATTTAATTTATATTTTTTAAGTTTTATGAAAAATATATAAAAAATTTACGAAAACTAATCACATACTAAAAACATCATTCCGGACAACTTTGTAGAAGAATTTGTTTCCAAAAATTTGTCAACTAAGTACACTTTTTGGCCATTTTTCATGGAAAATGAAATAAAGATTGTAAATCGCCAAAAAGTTTGCTTAAATGATAGATTTTGGAAAAACTTTCTTCTACAAAGTTGCTCAAAATGATGTTTTTTAGTGAACAATGTAACTAGTTTTCATAAAAACTTTTTATATTTTTCATAAAATCTTAAAAAGTGTAAACTAATGGGGGGCTTAGAGTACATTATGTGGTGGCAATAGCCCGTCTCATTGATGTATTATGTCAATCTAGATTGCTTTTGCATATTGGTTAAGATTCTTAAACATTTTATATTAGAACCAATTCTATGTTCATGGTCAAGTCACAATATGTAACCACTTACCTCAAAATACGACCACTTATCACTTAGGGTATGATGTAAGGGATTGCTAAAAAGGTTAAATGTTAATATTGACAAATCCATAATGGCTTTGACCCTTTTTCTCTTTTAGAGAGTAAAGTGGTCAATTTACAAGATACTTTCATCATTGACATTAGTCGTCAGCCAATTAAAATAAGAGTAATCCTATGCCACTCACTTTAAAATAAAAGTAATAAACACAATTAATTAAATGTAAATATAGAATTTTATTATCCCAATGAAAGAAGCATGTAAAATTTATGGAGTTATAAAAATGAAAAAAATCTTATAAACAAGCAAGACATAATAAGTTATAATAAGATTTGACAATGACATTCAAGCCAATGGCGTTATGGTCTAGTAGCACTTCTCCCCCTTATGTGGGAATCCTAAACTTAAGTTATTGTAGGTTTGTCATTTATTGATGTAATGAATTTCTTATTCATGTCATCAAAAAAATAAAAAAAAAAGGACTTTCATCTGCCCCTGTGTGTGTGTGTGTTTCTAGTTGAAGGCATTAGGGATTTTGGGGCTTAGAGCACAAAGAGTAAAGAGAATTTAATAATAGTGCTTTTCTGTTAAGGAAAAATACCTTGAAAGCGCTGTTACTAGTAGCACTTTTGAAAGGAGTAACAGCGCTTTCAATAAGCTACTATCCTCAAGTAATGAACAAAATAAAGCCCAACAAAAAAGGCAAAATAAAAGCCCGACCAAAAAATCTAAAGCTCCTATGAAAGGGAAGGTTTTCCCAAAGGTTCGTCCCCAAAAAGTTGGTCCAAAGTGGCAACTCAAAGTTCGTCCTCTAAAGCAAAACGATACGTCCTATCCCTTCTATAGTGTTTTTGGTTTGTTCAACCACAAGGCGACAAAGCATAGAAGGCTTTCTACCTGTGCGTTTTGAAGCCCCAGTCCAATCAACGATAGTCGGTGGGATGTTGGACGTTCGGTGGTCCTGCTCTATGCAGATGTAAAAGAAATTCGTTTGAGTGCCTCTCCAATCGAAGAGAAGAAGCGAACTAGAGGTGTGAGGTAAGCCCCTAATACGCTGTTCTAATCATGTTCTGCTCTTAGAATGATTATTATTTGTTATTATCCGATGATTATTATTTAGGTTTTGTAGAAGAGAAAGAAAACAAACATGACGGATGCACAAAACAAGAAAAACCTGATTGTTCCAGTCTCAGGACCACGAGATGTTATCCTAGACGTGGCTATACCAGAGTGGATCCAAAACCCTAAAATTAACTGCAGAACCGTCAGCGCAAGACCGCATAGTAAGCTGGCCTGCATATCTTCGACTCCTTCACCATCTCTCCTTCACTCTACTGAGTTACTTCCAGCTCGCTCTGCTAAACCCACTTCACTCTCATGGGCTTCTTCATTTCCCCACATCAACATCTCCATCAACTCAATCAAAAATCCGGTTTGTAATCCCACGCTCAACAAGGTACGCAATTACCAAGTGTCTCATTAGATACCCGTGTCTTGATTTTTCATGAATATTTTGAGTTTTCTGAAGACGCTTCGTAGTGTCTTTGCTTTTGAAGTTAAAATTATAGGATACGTAAATATCAAGGGTCTCTTTGGGTACCCATGTCCTGATTTTGCATGAATATTTTGAATTTCTCGAAAACCCAATTCGCGAAATCTTTTGTTTTTGATGTTATAGGTGCTTATGTTTTGATTTTACAAGAAAGTTTTGAATTTCTTGAGAACCCAAATCATAAATCTTTATTTGTAATGTTGGGATTGTATGCATATGGACTGAAATCAGTTGGAATAGGAAAACCTAGTTTGTCATTTGGATTATAGAACCCAAAGTTGTCATTTGGAAAAAAACGATTTGGGCCCGATTCTTAGTTTTGTGGTTTGAAGTGTTTCCGTGTAGTTGAAGCAGGTCAGGCAAACAGTTCAATTTATTTGCCAAGAGAAAAAATGTTTAATTATGTAATAGGTGTGATTCGATTTAGAGGATTGTTGTTATGATGTTGGAGTGTAAACCCGATTTTCCGGTTCTAGGTTCCAAGGGGGCCTTTGTTAAAAATTAATGGCAGCCATAGCTTGTGTTGCTTTCTTGTTGGGAAAACCGGAAAGGGAGAAAAAAAAAAGGCCTTTTGTAAGTTGATGAAGAAGAAAGGATTCAACTGATGTTATAGACTCTCAGGTTTTTTATTTTTGCCTTCATCTTTTGTTGACCTATAAAATTCATTTCAGATAGACTGCTAGACTCATTCTAGCTCTCTTTGATTTTCATGCCCGCTTTGATGGAAGAGTTGTATGGTGAGAATGTGAGATGGAGATCACGTTGTTTCTCACTTTCACTGATACCCACTTTAATGCTTGTGAAATTTTCCTGTTGGTTTACTCTAGAAATCTGCCTTGAGATTTATTTTATTTGCCAGGCACTGTAAAGTTTTTTCCAACTCATCCACGTCCATTTTGGTGCTTGGAAGCAACCTTCAGGAAATATGATCTCTAATGGCCACTTGAATGACTTGTAGTCACCTGTTCTTCTTTTCCAAATAAAATGTGAAAGTTAAATTAAGCAGAATGGATATTTTCTCCTGCCAAGTGGGTAGTATCTGTGTTTGTTTATAAGAACTTCAACAGTTATCTCTTAGAAAATTGCATGATAAATTCTACTCAATCCCAAGCATATTGTGATACTTAATGACCATCAGAAAGTCCATTCTCGAAGTTTCTTCCCAATGAAGTATTATTTTACCATGACATGAGTGCTGATTTCCTTTATTCTGGTCTTTGACATGACTGGATCAATCCATTTGGTTCAACCCTCCCTTCCGTTAGCCGGGTTTATATTCATTTAAAAACAGAGTTACGGAGTTAATTTCTAGAACAGGGTTAGCTTGCATTTCTTTGAGACATGAATGGTTTATTTTTGCCTTGCTTCATTAATCTAGTTCGACCCTTCAATGAAGGTAGAAAAGAGAATCTAATTTATTCTCTTATATTAGTAGGGTTCTTTTATTAATGCTGCCTGGACCCGGAGATCTCGAGGTGAAGCTGCAAAAAGACCTAACAGGAAATCATGGAAACAAAGAACGGATATGTATATGAGGCCATTTCTACTAAATGTTTTCTTTTCAAAGCGATTTATCCATCCAAAAGTGATGCACTGGGGAACCAGCAAAGTGATATCAGTGGCTACCACAAATGCCAAGGATCTGAGGAACACATTACCTTCACTCACTGATCACAATGCCTGTAGAGTTATAGGGAAGCTGGTTGCTGAACGATCGAAGGAAGCTGATGTATTTGCCATGTCTTATGAGCCCAAGAAGGACGAGCGCATTGAAGGTAAGCTTGGGATTGTTTTTGACACTATTAAGGAGAATGGAATAATATTTGTGTAAACTTATACCTTCGTTTTGGGGTCCTTTACTGCCAAATGCTTCGTCTGCTGAGAGATCTTCTAGCTCTTTTACATTTTTTTTTAAAAAAATTTTTTGGCTAGGGTTGTAGCTTCATTTTACTTGTTGTAGCATTATTTCTTAATAAAAAGAAAAAATAAAGAAAGAAAAATAATAAATAATAAATGGATGTTACATTGAATATGATCCTGAGGGAAAAGAAAGAAAAATTATTAGGAACAATCCTCTCCCAAAATATGAAAATATACCCAATGGAAATTAATTGTAATGACCCAACCACCGCCCGAAATGGGATTATTTTATATAAGTTGGAGTAGATCCACTGTATAGAGAATTTGTATCATAGTTTTCTAAAGAACAATGCTTTTAACCCAAAAAATAAAGAATTTAAATAGAGTATTACAAATCAGATACCAAACAAAAAGCAACATAATTTCTACTATTATCATTTATTAATCGTGTTTCTAGAATTCAGTCATAATAATAACAATACAGAGGCCTGTAGATTCTCTGTTAGTAATAAACACCCTGCGTAAAACCTCTCGACAAAAGTACAACAATATGCAGCCACATAATCACCTGGAAAAAAAAAACATTTATAAAATCTGCATTTCCATTCAGTAATGGGGATTTTCACAAATATAATGTTCAAGAATTCATCTCACAAAGAAGAAAAAACTTCATATGATAAGCCTTAGAGTTCATCACAAATACCTAGTAAAGAACTTCTGAATAACATTGAATATATTCTTATACAAAGAAGCCAAAAAAGTGTTGGAATTTAAACACGGAAATGAAAACAACTTGAATGAAATAAGACAGAAAAATTTATTTGATTTTTGATATATATATATATATATATAGTTCAAACAAAAAATTAAAAATAATTTTATTTTAAATTTCATATATATGTATGACCCATCCTAATTAGGTAGCCCAGTTGGTAAGGGTGAGCTAGTGATTGTGTGGTTAAGCGCATGGTCTCGGGTTCAATTTCTCGTTAGGACAACCTAAGATTTAAGTAGGAGGCCGTAGCGGTAGGTTGCTGTGCTAGTCTCCTTGGGAGTTTAGGTTCCATAGGTAGGTCCAAAAGGTTCTTTTGTGGGATGGTTCTACTGTCATCAAAAAAAAAAAAATGAATACATATATATCATATATGTATATATATATATATATATATATATATATATATATATATGTATGGATCACCGCTAGCTAGTAATAAGTAAATTGAACCCTTAAAACTTTCAGATGGATGTATTACCTCAATAAAAATCATGTCTACTATATTGAGTAGGGTCGCAATACCTACACAGCAACCTGCAAACACACCACACAATCACATCAGCTCAGATAACGTTGTGCAAGTAAATCAAGAGCCAAGGTCTGGGACAAAATTTTTGTATGTGATTCTTAGGCCGTCAGATCCAGCCATCACACGAAAGCTGAGTGAAAAAACACTGACATAAAATGAGAGCATTGGAGATCCAATGGCTTAAAAATCATGAAAAAACTCGTTTCTCCTGATCTTGACACATCAATCAGATGATACTCTTAGGACATATCATCTATAGTTAATTTCCTTTTTCTCAAGCAACCCTTGCAGTTACCAATTAGAGAATGCGACACCAATGTACTCTAGAGTGTCTAGTCTTTCCCTGGAAAAACAACCAAATATTCAGTGTTCTAGAAGCACCATGCTCCCTCCATTAAAAAATGGGCAACACCACACTGATTTTAGAAATGGAGTATGTTGCTTTATGACTAATAAAACTTTTTCCACCTTAGATAAAGGACTCTTTCTGAATTACAATTATGTGGCTATGTAATATTTTCAATATCTAATAAATATGAGAAAGAGTAATTAATTTTCTTTGAATATTTGAAATTTCCAATTACTTTCTTTAAGCATATACAACACAATTTCATTGTTCACGTTTTGATAACTATAAAATTAATTAATTATTCAAACAGGTGCAAATAGGTGCTTCGACTGCTGCTACTTAAGGCTGCGATTCAACGTAGGAAAACCCTAGGCAGGTGCAACCAATGCTGAGGCTTCCATCTTCATCTGGATTCAGAATAGAGGAAGAACAGGGCAGAAATTTTCACCACAGGGATCGAAATCATTGTGCACTCAAGCAATCTAGCTAAGAAAATGCTAGAACATGAGAGAAACAAAGAGAAATTGAAGGAAATTCAAAGGATCCATTGATTATTGGAGAGAAATTGAGCCTAAGCTCTTACAATTGCTGTTGTGAATGATTAATTTCGGGAAAAACTACTCTTCTGGTGGACAGATCCGTATGTATAGATATAAGCTTGTAAAATGACCTCATTACCCCTTAGCTAACCCACTTATTACATCTAAACCTCAAGGTAAGCTAAACAATTGAAAGCAACTGCTGGAAAATAAGACAGCCTGCCATTTGATAACCCAAATAAGCACATCACTACCACCCAAAATATTGCAGTCATTTAATATTTCCAAAATGTTAGTATGCATTCTTTTTCCACTCAAACACATTCTTGAATTTTACCCAACAAATCAGCAATATTTCTCCATTACTTCCCAAATTCCAAAATAATTCCTGAAGAAAGCCCTGAATGCTGCGGACCCAACTACATACACATAAAATATATAAAACGACTCTGCCAAAACTACCTCTCTACTTCCCAAATTACAACAGCTTCAAATGCTGCACGATTCTCTTCATTGCGGGGATAAGAAATTTGTTGTTACCACTTTCCTGCATTTGTCCGTTGGAGAAGCTTGGTGGGAACAATTTTTCCTTCCTTTTATCATGTTCTGAATCATGGTCCTGTAGGCCATCAAACACCATGGTTTAATTATCAAGGCAGTGTGTAAGCAAATTAGCATTTAATCAAATACCTAAATCCAAAATTTATTACTGAAAAATAAAAAATTATTTTCAATATGGTTAAATGGAAGAGTGTCCACCTTCTGCCTTGACTCCATACTATTGTGCAAATGCAACAAGCATAGATAAAAATCATTTAAGATGTTCAATATGGCACAAATCCTAGGCCAAATTTTTTAGGGTTGATTTAAAGTTTTAAAACATCAAATATAAAAAACACTAAAGCCCAAAGGAAAATATTAAAAATAGTAAGATTCCATTTGTTACTTAGCAAGTCATTTCCCAGCAAGAAAAATATAACACCAAATTTTCTACAAAATAACAACTGAAAAATTATTTCGACACAAATCTTTTTTGTTCCATGAAAGTATCCACAATCAACAAAATTGGTCAAAACAACTTCCACTCGGTTCAAAAAAAAAAAAAAAAAAAAAAAAATCTTCACTAATAATATGAAATGATATAATCTAAAAATGATTAGCACTAAGAAAGGTTGAATCTGATAATAATATAACCAATTGAAACAAGAACTCTCAGTGAGACTTCCAATAACAAGCTAAAATAAAATAAGAGAGCCTCAAAGGCATCCAAAAGAAATAAAAGAATAAATTGCCACAATTCCTGGCCTAGACAAACCAATCAAATGGAGAGCCTTGACCCACACTTCCATCTGTATGCAAAGATAAGCCTATCTAATGACCAAGGAGATAAAAACTCAACAAAGAATAAAAATATCTAGAAAAATCAAATAAAAATCAGATTGCAATACAATGAAAAGGTGATAATGATGTTTCAAAAGAAAAAAAAAAATTTTTAAAAAAATTTAGAATAAATATGAAATCCTCTCTAACTTAAGCACTAATAAAGCCCACTAGTGGTATATTAGAACACACGACTCAAATCCATGGGGGTATAATAGTTCCCATGTCATATATATCCAGTGCCAAACATAAACCATAGAAAAATATCCAAATTGCATCATCTCTTATGGTAAAGTAAGGGCTCATTTCCCTAAATGGTAAGTTTTTTAAACTTTATTCCGACTTATCAACACAGGACAATTCTTGAAACCCAATGTGTCTTTCGCTAAAAGATAAACCGCGATTTATCAACACAGGACAATTCTTGAAATCTCTCCTAGTAAATATATTTTTTGGTATAATTAGTGCAAGTTTGTTTTCAGCTATGGAGGATTTAAATTAACTTGTTCATAAGAATATACATATATGGAAAACTATTACACAATGAATAGGTATCCAAGAAGTAAAGAAGAAACTCATGCCTTATGGAGAAATCAAGGAACTTGTACAAGCAAAACCTTATATACATGATTAGTTGGATGAATTATAACTAAATACCGAATCTGGAGTGCTCACCCAAAACAAAAACAACAGTGACCTTCTTCCCATCTAACAAGCTTCCATTTGTTTCCTGCAATCATGTATGTTTGTCAAATGACAACACCGAGACAAGATGTATCTCTAATTAAAAGGATCGCCTATAAGGGAAATCTGCACCCTAAGAAATAATTTCTCAATGGACAAAATGAGCCTTCATCTATTGGCTTGTCGATGAGCAATATTCACAAAACATATCGTCAAGTTTCTTTACAACTTGATCAGCGCAATACGTTCTTTAACCATTGGAACTTTACAAAAGTATTACACCATGCCAGCAAGTAGTAAATGGAGAACCAACAAGGTGGTGCTTATGCAATCTAGTTCAGCATTTCACCAAAGTATTTTTTAAATGAAGACAAAGTTATCATTTCCTCAGCCATTCATTCCTATTTCCAATTGCTCAACTAAAGTCCCAAACTGAGAACCTCCCACTAGAATAGTGTCTTGTGGAGAGGACCAAAGAAAAGAATTCCATTTCAAATTTGGTGTAGTATTCGATAAGTCGGGTGTTTCAGATTCGAAGCATGGTCAAATTTTCAGGGGAAACATTTTCTCTCCATCTGCCTCTCATAAGAATGAGGGCATGAGGCTTATAGTCATGGAATGCACACTAGTAGCTTATGTTAAAAACTCTTATGTAATAAATAAATAAATAAAAATTTGTTGTAAATGTTAGGATTAATGGTGGATGACCACCACTGTCTTTATTTCATCAGTTTCAATTGTTAAGGGAATTAAGCCATACGTTTGGCTTTTCCCACTTTAAGAGTCTCAGCATATTAAGCCTATAAAAGGAGGCTTTTGATGAATGAATAAGACACGGATGAGAAGCTTACCTCTATACAATTTATTGTTCTAAATTCTTATCATCTTTTGTTTCACAACACGTTATCAGCACGAATTGTTCAAGAATTTTGTGAGCAATATCATACTATTGCCATTTCCTTTCTTAACCAATTTGGTTGTGGTGAGTTACATACACATATATTCATCTTCCATATTTACGATGTTTTTATAGTAAATCATTTATTATGATCACTATTAGCATGCTGATTTCATAGTGATAAATTTTATTTAACAAGGTTGACTTTACATCCATGTTACTAATCCAACGTAGAAATTATATTTGCATTAATCTTTATTGCTATGTTATAAGTTTTGCTTATTGTTAATATTTCAATCTAAATTCTATATCTCGAATGGAGGAATGTCCATCTTCTCTTCCTGAAGCAAGAGAAGATTTAAAATAAAACCTGAAGTTTTATAATTAAAAAGGAAAAAGGGTAACAATTCATCTTCTCTTCCTGAAGTAAGAGAAAGATCTGAAAACTAGAAGTTTTCTATAAGAAAAGTTATTATTCATCTGTTCTCTTCCTGAAGCAAGAGACAAATTTGAAAACCTGAAGTTTTAGAAATTTTGAATAATGTCTCAATTTAATCCAATTGTTTAAAGTAACGATTAATAATGACTTTCAATTAAATATGTTTTGTACCCCTTTGTATTGAAATATGCATACTTCATATTTTACTAATGATCTCATGATAAATCATAAGGAATTTAGCATTTATAAAATTTACATGCTTCCTTATATGTTTTGATTTATTCATATATTAACAATATATTATTTTATTTTGACATATAATTATAGCACTCCGACAATGTCAAACCTTACGAAACTTGAGTTTGCCGCCCTTGATATCTCGGGAAATAATTATTTGTCTTGGATTCTTGATGCTGAAATTCATCTTACTGCAATGAATTTGGGTAATACAATTCAGCAAGAAAATCAAGCATCCCTGCAGGATCGCGCCAAGGCATTGATTTTTCTTCGCCATCACCTTGATGAGGGGTTAAAAACAGAATATCTCACGGTAAAGGACCCTCTTGCCCTATGGAATGACTTGAAAGATAGATATGACCACCAGAAAACTGTCATTCTTCCAAAAGCTCGTTATGATTGGATGCACCTGAGGTTGCAAGATTTCAAAACAATTGCTGAGTATAACTCAGCATTATTCAAAATCAGCTCCCAATTGAAATTGTGTGGAGAAAAAGTAACAGAAGAAGACATGTTAGAAAAAACGTATTCTACATTTCATGCCTCGAATGTGCTCCTGCAGCAGCAATATCGAGAGCGTAGATTTTCAAAATATTCTGAATTGATATCATGTCTTCTCGTTGCTGAACAAAACAACGAGCTTTTACTGAAAAATCACCAATCCCGTCCAACCGGTTCTGCAGCATTCCCTGAAGTGAATGCAACATCGTCTCGTGGTCGTGGACGAGGTCGCGGACGTGGCCATAGTCGTGGGCGTGGTCGCGGTCGTGGGCGAAATAATTATTCACAACGTGGTGGTTATAATAATTATTCAGGTGGTCGCCACAATAAAACCACATCATACCACCAGAAGTGGTCCACCAATGAGGCCAAACAAGAAAGAGAGAAAAATCAAAGGCCTGAGCAGTATGAAGATATTTGCTTTAGTTGTGGTATGAAAGGGCATTGGTCGCGTACCTGTCGTACGCCTGATCATTTGGTCAAACTTTACCAAGCCTCAATCAAGGAGAAGGGCAAGAAAGTAGAAACGAATTTTATTGATCACAATGACCCCGTGGATATAACTCATTTAGATGTTTCAGACTTCTTTGAAGAGCCTAATGGAAAAATTGACCATTTAATTGGTGATGGAAATGTCCACATCAATTAACGTTATTACCTTTTCCTATTTTCTTATTATCAATAAGAATGTTATTTCATATGCATTTTATTTTCATATTTTATCTATTTGTCCATTTATTTTTAGACTTAAATTTATATATTTTTATGAAAAGGTATGGATCTTGATAATGAATTATTCAATTCCGAGATGACTGGTGGAGATATATGTCTAGCAGACAGTGCCACAACGCACACTATCCTTCGAGATAAAAGATATTTTTCCGACATTATATTAGATGAAATTAATGTCAATACAATATCAGGTCCTACGAACCTGATCGATGGCTCCGGAAGAGCCACAATTATGTTACCTGGTGGAACAAACTTACATATCAACGACGCTTTATATTCAATCAGATCCAGAAGAAATCTGCTAAGTTTTAAAGATATACGTCGTAATGGATATCATATTGAAACTGCATGTGAACGTAATGTAGAATATCTCTGCATTACTTCAATTATTTCAGGCCAGAAGCTTGTATTAGAGAAACTTCCTACTTTCTCTTCGGGGTTGTATTATACAACTATAAGAACAATTGAATCAAATGTGGTGATGGGCCTGAAGTCCTCTGATTCAAAAACTTTTATGCTTTGGCATGACCGACTTGGTCACCCGGGATCAACAATGATGCGTCGAATCCTTACCAATTCACATGGACATCCATTAAAGAGCCAGAAGATTCTCTTGTCCAGTGACTATCCATGTATTGCTTGCTCCCAAGGAAAATTGGTTATTAGACCATCTCCTACAAAAGTTATTGCTGAATCTCCAAAATTTTTGGAACGAATTCAAGGGGATATATGTGGACCTATTTCTCCACCATGTGGACCATTTCGCTATTTTATGGTTTTGATAGATGCCTCAACACGATGGTCACATGTTTGTTTGCTATCTACTCGCAATGTTGCATTTGCTAGGCTCCTTGCCCAAATAATCAGGTTACAAGCACAATTTCCAATCATCCGATCAAGAAGATCCGCCTTGATAATGCCGGTGAATTTACATCTCAAACATTTGATGACTTTTGCATGTCAGTTGGGATTGATATTGAACATCCAGTTGCTCATATCCATACTCAGAATGGGTTAGCAGAAGCTTTTATCAAACGTCTTCAGCTGATTGCTCGACCTTTACTTATGAAGACCAAATTACCTATTTCTGCCTGGGGACATGCCATTTTACATGCTACAGCATTGGTTCGTATTCGCCCTACTGCTTATCAGCAACAATCACCATTACAACTTGTACTTGGCCAACCACCGAATATTTCCCATCTACGAACTTTTGGTTGTGCTGTACAAGTTCCGATTCCAACCCCACAACGCACTAAAATGGGTCCTCAACGTCGATTGGGAATATATATTGGGTTTGATTCACCTTCCATCATCAGATTTCTTGAACCATTGACAGGTGATGTTTTTACAGCAAGATTTGCAGATTGTCATTTTGATGAAACACAGTTCCCGTCGTTAGGGGGAGGAAATCCACTGATAGAAGAACGACGTGAACTTTCTTGGAATGTACCATCTTTGTCCCATCTTGATCCACGTACTGCTCAATGTGAAACTGAAGTGCAGAGGATCACTCATCTTCAGAAGATTGCTAATCAAATGCCTGATGCATTTACAGACGCAGCAAAAATAACTAAGTCTTATATACCGGCTGCAAACACACCAGCAAAGATCAATGTACCAATTGGTAAGTCTACTATTATTGCAGCAAATGAATCATCTACTACACGCCTGAAGCGTGGTAGACCCTTGGGTTCAAAAGATTTAGTTTCCTGGAAGAGGAAAATAAAAGGGCAACAAAATATAGAAAATAGTACTCTGGAAGAGGCTATTGAACAAGAAATAAATATTCCCACAAATTCTGATTTAATAACTCCTGAAGAGGAAAATGTCCCTGAAGAGACAGAAAACAATAAAGAGGCATATGTACATGGAAATGAAGAAATTTCCATAAACTATACATGTACAAGAAAATTGTGGGATCGCTCAGAAGTGGTTATTAATGATGTATTTTCTTTCGCAGTAGCTACTGAAATTTCAAAAGATGATGATGATCTTGAACCACGTACTGTAGACGAATGTCACAGTAGACCTGATTGGTCAAAGTGGAAAGAAGCAATCCAAGCAGAATTGGATTCGCTAGAAAAACGCAAAGTATTTGGACCTGTAGTCCTAACACCTAATGATGTGAAACCCGTGGGTTACAAATGGGTGTTTGTAAGAAAGCGTAATGATAAAAATGAGATCGTCAGATATAAAGCTCGTTTAGTAGCACAAGGTTTCCTGCAGAGACCTGGGATTGATTATGAAGAAACATATTCACCTGTAATGGATGCCATTACATTTCGATATTTAATTAGTCTGTCAGTCTCAGAAGGACTTGACATGCGTCTGATGGACGTAGTTACTGCATATTTATATGGAAAGTTAGATGCAGATATATATATGAAGATCCCTGAAGGATTCAAATTGCCTGAAGCAAATACATCACAACCACGAAATATGTACTCAATTAAACTGAGACGATCCTTATATGGATTAAAACAATCTGGAAGAATGTGGTATAATCGTCTCAGTGAGTACTTAATTAAAGAAGGATATGTTAACAATCCTATATGCCCTTGTGTATTTATAAAGAAATCAGAATCTGGATTCGCCATCATTGCAGTCTATGTTGATGATATAAATTTAATTGGGACTCCTGAAGAGCTCATGAAAGCTGCTGAATATTTGAAAAAAGAATTTGAGATGAAAGATTTAGGGAGAACAAAATATTGTCTCGGCCTGCAGATCGAGCATAAATCAAATGGAATTCTTATCCATCAATCAGCTTATACCGAAAAGGTATTGAAACGTTTTAATATGGATAAAGCGCATCCACTAAGTTCTCCCATGGTGGTTCGATCTCTTGATATTAAGAAAGATCCATTTCGCCCCAAAGAAGATAATGAAATGCTACTTGGTCCTGAAGTACCATATCTTAGTGCAATAGGTGCTTTGTTATACTTAGCACAATGCACTAGGCCTGATATAGCATTTTCAGTCAACTTGTTAGCAAGATTCAGCTCTGCCCCAACTCGACGACACTGGAATGGTATTAAGCATATTTTACGCTATCTTCGTGGAACTACAGATATGGGTTTGTTTTACTCAAAGGAATTAGCCCATGGTCCTTGTTTAAAAGGATATGCAGATTCTGGATACCTTTCTGATCCTCACAAAGCTCGCTCACAAACAGGGTATGTATTTACATGTGGCAATACAGCGATCTCTTGGCGATCTACAAAGCAGACTTTAATTGCTACATCTTCTAATCACTCTGAGATACTTGCACTCCATGAAGCAAGTCGTGAATGTGTATGGTTAAGATCTGTAGTCCATCACATCCGAGATACATGTGGGTTACCTTTGATTAAAAGTATGCCAACAACAATTTATGAAGATAATGCTGCATGTATTGCACAAATTCAAGGAGGGTACATCAAAGGTGATAGAACCAAACACATTTCACCAAAGTTCTTCTACACTCATGAACTCCAGCAGAGGCATGAAATTGATGTGAAGCAAATACGTTCCAGTGATAATCTTGCGGATTTATTCACCAAGGCCTTACCATCTTCAACATTCAAGAAATTGGTATATAGCATTGGAATGCGTCGGGTTTGCGATCAATCAAGTTGATACTTATCTTCTTATCAGGGGGAGTATTCATTTTTGGACATATGCACGCTGTACTCTTTTTCCTTCGCCTAGGTTTTGTCCCATTGGGTTTTCTTGGCAAGGTTTTAATGAGGCAGTTTCTTTAGTGCGTCCAACACCACTCTAAGATTTACAAAAATGTTGTACTCTTTTTCCTTCACTAGTTTTTTCCCACTGGGTTTTTCTAGTAAGGTTTTAACGAGGCACATTATCTTAGTGTGGTGGACATCCAAGGGGGAGTGTTGTAAATGTTAGGATTAATGGTGGATGACCACCACTGTCTTTATTTCATCAGTTTCAATTGTTAAGGGAATTAAGCCATACGTTTGGCTTTTCCCACTTTAAGAGTCTCAGCATATTAAGCCTATAAAAGGAGGCTTTTGATGAATGAATAAGACACGGATGAGAAGCTTACCTCTATACAATTTATTGTTCTAAATTCTTATCATCTTTTGTTTCACAACAAAATTACCTTGTTTGCAGCATCAACAACGGTCCCTATGAGATCCAGATAAAAATTGTTCGACCATACTAGCCGATCAGACAAAAACATTAGAATTCTAATATATTAGATTATTAGGAAAACATTTATTTAGGACATGTTTGGATGCCCCGTGAAAAATAAACTGTTCCAATTATGTTCTATGTATAATTTTCTTCTAAAATTCATCATCCTACACAGGGCCATCAAAGCTGGATTTGGCAGAGATCTTCATAATTAACAGTTTAAAATGTGAAAATGATTTGACACCAACTGTGTAGGTGATGGGCCCTGTTTTCTTCAGTGAAGAATGATAAATTTGAACCGTCTTTGCATGTAGAATTCTATTCACACTTGTGCGAGAGGCTAGGACACCTGTGGAGTCTTTGGATTCCGACCCAGAGCCATTTTAGCTGACCCGTATGAGCACAGTTATTCACATTGGTCCACCTTGGACTAACACAAACGTAGGCCTGTTACCCATGTGGGGGTAATACGGTAGTTTTGTAGGCTTTGGGCCTCGGGTACGTGGTCTCTTGTGGGGCAATGCTTAGCCCAACGAGGGCTTGCAGTATGGGAGTGATGGGTTGAGTGGGGAAGACTTCAGTAAATAGTTTTGCAAATGGGTTGGGCTGTCAAAACAAAAAAATAAATAAATAAATAAATAAAATTCAAAGATAAAAAATGTGACGGGACTAGAACCAGTTGAAAGATGAAACAAATTATTGGGCTTAAATACAGAGGGTTTAAACTGTAGCGTAGCCTATTTTGAAACCATGCAACCAACTCACTCGGCATGTGGATTTCAATAGACCTAATCATGAGAGGTAATTTTGGTAACAGATTTGAAATCCAATATCATTTGAATTTCAGCCCTATTAGTGTGAGGATTGTAAAGAAATTGTGTAATGAATCCAAGTCAAAAAAAAAAAAAAAAGAAAGGAAAAAAATGTGTATATATGGGTTTGGATTCAATTAATAGTAGGTATGTGAATTGTAAAGGGCTTAAGTTTAAAAGTTAATGGATTTTGTTGACCAATCACATGTGGGCTTTTTGATGAATTAATGAACACGATGAGGGCCATATGATGATAAAGAAATGGGAACGACTATTGCAACCCCCGAAAGGGTTAAGTTGCCCCCATTTTTTTTTAATTAAAAAAATTATTATGGAAAATTACCAAAAAGGGCTTAACCCTCATCCATCCCCTCTCCCGCACCCCTCCTCACCGGCGACTCTCTCCGGCACCCACCCCTCGCCGGAACCCCGCACCCCTCTTCTTCCTTCCCCCTCTTCCCTCTTCTTCTCTGCCTTTTTTTTTTCTTTTTTCTTTCCTTCCCAGAACCACTCTCCCGCACCCCTCGCCGGAAAAAATGGAGGTCTTGAGAACAAAACCTCCCTCGCCGGAACCCCGCACCCCTCGCCGGAAACCCGCACCCCTCTTCTTCCTCCTTCTTCTCTGCCCTTTTTTTTTTTCTTTCTTTCCTTCCCAGAACCACTCTCCCGCACCCCTCGCCAGAAAAAATGGAGGTTTTGAAAACAAAACCTCCCTCGCCGGAACCCCGCACCCCTCGCCGGAACCCTGCACCCCTCTTCTCCCTTCCTCCTCTTCCCTCTTCTTCTCTGCTTTTTTTTTCTTTCCTTCCCAAATCTGACCTCCCTTGCCGGAAAAAATGGAGGTTTTGAAAAAAAAAAAACCCTCCCTCGCCGGAAAACGCACAGATCTGACCAACAAGAGGAGGAAAGAAAGAAAGAAAGAAAGAAAGAAAGAAGAGGAGAAGAAGACGTCACCGTCGCCGTCCTCGCCGTTGCCATCGCCGGTCTTCGTCTTCCTCGCCGTCGCCGGAACGGGGCTGTTGGGGGGAGTGGGGTGGGTGAGGGGTTAGGGTTATTTGAAAGAGGGGTAGGTTAGACTTTTTGGGGGGTGGGTTTATATTTTTTTTGGGTGGAGATAACAGGGTGGGGCAACTTAAGGTTTTGTGGGGTTGCATTAGCCGCTCCCTAAAGAAATGGCTTTAATTGGACATGGAAGATAACGAAATTAGGGCATGCTCCTCATTTGGGCTCGAACTAGTTTCAATGAAATTGAACCATTACTTGTGAAAAAAAAGAAGATAATTGGGATTGAAAACTAAGTAGAGAATGTAGGGCATTGAAATGTCTGTGTTGATGAGCTCATTACCTTTATAGATAGAAGGACTGCTATATGGACTTGGAATGAGAGACATGAATCATGATGAACCCACTCCAGTCAAGTCTTTGTCTAGAGTAACCTTAGAGTCTATTGTTATGTGCTGAGTTTAATCTGTTGGTGCATCTTTTATTTCCTCATATTCAAGACAATGAGGATGATCTGCTCACATGATGATAAGCTCTTGCAACAAGCCAGTGTTGAAGTTGAGGTTGCCTTGGCATCTCTTCAAACCAGTGCCACCAAACCCATTTCGTCAATTCGCATTCCCATCATCACCGCCAATCTTGTTAATATCTCTTTCTCTCTACATTACATTTTTATGAACAGAGAGATCGACAGTCTCACAAGGCATCTCTAACCTTTTTTATGAAGTTGAATCTCAATTCAACCCTTCTACTAAGGATTGGAGTCACGATTTTTCTGAAGGTTTAATTGCTGAACCCATCGATCGAGCACTCTTTTGTCTCACACATCATGAACGGTCCAGATTCCACATATCATGTCCTAGAGAGGATCCATATATGCTCAAAATAATAATAGTATAAGTATCATTGTATTTATTGGTTAGAAATATATGAGGTGGCTGAAGAGAGAAATGACATGCAATTACAAAATGCCCTCAATTTTGAATGTATTTAAATGATCTTATACTTTTGTGATGGACTTTAGCAACTGATTCCTACTTTGGACTCACCCGATATGAGTTAGCTAGGTTGAACCCATTCACCTTACATCAGTTAATTTCACCACCTATCATCATATATGATGGTACCTTTTTTTTTTGGGGGGGGGGGGAAACATAACATCTTTCACCAATTCACTTTTTACACATATGGTGGACGGTGAAAAATAAGTAAAATAGTATTTTTCAAAAATAGAATAAAATAATGGATATCATTAATTTATAAAACAATATTAAAAGGCTGGCATCATTGCCAACAGACCAAATTATTGGTTCCACGGGACCACAACTCAAATAAATTTTTTTGGCCATCTAAGAAGGAGAAATGAGGAAAAAATGACATGAGGGCTGCTAAAAAGGTTAAATATTAATATTGGCAAATCCATAATGGCTTTGACCCTCTTCTGGAGGGTAGCGTGGCCAATTTACAAGATACTTTCATCACTGACATTAGCGGTCAGCCAATTAAAATAAGAGTAATCCTTTGCCACCCACTTAAACCACTCACCTTTTTTTTTTTTTTTTTGGTCAGATGGTCAGGGTATCCAAGTTAGTTTGAGTGTACCTCAACTAAATCCCTCTCTAGGTGATTTTAAAGGCACACTCTCTTACTCACTTTTACCACCCTCCCTAGATGTGTCAATATTTTCTTTTTTCATACTATACCTTCAACACGTAAGATGGGTAATAAGAAGTGCATGGTTTAAGATGTGCAGAATAGCATTTTCGTTGAAATAAATATTTTCAAGACTTATTAAAGTTACCTTATAGAGAACAACTGTTATTTACTTTAGCAACAAATTGTGTGCATTTCAATTTTGAGTCAAATTAACGTACACAAGCTTTTAGATAATCTATTTTCAACTATCAATTATTGGATTAGATAGTCTTTCTACATAAGTCATGCATACCAAAAATCAAGTTGATCCGAGATTAAGAGCCGCTTCATTTATAAATATAAGATTTTTAGTATTAAAAAATAAGTTTTCGGATCAAGTGGCAACAAGTTTCGGATTAAATTGATATATTTTTTATTTTTTTTGCATGCATGACCTATGAAAATTATCTAATCCAACAGTAGGTTTCATAAAATATGAGTCGGAAATATTTTATCTAAAAACTTGTGTAAGAATTTATATAAAAACTTATATATGTTGGATATTTTTTATTTTGTCTAAATGCTAGGCTTTAAGCAACCATATTTCGAAGACGAAATTATTATCATAATGTTGATCTTTCACTAAAAGAGACGAAATTATTGATCACGAGTGACAGAAGTAAAGAGATTTTCCGCCTTTTCCTTTCCTTTTCATTTTTTTTGGGGATAAATATTTTCCGCCGTTTCATCCAATTGCAATTATTACGCAATGGCACACACTAAGAGACCAAATGACCAATTGTGCCAAATCGATCAGCATGCATGCATATATGGGCTGGACATTTAAACCATAAGATGGAAAATATTCCCGTGCAGCCAACAACACCATAAAGGAGATGGTGTGGGAATTTTGATTGGTATTGGAGGAATGGCTAGGTTCTAGTTAGACCAGTGGGCTTCTGATATTTCATTTAAAGAAGCCTTCCCAAGACTTTTTAGCCTTGCTGTAAATAAAAATTCTAAAGTCCAGGATTTGGGCTCATGGATTGGGCACTCTTGGGTGTGGGACATTTCTTTTAGAAGGCCGTTGTTTACTCGTGAATCAGAACTTCTACAATGCTACAAAGAAAGTTAGATGATGTTAGGCTGTGTGAACATCTTGCTGACAAATTTATATGGAAATTCTCTCCTTCTAGTTTATATTCTGTAAAATACTGTTATCATGCTATAGTGGACAGATCCTCCCCTTCTTCTAATGATGCTTCCAGCCTTGTTTGGAAAGGTTTAGTTCCTTCTAAAGTGGAGGTTTTCTGCTGGATGGCTATTAAAGGTAAGATCCCATCAAAAGTTCAACTCCATTTGCGTAATGTGCTTCCCCCTTCTGCAGATATTCTTTGTCCCTTCTGCAGTTCGTTTGAGAAAGAAATTGATCACGTTTTTATACATTGCAATGGGTCCTGGCTGATTTGGTCTTCTTGTCTTCAATGGTGGGGATGGTCGTGGTGCTGCCCTTGCTCATTAAAAGATCTCTTTATTGGTTGTTTTATCACTTGGAAGAGGGGAGGGGGGGGTGTATAAGATTATATGGGATACTTTATTCTTTGTTGTTGTTTGGTCTATTTGGCTGGCAAGGAATAATTTGGTGTTCAATAATGTTCGTGATAATTGGGAAGATGTGGTAGAATTGGCTAAAAGAAGAACTGCTATTTGGGTTAAACCACTTAGATCAGAGCTAGGCTATTCTATTGTTGATTTTTTAACTTTTATTGATGGCGTTAGAGCCTTTAATTCGATCCAGAAAGTTAGAGGCCTAAGCGTCCCACTCTATGGAAACCTCCTCCATCCGCCACATTAAAATTCAATGTTGATGGTTCAGCCAAAGGGAAGTTGGGGCCTGGTGGAATTGGTGGAGTTCTTCGTGATGACAGTGGATGTGTTACCTGCTTGTTCTCTATTCCTGTTGGCATTGTGGATTCCAATTTTGCAAAATTATTAGCAGTCAGAGAGGCTCTTCGGCTCTTTTCCTCCTCTGTTTGGGCTTCTTCTAAAAATCTTCTTATTGAATCAGATTCTGCTCTTGTTGTTTCATCGATCAATGACCACGCCAGAGTATGGAAATTTAATTTTGTTCTAAATGAAATTTTCTCCCTCATCAATCATTTGCGGAATGTGGTAATCAGTCATGAGTTCAGGGAAGTTAATTGCATGGCAAACTGGTTAGCCAAGGACGGCGTTGGCAGATTGGTCCCTTTTATTGCTTGGCTATGATTACTTGTTGGTAGTATCTTGCTGCTTTTGGTATTCATGTTTGTTTCTTTGATTGGTGTTGGGTTTGTAGCTTTTTATTGGAACAGAGTGAAGGTTTTGGGTATAGAAGATAGGCTTTGTTTCTTCTCTATAATGAGGTAGGGGTGATTGAGGAAGTTTTGCTTATGGTTTACCTTTGAGCTTTGGGGTGCTGTTATCGTTGGTGTTGCATTGCTGATTCAAGTTGGTGAAGGATTTGGTCCTATTTCCCTTTGGTTTTTGTTTGGTTGTCATATGGGTGGCTGTAGTTGGAGGATGTAATGCTTTCTATTTACCTTTGGGAATCAGTGCTGTGGATTTTGTGTTGGAATTTGGTGCTGGGTTTCGGTTGTGATCTTGGTATTTCGGTTTTGTGGATGTAGTGGTGCATATTGATGGTCATCCCTATAGGTTTGATAATTGCTGATGGGCTTAATGAGAAGTTGTGCTGCGGTCGAGGGGCTGTAGGTGGTGTTATTCTAGTATGGATTGTTTTGTATTTCTGAGGCGAGTCTTGGGCTGTTTATCTGGTTTAGGCCTGTTGTTTTTTCTGTAAAATTTTATGATATTTTTGTTGCTCAGTTTTGTGAATTTCTGTGGTAGCATTGTGGATTGTCATAGCTATGGCATTGTGGTTTGTTAGTTTGGAGTTTGGGTGATTTTGGCTTTTTATGTCATACATTTCTTGTTGCTCTGTTTGTATCGCTCCAATTACATTAACAAAATTCTGTTTTGTTGATAATATATAATAAATAAAATATTAAAAAAAAAAAAAAAACAGCACCATAAAGGCATAAACCATATGTGTGAGCAAAATTTACAATAATAATAATAAATAAAGAAAAAAAGAAAAAAGAAAGAAGCAGAAGAAGAAGAAGACAACAACGATGCTAAAGTTCTATTAATAAGGCCCATACATCTAATATCCAATATCTAAAAGATCTTCGTCTACATTGCAACACTGGCCGAGGTTCACACCAATTCCGATTACCTTGTCTCCTCCATTAATATTCTTTCCAAGGTAACACAAATAGACTAAGGCCATGTTTGTTTAGTTGGAATGGAATGGGTAGGAATGGAATCTAATTCCATACTCAAAATAGTCTGGAATGGAATGAGATTAAAATAAACTTTCCGAAATGAATATCATTATAATTCACTGCTATTGTTTGATTTCATTCCCATTTAACTACCTCATCCAAACAACTTGTTTTGAATGAATTGGAATGAGATTCCATTCCATCCATTCCATTCCCACCAAACAAACATGGCCTAAGGAGTTTCGCTAACCAATGAACAACACAAAAAGGTTGTTGAATTGGCTCAAGAATTGTAGAAATATTATGTTAAAAAACTAGTAACATGCTCACTCATATTCGGAGAATGGGATGTAATCTACTGTTTGAACCCAACATCACCTGGTGGTGGCTTTAGGAGTGCACTTGGTTGCCTTGTCTTCAAAACAAAGCAAATGATTTAGATTGTTGAATATCCGAACATCGTGAGAAAAAAGATGAAGGTGTTTGTCGTCACATCCCATTTTTGTCACCTTTGTTAGTAATCATCATTTTATGTAGGTTTTTGTTTCATTTTTGAGTCTAGTATTTTACATTGTGTTTTTATGGCATCAAAGATCATGTGTATGAATTATGGATTGATTTGGAGTTAATTTCGATAGTCAATAAGAGATTTTGTTATTTTGAGGGCATTTTCGTCTTTTAGGTTGTATATTTTTCGTTTGGCTTTGAAATCATCCCCGAGTTGTTCTTTTGAGTTCATATTACTGTATAAAGTCTATTTATAGGTTCAATTTGATGAATTAATAGTTTAGAAGCAATTCGTCTCATAATGCACATACCACTTGGGGTATGATGCCCTTTTTTTGTTTTTGTTTTTTGGTGAGGATAACATAGAATTCTCCAAGTATTTATGTCTTGCATGATATTAAACTAGCAAAATCACAATAACAAAATTCTCAAATTATTACCAAACTTTTCAAATAAATTTCTGGATTCTTTTTAATTAATGAATGAAACCTGAATTTATCCCGTGTATTTCAATAATTCTCAAATTATTCTTGAATAATCCAATATTATGAATAATTCTTGAATTGTTTTTAAAATTCTTGAATTATTCCAAATAATTATGAAATAACAGTACATCTTTCTTATTAAGTTAAATTTTACTGCTTTATTTACTCATAAATTTGTTTATAGATATTTGTCTAAAATATTCTCGATATTTTTCTGAATAACTACCCTATTATGACTTCTTCTTTTTTGCTGGGTACATGTATTATGAACTATTTCCCATAAAAGATTATTTTCAATTTGAAATATCCAATCGTTGCAACCGCACAACGCTTCAAAACACTTCCAATAAATAGACACCACACATCCTCACAATTTTAATTCCCACAAACCAAAACTTTCTCTCTCTACACATCTTCTCTCTCTCTCTCTCTCCAATTCTAGCTACATGGACATAATGGAGGCTCTTATCAAACTCCATTTAACTGAAAGGCATCTATATCCTCGCATGATCAACATTGGACTAGCTAGATGGGAAAGTATCTATGAAGATCATGGTATTATATATTGTTGTGGTTGGAATCCCAAGGCTATCAAGATAGTGAGGAAGATCTGCTCACATAATGATAAGCTCTTGCAACAAACCTGTGTTGAAGCTGAGGCTACCTTTAATGAAGACTTTAGTCTACCACAAAAGGTGCATAGCAATTATTGTGAGACATGCAACACCAAATCAAACTCATGTGGATGCAGGAAATCTTACTAAACACAATCACATGACTCATGCCTTGAATACATATAGGATTGGTCTTGTAAATATTTAATTGCATAAATTATGCTTAGAATAGTTGACTTTCCATGTAAAGATATTGTACTGTTGGAGAATGTTCTATATATATGTAGCACCAGCCAACTCCCAATTTAAGAGAGATTGGTCTTCCTTAATACTTTGTTATGGTATCAGAGCCATAAGAGAAGGAACGCACTCCAACATTTTTATTTTCCTCTCTGTTTTTCAATTTTCTTCTATGTTTTTCAATAGCTACCTCATCATCCTCAGTTACCAATACTCAGAACCTATATCCTTCTTATATCAACGTTGCGAATTTTGTTGCGCTTCGTTTGACTCAAACTAATTATCTTCTGTGGAAGACTCAAATATTCTGCTTGATTGAAAGCCAAGATGTTGTGGGCTTTAACAATAGAGATGAATCCGCACCCAACCGTGAAATTGAATTTGGTGAGGGGAAGGGAATGATTCCCAACCCAGATTTTCATGCTTGGACTAAAACGGACAGACTTGTTAAAGCTTGGATTACCAGCATATTGTCCGAAGAAGTATTAGGGTTGGCAGTTGGACTCGTGACGGCACGAGATGTATGGGATGCACTCTCTACTTCTTTCGCCCAAAATTCTCACAAACGAGAGTTCGATTTGACACAACGGCTTCAAGACTTGAGTAAGGACACTCGAACTTTATCAGAGTATCTCTAACTTTTCAAAGGTATTTGTGATGAGTTAAGTGCAATCGATAAGCCTGCTTCTGATAATTTTAAGGTTATTAAACTTCTTCATGGACTTGGACCAAAATATGAGACATTTATAACTTCCATGTTAAAACCACCAATTCCCTGTTTCAATGATCTCATACTATTGTTGCAAAGTTTTGAACTTCACAATAAAAGTACACTCAGCATGGAAATATCTCCTACTATGGCCTTTTTTGGGCAAAATACTAGTAGTGGAAATCAGTCTTTCAATAAGAATGGCGATAGATACAATGGCCCCAATCAAGGTTTCTCTTCCAAAGGTAAGGGATTTGCTCTAACAGGTTTTCAAAGTGGTTCAAGAAAATTTTCTAACAATTATAGCAGTCCAAATTATCAAAATGCCCATAGATCTGGCACTCAAGCCCACAAATCTCAAAACTCTCAAGCCTCTAATGACACCATTATGTGTCAGATTTGCAAAAAACCCAAGCATGATGATCTTCACTGTTTCAACCAGTTTAATCATGCATTCCAACCAAATGATGCACCAAAAGCCTTGGCCGCTTTAACCATTTCAGACCGTCCTCAAGAGAATGATTGGCTTCCTGACACTGGACCAACATCTCACATGACAGGTAACAAAGGTAAACTCCAAAATCTTACTCCTTATACTAGTAGTGATTGTGTTATGGTAGGAAATGGAGAAAAATTGAAAATTACTCATGTAGGTGATACCTATCTTTCTACAAAGCATAATCATATTAAATTGAATGATGTCTTAGTTGTCCCCAATGTGAAAAAAAATTTGATATCTGTATCTCAACTCACCTCAGATTATCCATGTTATTTTAAGTTCTGATCACATGGTTTTGTTATTAAGGATCTAAGGACGAAACAAATAATGGCCAGAGGGAGTAGGAAAGGTGATCTTTATGCGATGACTGATGTTGGGGAGGAAGCATTTTTCTCTACCAGATTTCATTCAACTTCTAAAGAAATTTGGCATCAAAGATTTGGTCATCCACAAGCTAAGGTTGTGAGTTTTCTTATTAATAAGAACTTTATAAAAGTTCAAGATTGGAATAAGAAACCTTTTATTTGCACTAGTTGTGAAATGAGTAAAAGTTCAAAGTTGCCTTTTCTTGTTTCTCAAAGTGTGTCTTTGGAACCATTTGATAAAATCCATTGTGATTTGTAGGGGCCAGCCCCAGTTCGCTCAGTTCAACATTTTCGATACTTTGCTTTATTTGTGAATGATTTTACTTGGTATACTTGGATTTATCCACTGAGACAAAAATCATATTTTACTCGATGCTTTATAGATTTTACCAAAATGGTGTATCGTTAATTCTCAAAGCAAATAAAAAAATTTCAATCTGATGGTGAAGGTGAATTTTCAAAAAATGAATTTTTAAATTACTTATCTAATAATGGTATGATTCATCACTCTTCATGTCTGAGAACACTCGAACAAAATGGAGTTGCTGAAAGAAAACATCGACATGTTGCCGAACATGGTTTAGCATTACTTTTTCATGTTGGTTTACCTAAAAAATATTGGGTGGAAGCTTTTCTTACATCAATTTTTCTCATCAATCGTACCCCATCTGAGAAACTGAAAATGAAGTGCCCTTTTTATTTATTATATGGTAAAGATCCAGATTATTCTAATTTACGAGTTTTTGGCAGTCGATGTTTTCCATGCCTACGCAATTATGCTGCAAATAAATTTGATCCTCGATCCTTGCCATGTGTTTTCTTGGGCTACAGTGAAAAGTATAAGGGGTACAAGTACCTTTATCCTCTAACTGGGTGTGTTTATATTTCTCGCCATGTTGTGCTTCATGAAACTTTACTTCCTTATAAAAACCCTGGAGATTTATTTGTGGCACAAAATGATGGAGAAATTTCAACATTTAGTAATTGGAATGAAATTGCAACTCATAACAGTGAGGATGAATGTCCTAATCATACTAAAATAGTTCCCCTAACCATGATGTCCAATAGCAACGGTTTATACCCCTCCCAGCCAACCCCTACTCCTCTGGACATTGATAACACGACTGATGCCACTCAAAATTCTAATGCTTCCCAGGTTTGTATTGCACCTCTTTCCCCTCCTACAAATGATTCAGTTCCTTGTATTGACCACATAAATCCTATGGAACAACTCATTCAAACCCAAGGGTCCCACCCACTAGCTCTTATAAATCCATCTTCCACATCCCCTTCTTGTCTTGAACCTTTGTGCCCACTCTTGCACCCTACCACATGTGTTTCCTCCCATGAGTCTAGTGAATCTCTAATTCATAATTCTCCACCTCCTTCTAACCGTTACCTTATGATTACCTGTGCTAAAAGTGGTGTTATCAAACCAAATCCCAAATATGCCCTTACTTCTTCAAATCATCCTTCCATTCCTTGTGAACCCAAAAAAATTCGTTCAGCCTTGAAGCATTCGAGGTGGCTAGCAGCTATGCAAGAAGAACTCAAGGCACTCTATATGAACATTGTGGGATGTCGTTGGGTTTTCAAGACTAAGCTCCAATCTTATGGTAGTTTGGAACGTCTCAAAGCCCGACTTGTGGCTAAAGGCTACGCACAATAAGAGGGTATTGATTTTCTTGAAACTTTCAGTCCGGTCATTAAACCAGGCACTATTCGTACAGTTCTTACTATTGCCATGGTTTATGGGTGGCCCATTAAACAATTGGATGTTAAAAATACTTTCTTACATGGTGATCTCAATGAATCAGTTTTTATGGAACAATCGTCGGGATTTGTGGATGCTACTAGACCAACTCATGTTTGTCGATTGAAGCAAGCTTTATATGGGCTCAAACAAGCACCTCGGGCTTGGTTTGATAAATTTAGCTCATTTTTATTGGGTCTTGGTTTTCTTTGTAGCTCAGCGGATTCATCTCTTTTTGTTAACAAAGCAACTAATGGTATTCTTATTTTATTACTTTATGTAGATGATAATATTTTGACAGGTGATTCACTTAGCTTGCTAGACTCATTAGTAGGAACCTTGAGTCAAAACTTTGCTATGAAAGATCTTAGTCCCATTCACTATTTTTAGGCATTGAAGTTCGTCCTTTTGTTGGAGGTCTCTTTCTTTCACAAGTCAAATATGCTCGTGATCTCTTACACTATGCCGGAATGGAATCGTGTAAACCAATTGCTACACTAATGGCAACCAAGTCCACTCAAGTGTCTAATGAAAACTTATATGCTGATCCATCTCATTATCGAAGCCTTGCAGGAGCTTTATAATATTTAACGATGACTAGACCTGACCTTTCCTTTGCCTTCAATACCATATGTCAACATATGCATCAGCCCACCATCGCATTGAAACGTATCTTGCGCTACGTAAAGGGTACTATGGAGTTGGGTTTTCGTATTCTTCATAATAGTTCACTAGATCTCTATGCTTTCTCCGATGCCGATTAGGCTAGTTGCCCAACTACTAGACGATCCACTACTGGGTTTTGCACATTTCTTGGTTGTAATTGTTTATCTTGGAGTGCTAAGAAACAACTAACTATTGTACGTTCTAGTACAAAGGCAGAATACCAGGCTATGGCTTCTTTCGCTACTGAATTAACATGGCAATCCTTTTTGCTTCGTGATCATGGAGTTTCTTTATCTAACCCGACGGCCTTATTTTGTGACAGTATTAGTGCTCTATACATGACTGTGAATCCGGTCTTTTATGCACGGACTAAACACATTGAATTGGATTATCATTTTGTACGCGAAAAAGCGGCTCTTGGCTCATTAATTACTCGATTTGTTTCATCTCATCAACAACTTGCCGACATCTTTACAAAGCCTCCTCCACGAGACGTTTTTTGAGATCTACATACCAAACTCGGTCTGTGGCCATACCCCCAGTCTGGTATGAGGCGGAGTAATGAAGACTTTAGTCTATCACAAAAGGTGCATAGCAATTATTGTGAGACATGCAACACCAAATCAAACTCATGTGGATGCAGGAAATCTTACCAGACACAATCACATGACTCATGCCTTGAATACATATAGGATTGGTCTTGTAAATATTTAATTGCATAAATTGTGCTTAGAATAGTTGACTTTCCATGTAAAGATATTGTACCGTTGGAGAATGTTCTATATATATGCAGTACCAGCCAACTCTCAATTTAAGAGAGATTAGTCTTCCTTAATACTTTGTTAGCCTTGGCATCTCTTCAAACCAATGCCACAAAACCCATTTCGTCAATTCGCATTCCCATCATCACCACCAATCTTGTTAAAAGCTCTTTCTCTCTCCATTACGTTTTTATGAACAGAGGAATCGATAGTCTCACAAGGCATCTCTAACCTTTTTTATGAAGTTGAATCTCAATTGAACCCTTCTGCTAAGGAATAGAGTCACGATTTTTCTAAAGGTTTAATTGCTGAACCCATCGATTGAGCACTCTTTTGTCTCACACATCATGAATGGTCCAGATTCCACAGATCATGTCCTAGAGAGGATCCATATATGCTCAGAATAATAATAGTATAAGTATCATCGTATTTATTGGTTAGAAATATATTAGGTGGCTGAAGAGAGAAATGACATGCAATTACAAAATGCCCTCAATTTTGAATGTATTTAAATGATCTTGTACTTTTGTGATGGACTTTAGCAACTGATTCCTACTTTGGACTCACTCGATATGAGTTAGCTAGGTTGAACCCATTCACCTTAAATGACTTATTTTCAGCACCTATCATATATGATAGTTTTTATTTTTTATATTGGGAAAAACGTAACATCTTTCACCAATTCACTTTTTACACATACGATGGATGGTGAAAAATAAGTGAAATAGTACTTTTCAAAAATAGAATAAAATAAGGGGACTTTGGCCATAAGTATGTAAAGTTGGACTTGTGCAACCATAAGTCTGTCATAAAATCTTATGTAGCCAAAGGTCTCTCTTAGATATTTCCAGACGATATTACCCCTTCATGTTATGTAGCAAAAGGTTTCTCTTAGAAAGTTACATATAATCTATGTAACTGTTTTTTTTTTTTTTTTTTAAATCTTTTTATACATAATTTTATATTCATCATGAGTCTTTTCCCTAATTTTTCCCCCAAAAAAAAAAAAAAAAATCAATTAAATCTAGGCAAACATCTACTTGTAACTGAAGTATGTACTGAACCTACAAAAAAACAATTACATGAAAACAATTACTTTTAAGTCAATTGTGACTGAATTTTAGTCACAAAATATTTAAATCTTACAAATTTTTAGTTTCAAACACATCAATTTAACTGATTCAATAGTTACATCTAATGAATTTAATAATTTTGTATGGGAAATTGTACAAAATTGAATCCACGTACATTAAAATAGTTACATGTTTATTTATTTTAAAACTGATACATGTACATATGTAATCAATGTAACTATTTTTTTTATATACATAATTTTATTTTCATCATGGGTCTTGTTTCAAAAGGCTCGACGAATATATTTCAAATATATAAATTTTATTGGAAATCGATATCTAAATCAAAAGTTATGTCATTTTAAAATTTGAAAACAAAAATTAACACTTAAGGGTAAACTTGACTTTATGCATTTACCACGGTTACAAAAGTAAACCCATTTTACTTAAAAGTGGACTTATGGCTGCATAAGTTTGTTGCATAGACTTATGCCTCTATAAGTCCTATAAAAATAGATTTTTCGCTAATTTCCCCATAAAATGATGGATATCATTAATTTATAAAACAATATTAAAAGACTGGCATCATTGCCAACAGACCAAATTATTGGTTCCACAGGACCACGACTCAAATAAATTTTTTGGCTATCTAAGAAGGAGAAATGAGGAAAAAAATGACGTAAGGGCTACTAAAAAGGTTAAATATTAATATTGGCAAATCCATAATGGCTTTGACCCTTTTTACTCTTTTGGAGGGTAACGTGGCCAATTTACAAGATACTTTCAAAACTGACATTAGCGATCAGCCAATTAAAATAAGGGTAATCCTATGCCACCCACTTAAACCACTCACTTTTTTTTTCTTTTTTTTTTTTTTTTTTTTTTGGTCAAATGGTCCGGGTGTCTGAGTCAGCTTACGCGTACCTCAACTAAATCCCTCCCTAGACGATTTTAAGGGCGCACTCCCCCTCACTTTCACCACCCACCATATATGTGTCAGTATTTTCTTTTTTCATACTATACCTTCGACACATAAGATGGGTAATAAGAAGTGCATGGTTTAAGATGTGTAGAATAGCATTTTCGTTGAAATAAGTATTGTCAGGACTTATTAAAGTTACCATATTTGCAGCCTTCATAGTCAAGAGATAAAATCTTACAAGAATTTGACTATATATATTAGACAGTACTATTTAAGGGAACATAGTCATCCATTATTTTTCAGCCACTTGGCATCGATTACAAGATAGATTTAGGCACATTCTAGCTAGGTAGGATTTATTTTTTTATTTATATATTTTTTTTTATAATGAGACGATACTATAAAAATAAAAATAGAACAGCTAATAAAAATTGAGGTTCAAATATTGCATTTTGATTGATCTCACTATGTAAGTGGAATGGGCTCAATGAATAATGATAAAACGCGTTCCTTTGTCTCACGATCTGGAACACCATGCCCATCTCCATGTTGGTACATGCACTGAGCCATCCTTGCAAGGTTCATTGCAATTTCAATAAAAGTCTCAGAGAAGGGAGAACTCCTCATTCGAAATTCATTCATTTTCTTCCATGTCTCGTCAATCAAACACCTTACGTGATCACGAGCCTCTTCTTCAGAAGCACCTGTTTCGTGCATGTAACATTGGATTGATTTAGGAAAATCTCCTCTTTTCAACTCATCCTACATCAAGAAAAATGGAAAGGATCAGGAAAAAAAAAAAATCATGTTAGGTTGATCGAAATTGTAAATGAGGCCTCTATGGGATTGTGGGTAGTTTTTTGATGCTTTTCCTCTTTTCTTTAAAAAAAAAAAAAAAAGAAAAAGAAAAAGAATGGAGCTTATGGTCAGAATTTTAACGTTGCCTTTTGTGCAAGGGCATTTTAGTAAATGGGTTGAGCCTTAGGAACTGGGACCTAAGCCTTAATTGCTACCCTATTAAGCAACACTAGGAAAGTAGAGAGTGTAGCATGCACACCGTCGATGTCCCCATATCATCCGCAAATCGTACAATCATTGATGACCAACGGATTATATCAGGATATTCCTTGAAGCATTCCAGGGCCTCCTTTGTTATCGGATTTGTAACAAAAAAATAATCTTGCATTAGTGATGTAGGGCCTCCAATTGAAATCCAAGCATTGTCAATGTATTCTTGTAGGGTTGGTACATATCCGCTGTGGTACCACTTGGCCTCTAGTAAGTAAGATTTAGACAAATCTACCCACTGCAACATTTGGAATATTAAAATGAATTAGACATTAATTAATAATTAAGACTACATGCAGTCTGCTGAGAAGTTGTTGATAGTTAATAGTTTAATTAGTTGAAAGTGATTAGAACATACAAGAGTTGAAAAATAAATCAAATCAAATCAATACCCCTTTCTTCAGATATGGAATGGTGAAGCAACCTTGCTCCTTAAGAGTGTCATAACCCATTTCATTGACAGTGTTAAAGTTTGCTAGGAAACATATCTTCATGTAGTCTGGAAGTTGGTCCATTGCATTGATATCCCAACTGAGAAGTATGAACAAAATATTCAACGTACCTCTTTATATCTATCAAATATTAGTCTATATGAAATTATTGCCACTAATTACCTGTCAATGACATCGGTAAAGATCTCGAGCTCATCCAAGGTACCGTATACATCATAAACATCATCAATTGCTGTTATTAGTAAATTAGTCTTTGTGGACATTCTCCTACAATATCCGAACTGAGGTTCAAATATCAGTCCCACAGTCCAAAGGAAAGCCTCCATTAACCTGTCCCTGGCAAAGCTCAACTTTTCTCCAAGACCTATACTCCTCCACCACCTTTATATCACCCAATTAAATTAAATACGGAGGAAGATATGAATTATCAGTTTTATGATATAACTTATCGATCACTTCGTTGTGACTTATGTTTGGGCTTAATCATGAATATATAGGAATTTGTATGCTTTTAATTAATTACCTGGACATATGTTTTAGGTCTTCCTGGTGGGTTGCTTGCACCATGTTAAAATCCAGTTTAGCAAACTCAAGCAGGATTGGATTCATGTCTTGTTGTCTCTCGTATACGTCTATGAACCACCTCGCCTCTAACCTCGGCATCCTCCAGTGTATTGGGAGCTCCAAGGCATGGCTCACTAGCACGGCAAGAGTTCCACCATCTCCATTTTCTTTGAGCTTGTATTTGTTGAGATGTATGGCTGTGAAATGTCTAGCCTCATCCAACATAGTTTCACCTTCCTGCGAAAGGTATGAAGCTTCATACAAAGATAGCATTCCCTTGGTGTCCTCGCAAAGGTATGCCTTGAAATTCCCCTTCTCATCCTTGAAATTATTGAAAACCGCTGCAGTTGAGATCGAATGCAGAATATCCATTAATTAATTGTGATGTATGTGGATTATAAGTACATTAAAACAAATATCAATATCCAATATTATTTTTGAAAAAAAAAAAAAAAAAGGAAATAAATATGATACATTCCTTCAAGTACCTTGTGGCACATTATACCCATGTTGTCTTAGGAGTCTAAACTCAAGAGCCACAGCATGTAGATTGTCTTTCTTCCAATATTGATCATTTTTGTTGTTCTTGCTGTATATGCCCTTCAATATTTCCTTTATTTCCTCGACGAAGTGATAAGACAATCCCAGCCTCTGCAAGATATGGATTAGCTCGAGTTGATCCAAAGGCTCCACCACTTTATCAAGCATCATTCTCACATCTCCTTTCAGCTTATTGGCTCGTCCCTTGTATGTTTCCCCCTACAAAATTAAAACGTACTTTCATTAGGCAAAAACATCCATCAATACCAATAATGATAATTATATAAAAAAAATAAAAAATAATAATAATAGTAATAATATAAAAAATTATAACAACCATATAGTCACTTCTCAGTGACTCCATAAAATTATAGTCCCAAATGGGAGGTTTGTAGTTTCCAGATCGCCTAACAATGGTCTTTTCGCAAGATTTAGTGGCAGCCATGCTGTGGAGTGGCTTTTGGGACTTGGGATAACTTATGCACCAGCTCCATGCATTTATATGCGTTCGGATTTGTTGCTGTAGGCTGCTTTTATCCTATGCGCGCCACGTGGCCTGCTCTAGGGAGGCAACGGGTGAGCTTCAATGCAGCACAAAAAAAGGCGCCATTTTGAGTCAAAACCGGGAGGCATTAACGGCATCTACCGTTCAAGATAATAAAACGCGTGCCAAAAAGATTATTTATTAGTCTCGATGCCTTGGTTAAAAGACCCCCTGATTAACGGTTCCCTTCCCCCGTGAATAGTGATTAGTCCCTGATTGAAATCTTTAAAAAATACTAAGTCTTGTCTAAAAAAAATTATATATTACTCCCCCTCCCACAAAGATTTACCACTTTGTTTTTGCTGAGGGCTTATTATATATTACTCCTCCCTGCCCTTATTATATATAACTCCACCTCCCACAAGGATTGGCCACTTTGTTTTTGCTAAGGGCTTATTATATATCATTCCCCCTCCTACAAAGATCGACCACTTTAAAAAGTACGTAAATTTTTTTTTTTTTTTAAAAACAATTAAAAAAGGCCATACAAAATTTAGAATAGTTTCGAAAAGTAAAGAATCCGATTAAAATACTAATCATTCATCATGTTCCCCTTTAATCGAAACAAGGTAACAAAAAAATAAAAATAAAATAAAGCATGTCATGAAAAACATGAAAGGCTTGTAGTAAGTGGAACAATAAAAAGGAAAATGGATGCCTTTGACTTGGTTTTCGATCAATTGAATGTCAACACTCAGGGGCGGAACTATGTACCTCTTGGGGGGGCCCTATCACCCCCAAAGATTGAAAATTGCTTATATATTTATTTGAATATAAAGTAATTTGTTTTTAAAAAATTTATATCAATGGCCCTCCAAATTATTGTTTATTTCTAATATAATCTCCTGGCCAATAAGTAGATTTTCATTCTCGTGACCATTTTTTCAAATTTTATTTTGAAATTTTGGACACGAAGTGGATAAGGCTTAAAAAAAGTGACAATTTGTTGTAATTTTAGCAATTCAAGGTAATATGAATTTGTAAAATGTTTTACCAAGACTTTGCAAATTAAAAACTATGTATAAAAAATTTTACTTCGCCCCTTTTATCCATAAACCATTAGCTCATAAAATTGGAATAAAAATCAAATTTATTTGTATTTAATCAAAGAGGGCGATACATTGTGCAAGTTCTCCTACCTCAAGCCAAATGTTTAATAGTCCAAGTGATCGAAATCCTAATAATTCTAACGCTACTTAGAACCTATAATCAATAATATTCGAACCTAAAATTAATAATATTCTTTATCAATAAATCATACTTAGATTAAAACGTCTCCAATTAAGTGGTGCGTTAAGGGTTCAACGTTTAATTCTCACTGCCTTATAATGACTATTATATTTAATATAACTAATATATACATTAACATGATGTTAAAATAGACTCATGATAAATTATAGATTAATAAGTTTAAATTAGATTTGACCTAGTTCATCAGGTCGAGCCCATAAAATTAACCAAAATATATCCAAACAAGACTATAAAATTCTAATATATAAGCCATAATTCTTAGTGTGAACATATGACCATTGGATCATTAACCCATTACCTAATTCTTCTCCACTGAAACCTCAATTGACACGATTGGGTACGTAACTTATATATATATATATATATATATATATATATATATATACACATACATACAGAATGAACTATCATAACTTCTTTTTTATTTTGCTCACGGTTAGACTTTTAAACCACAAGAAAACCACTTTTTCTTAAACCTTTTTTTTACTTTAACTTTCTATTGAACATTTTGTTGTAGAGTGTATATATGTATACACACTAGTTGTACATTAAGCCCATCACGTCACCATCAAAACTCATCCCTCCCCCTTATTTTAACTCCACTGTTGAAACTTTTACCATTCTTCTTTCTTTACGGTCAGATTTTTAAACCTCAAGAAAACCATTTTTTCTTTAACTTTTTTTTTACTTGAACTTTCTGTTGAACTTTCTGTTGTAGTAGTTGTACAATAAGCCCGTCACATCCCAATCAAAACTCATCCCTTCCCTTATTTTAACTCCACTGTTGAAACTTTTACCATTCTTCTTTCTTTACGGTCAGATTTTTAAACCTCAAGAAAACCATTTTTTCTTTAACTTTTTTTTTACTTGAACTTTCTGTTGAACTTTCTGTTGTAGTAGTTTTACAATAAGCCCGTCACATCCCAATCAAAACTCATCCCTTCCCTTATTTTAACTCCACTGTTGAAACTTTTACCATTCTTCTTTCTTTACGTTCAGATTTTTAAACCTCAAGAAAACCATTTTTTCTTTAACTTTTTTTTTACTTGAACTTTCTGTTGAACTTTATGTTGTAGTAGTTGTACAATAAGCCCATCACGTCACAATCAAAACTCATCCCTCCCCCTTATTTTAACTCTACTGTTGAAACTTTTACCATTCTTCTTTGTTCACGGTCAGACTTTTAAACCTCAAGGAAAACTTTTCCTTTAACTTTTTTTTTACTTTAACTTTCTGTTGAACTTTCTGTTATACTAGTTCTACAATAAGCCCTCACGTCACCATCAAAACTCATCCTTCCCCCGTATTTTAACTCCACTGTTAAAACTTTTACCATTACTTAAACCTTGTCGATCAATACAACGTCACCCATTAATCACTAACCTACTTTACGAGATATATATATATATATAGCTTAATAGGTATAACTATGAGCTGAAGAAGTTGTTGTATGCTTTACTTACTTGATAGCCCACTAGACGAAGGTGAAGACGAAACAAACCTTTGAAGCACTCAAAGCCTTCTACTACTATGAGCCGATTTCAATTCTCTTTCTCTTTTTATTGTTTTCAATAAAAAGAAATAACTTCTCTTATAAGGTCTTATAGAGGGCGTAACCTAATCCTAACCTATTTAGACTTACTTGCAATATTAATGTTTGATGCGTCACATAATTATCTAATCTGTGATTATATCTAATCATAATAATTATGTGAATAGTAAAATTAACTAATAAATTAAATTAACCGTAACGTGTTAAATATATAAATAATTTAAATAAATAGATTTACGTAAATGCAGGGCATTACAGAGGAAGTCTTTAGTAAATAGTTTTGCAAATGGGTTGGGCTGTCAAAAAAAAAAAAAAAAAATCAAAGATAAAAATGTGATGGGCCTAGAACCAATTGAAAGATGAAACAAATTATTGGGATTAAATACAAAGGGTTTAAACTGTAGCATAGCCTATTTTGGAACCATACAATCCACCCACTCGGCATGTGGATTTGAATGGACCTAACCAGGAGAGGTAATTTTGGTAACAGACTTGAAATCCAATATCATTTGAATTTCAACCCTGTTAGTGTGAGGGTTGTAAAGAAATTATGAAATGAATCCAAGCCAAAAAAAAAAAAAAAAAAAAAGGAAAAAGAAAGAAAGAAAGATATATATATATATATATGGGCTAGGATTCAATTGAGAATAGATGTGTGAATTGTAAAAGGGTTAAGTTTAAAAGATAATGGATTTTGTTGACCAATCACATGTGGGCTTTTTGACGAATTAGTGAACACAATGAGGGCCCATATGATGATAAGGAAATTACTTTAATTGGACATGGAAGATTACGAAATTGGGGTATGAACTCATTTGGGCTCGAACTAGTTTCAGTGAAATTGAACTATTACATACTTATGAAAAAAAATATATATATAAAAAAGATAATTGTGATTGAAAACTGAATAGAGAATGTGGGGCGTTGAAATGTTTGTTGTTGTTGAACTCATTACCTTTACAAATAGAAGGACTACCATAAGGACTTGGAATGAGAGACATGGATCATGATGAACCCACTCCAATCGAGTCTTTGTCTAGAATAGCCTTAGAGTCTGGGGTTATGGGCTAAGTTTAATCTGTTGGTGTATCCTTTATTTCGTCATATTCAATGTTGCTCATTTCTGGTGTGTCTCTAGATAATGAAATTCCACGAATGCAAAACTCCCTTGAACCAGAAAGATACTTAACGAGGACCAAGAAAGGAAAGTGAAACCCATCAAAATTGGAAATGTCTTAGTTGACTCAGGCATTGATGAAGGTCTAAAAGAAATACAGATTCCACATAAGAGCGGGTGCACCCCACGACTTTGTTGCATAAGTCCGAGGACTTATCAAGATATGTTGAGAATAGATACAAAGATTGCATCTTTGTTCTTCTAGTGCCCTTTGAGCCCGAATATTTCCCTTGCTAGCCCTTCATTTCTGCTACCTTTTAAAAAAAATGAAAAAGAAATCCCTTGCTAGCCCTCCCTTGCTAGTCCTTTGAGCCTGAATATTTCTTTCTAACTTGTCAAGGATTACCCCCTACAATAGGGGCAAATGCTGTAGATGGGAGTTGTTTAGAATAAGCAAAAAAAAAAAAAAAACAAAAAAGAAAAGAAAAGGAAGAGAAAAGAAAAATGAAAAGAAAAACAGAAAATTGAAAAAGAAAAGAGAAAATGATGTAGAAATGAAATGGGGAGAGTTGAAAAGATGGAAGGGTAGAAAGGAAAAGAAATGAGACATCATTTGGAGAATGAGTAGTTAAGTAATCCTTGACTGATAGGAACTCGTAAAAATCAATTTTTGAGCCTTTATTATCATTTTTTTCATGAGCCTATATCCTTAAGCCTGCATTACAATCCACATGAAAGCCCTCTCAGATTGATTGAAATTGTTTAGATCAGAATGAATTACGTTTGGCTTGATCTTTTTTTAGTACATAGGCAACCCGTAGAGGTGCAGCCACATCATTTGAAGTCCATGTGAAGGTACAATCACATTATTGAAGTCCATGCAGGGGCATAAGCAAAGGGATTCATGTGTGATAGTTCAAGATGACAAGCTATGAAACTACTTCACAAGGTTGGGATAAGAAGGCCCGCTAGGTTGAAAACCTAAAAAATGCAGCTTAGGCAAAAGTTAAGGCAAAAAAAAAAAAAAAAAAAAGATTGGTAGAAAAAAGGAAAGAAAGAAGAAAAGTGAGCTCTACAGATATCAAAACTGAATAGCGAGAAAAGTGATCCGAGTTTTTGATTCAAGGGGCAACGCCGTCAGAACTGTTGTGCCTCAAAGTTGATGAACTCCCTTGATTGTTATGTCCGAGTATAAGAGTTAACTAAAGATAGTGGAATCATTGATCCTCTTTAATTAACTCAGAAAGCAGAAAAGAAGCAAAAGCAGGTAAAAAGAGCGCGTGAATCGATGCGCTCACAAACGTGAATTTCAAAAGTGACAATCAAATTAGGAACGAATGGAATAACAAATATAATATAATCAAGTTTACGTCATTCTGTCAATGCATCCTTGCATCTTTCAAAATTAAAATTATGCCATCTTTTAGAGTATCTTTCAAATTAAAATCAAATTGTCATCTTTCAATGTATTTTTGAAAACGCAATCAAATGCCATCTATTATTCCCTCCATCCCACAAAATATTTAATTTTTTATACTTTTTTGCTCCAAAATGTTTGTCCACTTTAAAAAGTCAAATCATAAAATGTTTGAACTTTCTTAAATTATCCTTTCTTATTTTAATAATTACTTTCAATACTAAACTCAATACCAACTTACCAAGTAAGAAGGGTATTTTTTTGAAAGATAACGTTTAACGGATGGCAACTGAGAAATCAATACAACAATACTTTTTCTTAAATGTGTTTTGTCAAAAATAACCTATTTTATGGAACGATTTTTCTTAAACCATGTTTTATCAATGTATCGCCTATTTTGTGAGAATTGAGATAGAGATATTATTAATTTATTATGCACCTAGCTTTCAAAGTCAAATAACATTAATGCATCAGTTGAAACCCATGAAAGCAAATGTTCAAGCTTTCAAAGTTTTGCTAAGGGCTTATTATATATTACTCCCCCTCCCACAAAGATTGAACACGTTGAAAAATCACGTAGATTAAGAAAAACAATTACAAGAGGCCATATGAAAATTTAGAATAGTTTCGAAAAGAAAAGATTCCAATTAAAATACTAATCATTCATCATGTTCGCCTTTAATCAAAACAAAGTAACAAAAAAATAAATAAATAAAATAAACGTGTCATCAAAAACATGAAAGGTTTGTAGTAAGTGGAACAATAAAAAAAGAAATGGACGCCTTTGAATTGGTTTTCGATCAATTGAATGTCAACACTCAGGCGAGAGAAGCAGGATGTGGATACGGTTGGGAAGGGGAACGAGTGTGGACTTGTAATCCGTGATTGCATGTGATGGTTTCCAGATTGGAGATGTCATCCAGTGCTTGGAGCAAGTGAGTAGGAAGCCCAAGTTCATTTCGTCAGAGAGTGGTGCTGTTCGAATTGAGTGCTGATATTGCTTTTGGGAGTATTGTATCGGCAATATAGTATTCCTATACTTTTTATTTAAGGGTTGATATGTTTGCCCATCACTCTGATTCACTGCGGGGAAAATTTAGTCAATTTTGAGATTCTGGTAAAGGTCTTGCCAATCTAGCCCCTATAACTTAGAAGAGCAGAAGCTGATTTTTGTAAAATCATCTATTTTGAAGCTGATAACTAATATAATAAATTGGTAGCTGATATAAATTTGCTTTATCAGAACTGGATTTTGTTTTCTTTTGTTGTATTTGTCAATTTTGGGAAGTCATAGCGAATGCTATTATTTTGGTGGAAGTTGATATAATTTTATTGTACAATTGGGGAATTATTCATATGTCCAGAATATGAGAGATGGCTCTCCATTTATGTTCTCTCTCTCTCTCTCTCTCTCTCTCCTTTTTTTTTTTTTTTTTGCTTTTCCACCCGTTGAGTCATGAGTGGAAAAAAGAAATGTAATGGATGCAGTTAACAACCGTTGCAAACGGGTGGAAAATTTATGATTTCAAACTTCCAATCTTTGGAGAGTCTCTTTGGGTAATTGTTCACAGCATCTAAATTTAAAATCTTAAATTTAATTTTTAAAATGTTAAAGAGAAAAAGAAAATATCACGTGGCTTTGTAAAAAGTTGTTACATGGTGATTGTGAATGCTACTTTTATATATATATATATATATATTAAATTAGATTAGATCCTTTTATTAAAAAAATCAGGTCTTTTTTTTTTTTTTTCCTTAAGAATCAATTGAATTAATCTATACCCATAATTCTCAATCTATATCAGTAAATGAATACCAATTCTTCTCCATAAGTTTAAACCCGAGATCATCTTTAATTACAGGTATATATAAAAGCAATGTCTTGGCACCCTCTAATTGAACCACCCAAAAAGAAAGACATATGTCAATGAATACAACTATTATCTAAATGAAAATGACCAAGCCGCTAACACCAATTGTAGCTTTATCATTGGTCTTTTCTTCGCTGACCATGGATGTTTTGCTGAAGTAAATAAAAATTAGGGGAAATGTCCAAAACCTCCCTAAAAAATAAATTTATATAAAAAAATCTGATTAATCCAAATAAAAGGGAATCATATCCATTAACTCCAATCAATTAACCTTTTATTTACTGCTGTTAAAAAAAAAAAAAAAAAAGTGATCCGACTAAAATACCCTTTTTGACATTAATATGTTCAATGAAAAAAATGTCTATTTAGCTAAATTTCTACTTTGATCCTTTTCGAGTAATTAGAATAAAATTAACCACTCCCTTCATTCCTAATTGATTGTCCTCTTTGAAAAAGACATGTCTTTTTAAGAAAGCCTATTAAATGCTTTCACATCAACAAGTATGTTTTAACATTCCAATTTTTCCCTTAAATGTACTAAACATTGGAAAAAGATGAAATATCTATGAGAAGGGGTATTTTAGGAAATCAAATTAATAAAAGAATCATTCACTTTTTGAATTAGACAATAAATTTAGAACATCTCAAGAAAGAAAGAATGCTAATAAAATAAGAATGGAAGGAGTATCATTTATTAATTCTTCTTTGTTGTACACATGAGGGGAAGGGGGAAGAAAGAGATGGAGTGGAAGAGTACATATGCACAATTGGGAAAAGAGGGATCAAAAGAGAAAATTCAATTAAATGTGTATTTTTGTCATTAAACATATTAATGTCAAAGAATGGTTTTTTAATTGGATTACTCTTTTCTTCTTAGAGTTAATGGATTTCACTATTTTTTGTTTAGATTAGATGGATAAGATAATAATATTTAATAGAGTTTTTAAATATGATTTTACTTTTGAGGGAGTTATGGATGTTTTCCTTAATTTAAAATCAAGACACACACACACCCCGGCCCTCTCATATTTTGTTCCTTTGAGGCCCAATGGACCCTTGAGCTATACAATGGAGTTAGCACATAGTGTTTCTGAAAACCTCTCCCCCAAAAATACTCCCCTTTTTTTTTTTCCTGTTCCTTGGAGGCCCAGTGGACCCTTGAGTTATACAATGAAGGTAGGACATAATTTTTCGGAAAACCTCTTTCCCCCAAAACATAAATGTTAGTACACTTCCATGTCTTGAACACTATGCCCCATCACATTCAAAAAAACAAATCCTCTCTTTTATTTTTATTTTTACTTTTTGCTAAGGGTAAAACAAATTATATCCTCTCTCACTAATTAGTACTGTACGTAATAATTTAGAATTATTAGGGATTAATTAGACCTAACTTGTTGTTGGCCCCTCCTAAGTTAATTCGTTCTAGCCATTCAAATTCCACACAAAAAGTTCTCCTATTTATGTTTGCTATACTGAACCTTATAGAGAACAACTGTTATTTACTTTAGCAACAAATTGTGTGCATTTCAATTTTGAGTCAGATTAACGTACACAAGCTTTTAGATAATCTATTTTCGACTATCAATTATTGGATTAGATAGTCTTTCTACATAAGTCATGCATACCAAAAATCAAGTTGATCCGAGATTAAGAGCCGCTTCATTTATAAATATAAGATTTTTAGTATTAAAAAATAAGTTTTCGGATCAAGTGGCAACAAGTTTCGGATTAAGTTGATATATTTTTTATTTTTTTTGCATGCATGACCTGTGAAAATTATCTAATCCAATAGTAGGTTTCATAAAATATGAGTCGGAAATATTTTATCTAAAAACTTGTGTAAGAATTTATATAAAAACTTATATATGTTGGATAATTTTTTATTTTGTCTAAATGCTAGGCTTTATGCAACCATATTTCGAAGACGAAATAATTGTCATAATGTTGATCTTTCACTAAAAGAGACGAAATTATTGATCACGAGTGACAGAAGTAAAGAGATTTTCCGCTTTTTCCTTTTCTTTTCATTTTTTTTGGGGATAAATATTTTCTGCTGTTTCATCCAATTGCAATTATTACGCAATGGCAGACACTAAGAGACCAAATGGCCAATTGTGCCAAATCGATCAGCATGCATGCATATATGGGCTGGACATTTAAACCATAAGATGGAAAATATTCCCGTGCAGCCAACAGCACCATAAAGGAGATGGTGTGGGAATTGTGATTGGTAATGGAGGAATGGCTAGGTTCTAGTTAGACCAGTGGGCTTCTGATATTTCATTTAAGGGGAAATTGGGGAATAGTCTACTTTTTGATAAAATATTGGCAATTAATCAAGTAAGAATTTTTCTAAGTCAAATAGTTAATGAAACTAAACTTATTTATCAATTAGTCACACATTTTTTGAAAATCCCTGCTTTGCCCTTATTATTACTAAGGGCACTCCTTTTTTTGTTATTAAGGGCAGCCTATGTAACTAACTTAGTTTTTTAGTGTTATAATTTTTAAAAACTTATAACTTACAATATACATATCCGTTTTTAAAAAAAATTATATTTTTGGAACCTATTCGTCGACATCTTCGAAAAACGATCCATATTCATTAGGTAATTATTAAAAAAATTAAAACTGTAAAATTTTACTACTTGACACAATCTAACATAATAGTTCACAAAGTAGTAAAATTTTACTACTTTCAGTAGTAAATTTTATAGTGAAGTAGTAAAATTTTACTACTTTACGAAATAAATTTTATTACTTAATGAAATAAATTTTACAATGAAGTAGTAAAATTGTATGGTTTTGTATGATTCACTTCATAAAACTAGTTTGATGAAAATGCCATCTTACTTAAAGTCAACATAATCTGTAAAGTAAAGTCTTACTGTTTTATATACAATGACTATAAAATTTTATTATTTTGTTAAATTGTAATAACTTAAAAAAAAAAAAAAAAAAAAAAAAAAAAGGGGATTGTACCATACCTTTTCTTTGAGAACACCATGTCAGTGACTAAATTCAATGCCATGATCTCAGGCCTATTCCAGCTTGGGAGTGCATATGAATGGGTTGTCACCAAAAAATCCAGCCGCTCCTCTGAGGGTGATCTTGTCTCACTTGTTGAGAAAGAACCAAAGCATCATAGGGGTGGTTCTGAGCCTAGTCTTGGGGAAATGGAGGAAGCCATACAGCAAGAGCAAAAGGCTGCTCGGAAGAAGAAGCACAATAGGGTATATACAAAGAGTTGGCATTGGCTTTTCTTCTTTTGACAGCTACAGCAAGGAGTCTCCTCTTTGCATAGGGCATCCATTTCTACTTCTTGCTCTTCCAAGGGATATCATTCATGCTGGTTGGTCTAGACTTGATTGGCGAACAGGTTGTATCATAATAGGCTTTGTAGGGGATAAATATGTGGACTATATAAAATAGGCAACATGGGCAGGCACCAAATGTGGAACTTCATCAAAATAAAACAACAATGGGGAGAGGCTGTAGAGGGACTGAGAATAATTTTCCTCCACCCTCCAACTCCCAATCCAACCCCGAACTGCCCAATACAAGAAGAAATTCTGTTAAAAAGGATAGAAGAATTACTTCAATCTGGAGACAATGTAAGTAGATAATATGGAAGGGTTTTTTTTTATTTTTTGATTCTTTTGTTTTTGGGTCTTATTCTTTTGTAAGAAAAAATGGTCGTTTAAAGATCAAACAGGGAATTTTTAGTTAATAGTTAAAGAATCAGGACTTCAGGAGAGTAAGCTTTTAGATTTGGTTCTTCAGATCTGGTGTTCGTCGTTGGAAGGACAAATCTTCAGATCTTGTTCGAAGGAGCTCGACACCGACAAGCTTCATAGTCCATCGTCGTCGCCGGAGGTCGAACATCAATGGAAATTAGCCACTGCCGGAGTTGTTGTTTGGGTTGGGGTTTGAGAAGAGAGATGGTGATGGGGTGGTTTCAGGGTAGAAGATGAAGAGGGGTAGGTGAAGAGAGAGGGAAAAAGAAATAACTCAATAAGAATGAGGGTATTTTAGTCAGCTAAAAACCAAATGGACTAAGTGAGTTGAAAAAAGAGTTGGGTGACTGTTTGTTAAATAAGTTCCACTTAGTGGACTGATGGCCAAATCCCCCTTCATTTAAAGAAGCCTTCCCAAGACTTTTTAGCCTTGCTGTAAATAAAAATTCTAAAGTCTAGAATTTGGGCTCATGGATTGGGCACTCTTGGGTGTGGGACATTTCTTTTAGAAGGCCGTTGTTTACTCGTGAATCAGAGCTTCTACAATGCTACAAAGAAAGTTAGATGATGTTAGGCTGTGTGAACATCTTGCTGGCAAATTTATATGGAAATTCTCTCCTTCTAGTTTATATTCTGTAAAATACTGTTATCATGCTATAGTGGACAGATCCTCCCCTTCTTCTAATGATGCTTCCAGCCTTGTTTGGAAAGGTTTAGTTCCTTCTAAAGTGGAAGTTTTCTGTTGGATGGCTATTAAAGGTAAGATCCCATCAAAAGTTCAACTCCATTTGCGTAATGTGCTTCCCCCTTCTGCAGATATTCTTTGTCCCTTCTGTAGTTCGTTTGAGAAAGAAATTTATCACGTTTTTATACATTGCAATGGGTCCTGGCTGATTTGGTCTTCTTGTCTTCAATGGTGGGGATGGTCGTGGTGCTGCCCTTGCTCATTAGAAGATCTCTTTATTGGTTGTTTTATCACTTGGAAGAGGGGAGGGTGTGTTTATCTGGTTTAGGCCTGTTGTTTTTTCTGTAAAATTTTCTGATATTTTTGTTGCTCAGTTTTGTGAATTTCTGTGGTAGCATTTTGGATTGTCATAGCTATGGCATTGTGGTTTGTTAGTTTGGAGTTTGGGTGATTTTGGCTTTTTATGTCATACATTTCTTGTTGCTCTGTTTGTATCGCTCCAATTACATTAACAAAATTCTGTTTTGTTGATAATATATAATAAAAAAAATATTTAAAAAAAAAAAAAAAAACAGCACCATAAAGGCATAAACCATATGTGTGAGCAAAATTTACAATAATAATAATAAATAAAGAAAAAAAGAAAAAAGAAAGAAGCAGAAGAAGAAGAAGACAACAACGATGCTAAAGTTCTATTAATAAGGCCCATACATCTAATATCCAATATCTAAAAGATCTTCGTCTCCATTGCAACACTGGCCGAGGTTCACACCAATTCCGATTACCTTGTCTCCTCCATTAATATTCTTTTCAAGGTAACACAAATAGACTAAGGCCATGTTTGTTTACTTGGAATGGAATGGGTAGGATTGGAATCTAATTCCATACTCAAAATAGTCTAGAATGGAATGAGATTAAAATAAACTTTCCGAAATGAATATTATTATAATTCACTGATATTGTTTGATTTCATTCCCATTTAACTACCTCATCCAAACAACTTGTTTTGAATGAATTGGAATGAGATTCCATTCCATCCATTCCATTCCCACCAAACAAACATGGCCTAAGGAGTTTCGCTAACCAATGAACAACACAAAAAGGTTGTTGAATTGGCTCAAGAATTGTAGAAATATTATGTTGAAAAACTAGTAACATGCTCACTCATATTCGGAGAATGGAATGTGATCTACTGTTTGAACCCAACATCACTTGGTGGTGGCTTTAGGAGTGCACTTGGTTGCCTTCTCTTCAAAACAAAGGAAATGATTTAGATTGTTGAGTATCCGAACATCGTGAGAAAAAAGGTGAAGGTGTTTGTCGTCATATCCCATTTTTGTCACCTTTGTTAGTAATCATCATTTTATGTAGGTTTTTGTTTCATTTTTTGAGTCTAGTATTTTACATTGTGTTTTTATGACATCAAAGATCATGTATATGAATTTTAAATTGATTTTGAGTTAATTTCGATAGTCAATAAGAGATTTTGCGACTTTGAGGGTATTTTTGTCCTTTAAATTGTATATTTTCCTTTTGACTTTGAAATCATCCCAGAGTTGTTCCTTTGAGTTCATATTAGTATATAAAGTCTATTTATAGGTTCAATTTGATAAATTAATAATTTAAAAGCAATTCGTCTCGTAATGCACTTACCATTCGGGGTATGATACCCCTCTTTTTTTTCTTTTTTTTTTTTTTTTGGTGAGGATAACATAGAATTCTCTGAGTATTTATGTCTTGCAAGATATTAAACTAGCAAAATCACAATAACAAAATTCTCAAATTATTACCAACTTTTCAAATAAATTTCTGGATTCTTTTTAATTAATGAATGAAACTTGAATTTATCCCATGTATTTCAATAATTTTCAAATTATTCTTGAATAATCCAAATATTATGAATAATTCTTGAATTGTTTTTAAAATTCTTAAATTATTCCAAATAATTATGAAATAACAGCACATCTTTCTTATTAAGTTAAATTTTATTGCTTTATTTACTCATAAATTTTTCATACATTTTTGTCTAAAATATTCTCGATATTTTTCCAAATAACTACCCTATTATGACTTCTTTTTTTTTTTTTTTTTTTTTGTTTTTTTGTTGGGTACATGTATTATAAACTATTTCCCATAAAAGATTATTTTCAATTTCAAATATCCAACCGTTGTACCCACACAACGCTTCAAAACACTTCCAATAAATAGACACCACACATCCCCACAATTTTAATTCCCACAAACCAAAACTTTCTCTCTCTACACATCCTCTCGCTCTCTCTCTCCAATTCTAGCTACATGGACACAATGGAGGTTCTTGACGAACTCCATTTAACCGAAAGGAATCTATGTCGCCGCATGATCAACATTGGACGATATGGGAAAGTATCTACGAAGATCATGGCATTATATATGGTTGTGGCTGGAATCCCAAGGCTATCAAGACAGTGAGGAAGATCTGCTCACATTATGATAAGCTCTTGCAACAAGCCTGTGATGAAGCTGAGGCTGCCTTGGCATCTCTTCAAACCAATGCCACAAAACCCATTTCGTCAATTCGCATTCCCATCAACACCGCCAATCTTGTTAATAGCTCTTTCTCTCTCCATTACGTTTTTTTAAACAGAGAGATCGACAATCTCACAAGGCACCTCTAACCTTTTTTATGAAGTTGAATCTCAATTCAACCCTTCTGTTAAGGGATGGAGTCACGATTTTTCCAAGGGTTTAATTGCTGAACCCATCGATCGAGCACTCTTTTTGTCTCACACATCATCAACGGTCCAAATTCCACAGATCATGTCGTAGAGAGGATCCATATATGCACAGAATAATAGTAGTATAAGTATCATCGTATTTATTGGTTAGAAATATATTAGGTGGCTGAAGAGAGAAATGACGTGCAATTACAAAATGCCCTCAATTTTGAATGTATTTAAATGATCTTGTACTTTTGTGATGGACTTTAGCAACTGACTCCTACTTTGGACTCACCCGATATGAATTAGCTAGGTTGAACCCGTTCACCTTAAATCACTTATTTTCACCACCTATCATCATATATGATGGTTTTTTTTTCTTTTCTTCTTTTTTTTTTTGGGAAAAACATAACATCTTTCACCAATTCACTTTTTACACATATGGTAGACAGTGAAAAATAAGTAAAAGGGCCAGGCTATTGCCACCACATAAAATACTCTAAGCCCCCCATTTAATTTACATTTTTAAGGTTTTATGAAAAATATAAAAAAATTTATGAAAATTAATCACATAATCTACTAGAAAATATCATTCCGGACAACTTTGTAGAAGAGAGTTTTTCCAAAATCTGTAATTTAAGTAAACTTTTTGGCAATTTTTCATGGAAAATGAAATAGAGATTGTAAATGGCTAGAAAGTCTGCTTAAATGATAGATTTTGAAAAAAATTTCTTCTACAAAGTTGTTCAGAATGATGTTTTCTAGTAAACAATGCTATTAGTTTTTGTAAAAACCTTTTATATTTTTCATAAAATCTCAAAAAATGTAAATTAATAGGCGGCTTTGAGTAGTTTATGTGGTGGCAATAACCTCACTCTAAGTAAAATAGTATTTTTCAAAAATAGAATAAAATAATGGATATCATTAATTTATAAAACAATATTAAAAAACTGGCTTCATTGCCAACAGACCAAATTATTAGTTCAACGGGACCACAACTCAAATAATGACCTGAGGGCTGCTAAAAAGGTCAAATATTAATATTGGCAGATTCATAATGGCTGTGACCCTTTTTACTCTTTCGGAGGGTAACGTGCCAATTTACAAGATACTTTCATCACTGACATTAGCGGTCACCAATTAAAATAAGAGTAATCCTTTGCCACCCACTTAAACCACTCACTTTTTTTTCTTTTTTTTTTGGTCAGATGGTCAAGGTGTCCAAGTTAGTTTGCGTGTACATCAACTAAATCCCTCCCTGGGCGATTTTAAGGGCATACTCCCCTTCTCACTTTCACCACCCACCCTATATGTGCCAGTATTTTCTTTTTTCATACTATACCTTCGACACGTAAAATGGGTAATAAGGAGTGCATGGTTTAAGATGTGTAGAATAGCATTTTCGTTGAAATCAATATTGTTAGGACTTATTAAAGTTACCATATTTGCAGCCTTCATAATCAGGAGATAAAATCTTACAAGAATTTGACTGTATGTATATCAGACAATACTATTTAAGGAAACATAGTCATCCATTATTTTTCAGCCACTTGGCATCGATTACAAGATAGATTTAGGCACACTCTAGGTAGGATTTATTTTTATTTATTTATTTATTTTTATTTATAATGAGACGATACTATAAAAATAAAAATAGAACAGCTAATAAAAATTGAGGTTCAAAAAGTGCATTTTGATCGATCTCACTATGTAAGTGGAATGGGCTTAATGAATAATGATAAAATGCATTCCTTTGTCTCACGATCTGGAACACCAAGCCCATCTCCATGTTGGTATATGCACTGGGCCATCCTTGCAACATTCATTGCAATTTCAATAAAAGTCTCAGAGAAGGGAGAACTCCTCATTCGAACTCCATTAATCTTCTTCCATGTCTCGTCAATCAAAAACCTTATGTGATCACGAGCCCCATCTTCAGAAGCACCCGACTCGTGCATGTAACATTGGATTGATTTATGAACATCTCCTCTTTTTAACTCATCCTACATCAAGAAAAATGGAAAGGAAAAAAAAAAAAAAAATCATGTTAGGCTAATCGAAATTGTAAGTGAGGCCTCTTTGAATGGAGCTTATGGTCAAAATTTTAACGCTGCCTTTTGTGTAGGGGTTTTTTAGTAAGTGGGTTGGAGCCTTAGGAACTGGGACCAAAGCCTTAATTTCTACCCTATTAAGCCAACACTGGGAAAGTAGAGAATGTAGCATGCACACCGTCGATGTTCCCATATCATCAGCAAATCGTGCAATCGTTGATGACCAACGGATTATATCAGGATATTCCTTGAAGCATTCCAGGGCCTCCTTTGTTATCGGATTTGTAACAAAAAAATAATCTTGCATTAGTACTGTAGGGCATCCAATTGAAATCCAGGCGTTGTCAATGTATTCTTGTAGGGTTGGTATATATCCGCCGTGGTACCACTTGGCCTCTAGTAAGTAAGATTTAGACAAATCTACCCACTGCAACATTTGGAATATTAAAATGAATTAGACATTAATTAATAATTAAGACTACATGCAGTCTGTTGAGAAGCTGTTGATAGTTAATAGTTTAATTAGTTGAAAGTGATTAGAGCATACAAGAGTTGAAAATTAAATCAAATCAAATCAATACCCCTTTCTTCAGATATGGAATGGTGAAGGAACCATGTTCCTTAAGAGTGTCATAACCCATTTCATTGACAGAGTTAAAGTTTGCTAGGAAACATATCTTCATGTAGTCTGGAAGTTGGTCCATTGCATTGATATCCCAACTGAGAAGTATGAACAAAATATTCAATGTACCTTTTTATATCTATCAAATATTAGTCTATATGAAATTATTGCCACCAATTACCTGTCAATGACATCGGTAAAGATCTTGAGCTCATCCAAGGTACCGTATACATCATAAACATCATCGATTGCTGTTATTAGTAAACCAGTCTTTGTGGACATTCTCCTACAATATCCGAACTGAGGTTCGAATGTCGCTCCCACAGTCCAAAGGAAAATCTCCATTAACCTGTCCCTGGCAAAGCTCAACTTTTCTCCAAGACCTATACTCCTCCACCACCTTTATATCACCCAATTAAATTAAATACAGAGGAAGATATGAATTATCAGTTTTATGATATAACTTATCGATCACTTCGTTGTGACTTATGTTTGGGCTTAAACATGAATATATAGAAATTTGTATGCTTTTAATTAATTACCTGGACATATGTGTTAGGTCTTCCTGGTGGGTTGCTTGCACCATGTTAAAATCGAGTTTAGCAAACTCAAGCAGGATTGGATTCATGTCTTGTTGTCTCTCGTATACGTCTATGAACCACCTCGCCTCTAACCTTGGCATCCTCCAATGTATTGGGAGCTCCAAGGCATGGCTCACTAGCACGGCAAGAGTTTCACCATCTCCATTTTCTTTGAGCTTGTATTTGTGGAGATGTTTGGCTGTGAAATGTCTAGCCTCATCCAACATAGTTTCACCTTCCTGCGAAAGGTATGAAGCTTCATACAAAGATAGCATTCCCTTGGTGTCCTCGCAAAGGTATGCCTTGAAATTCCCCTTCTCATCCTTGAAATTATTGAAAACCGCTGCAGTTGAGATCGAATGTAGAATATCCATCAATTAATTGTGATGTATGTGGATTATAAGTACATTAAAACAAATATCAACATCCAATATTATTTTTGAAAAAAAAAAAAAAAAAAAGGAAATAAATATGATACATTCCTTCAAGTACCTTGTGGCACATTATACCCATGTTGTCTTAGGAGTCTAAACTCAAGAGCCACAGCATGTAGATTGTCTTTCTTCCAATATTGATCATTTTTGTTGTTCTTGCTGTATATGCCCTTCAATATTTCCTTTATTTCATCGACGAAGTGATAAGACAATCCCAGCCTCTGCAAGACATGGATTAGCTGGAGTTGATCCAAAGGCTCCACCACTTTATCAAGCATCATTCTCACATCTCCTTTCAGCTTATTGGCTCGTCCCGTGTATGTTTCCCCTACAAAATTAAAACGTACTTTCATTAGGCAAAAACATCCATCAATACGAATAATGATAATTATATTAAAAAAATAAAAATAAAAATAAAAATAATAGTAATAATATCAAAAATTATAACAACCATATAGTCACTTCTCAGTGACTCCATAAAATTATAGTCCCAAATGGGAGGTTTGTAGTTTGCAGATCGCCTAACAATGTTCTTTTCGCAAGATTTAGTGGCAGCCATGCTGTGGAGTGGCTTTTGGGACTTGAGATAACTTATGCACCAGCTCCATGCATTTATATGCGTTCGGATTTGTTGCTGTAGGCTGCTTTTATCCTATGCGCGCCACGTGGCCTGCTCGAGGGAGGCAACGGGTGAGCTTCAATGCACAAAAAAAGGCGCCATTTTGAGTCAAAACCGGGAGGCATTAACGGCATCTACCGTTTAAGATAATAAAACGCGTGCCAACCAGATTATCTATTAGTCTCGAAACCTTGGTTAAAAAACCCCGGCCAATGGTTCTCTTCTCCCATAAACAGTGATTAGTCCTTGATTAAAATCTTTAGGAAAACATTGAGTCTTTACCAAAAATAGATTATATATTACTCCCCCTCCCACAAAGATTTACCACTTTGTTTTGGCTATGGGCTTATTATATATTATTCCTCCCTGCCCTTATTATATATTACTCCACCTCCCACAAGGATTGGCCACTTTGTTTTTGCTAAGGGCTTATTATATATTATTCCCCCTCCTGCAAAGATTGACTACTTTAAAAAGCACGTAAATTTTTTTTTTTAAAAAAAACAATTAAAAAAGGCCATACGAAAATTTAGAATAGTTTCGAAAAGTAAAGAATCCGATTAAAATACTAATCATTCATCATGTTCCCCTTTAATCGAAACAAGGTTAAAAAAAAAAAAAAAAAAAAAAAAAAAACATGTCATGAAAAACATGAAAGGCTTGTCGTAAGTGGAACAATAAAAAGGAAAAAGGATGCCTTTGAATTGGTTTTCGATCAATTGAATGTCAACACTCGGGCGGAACTATGTATCTCTTGGGGGGCCCTATCACCCCCAAAGATTGAAAATTGCTTATATATTTATTTGAATATAAAGTAATTTGTTTTAAAAAATTTATATCAATGGCCCTCCAAATTATTGTTTATTTCTAATATAATCTCCCGGCCAATTATAAGTAGATTTTCATTCTCATGAGCATTTTTTCAAATTTTATTTCGAAATTTTGGACATGAAGTGGGTAAGGCCTAAAAAAAGTGACAATTTGTTGTAATTTTAGCAATTCAAGGTAATATGAATTTGTATAATGTTTTACCAAGACTTTGCAAATTAAAAACTATGTATAAAAAAGTTTACTTCGCCCCATTTATCCATAAATCATTGGCTCATAAAATTGGAATAAAAATCAAATTTATTTGTATTTAATCAAAGTGGGCGATATATTGTATAAGTTCCCTTACCTCAAGCCAAATGTTCAATAGTCCAAGTGATCGAAATCCTAATAATTCCAACGTTACTCAGAACCTATAATCAATAATATTCGAACCTAAAATTAATAATATTTTTCATCAATAAATCATACTTGGACTAAAAGGTCTCCAATTAAGTGGTGCGTTAAGGGTTCAACGCTTAATTCTTATTGCCTTATAATGACTACTATATTTAATATAACTAATATATACATTAACATGACGTTAAAATAGACTCATGATAAATTATAGATTAATTGGTTTGAATTAGATTTAACCTAGTCCATTAGATCGAGCCCATAAAATTAACCAAAATATGTCCAAACAAGACTATAAAATTCCAATATATAAGCCAAAATTGTATAGGTACATGATTCTTAGTGTGAACATATATCCATTGGATCATTAACCCATTACCTAATTCTTCTCCAATGAAACCTCAATTGACACGATTGGGTATGTAACTTTTATATATATATGTATATATGCACACAGAATGAGCCATCATAACTTTTTTTTATTTTGTTCACGTACGGTTATAGACTTTCAAACCACAAGAAAAACACAGAATGAACTACCATAACTTCTTCTTTTTTATTTTGTTCACGGTTAGACTTTTAAACCACAAGAAAACCACTTTTTCTTAAACTTTTTTTTTACTTTAACTTTCTGTCGAACTTTTTGTTGTAGAGTGTATATATATATATATATACTTAGTTGTACATTAAGCCCATCACGTCACCATAACTTCTTCATTTTTATTTTGTTCACGGTTAGACTTTTAAACCACAAGAAAACCACTTTTTCTTAAACTTTTCTTTTACTTTAATGCTGTGTTTGGTTGGAGGGATGGAAAAGGAGAAGGAAAGGAAAAGGGAAAGGAATAGAAAACCCATCCTTAGGAAAAGGAAATCTTCTTGCTTTCCTCTTATTTGGTTGAGAGGAGGGAAAGGGGCTTTCCTTCCTCCCTCTTTGTTGGTAGGAAGGAAAATGAAAAGGAAGAGATAAAATTTTAAAGAAGTATTTTACTATATTACCCTCGTAAAGTTCCTTCACCATCTCTTTACCCAAAACCTAATCCTTCTGCAAATACCATCTACACCCAGTAACACCACCCAAAAAATAAAAAAATAAAAAAAATCATTTACACCCCCCGAAAGTTGCCACAATATTAATCCACTCACCTCTCAAATTCTTCAAAATTAGGGTTTCATATCAGTAAGAAACGTCCCTACCACAGACTCCTCCTTCCAAACCCTTGCCTACGCCGTCGACCATTCTCCGGCGACAACTCCATCGCCGCAAAATCAATCTCGCCTGCAACCATTCTCTCTCATCGACGACGACACACCGATGCAACCACATCAAAGGCCACACCATTTTTTCCGGCATAAAGTCAAAAAAAAAAAAAATGGAATAAAAACCAGCAATCACATCTGCCGTTTTTTCTGGCAAAGAAGATGAAGCAGTAGCAGCAACAGCCACCGCGTTTGGAGCAAACCGTGGCAGGAGTAGCACAGCGTCTGGTATGAAGAGGGAGAAGAGAAGTGAGCTGCTGCACATGTCTTCCATTATAAAACCCATTCAAGGGTATTTTGGTAACTTTCATGTCTTGTGTGCGTTTCCTCCCTCTTTTCCGCCTGTTTTTGGGCGGATTCAAAATGGTGGGCGGGATGGAACGGCGTTCCTTCCTTTTTTCCTTCCCCTCCCCTTTTTCCTTCCAACTAAACAAAGGATTTTGAATCCTTCCCTCCCCTTTTCCCTCCCCCCTTTCCTTCCCTCCCCTTTTCCACCCAACCAAACACAGGATAACTTTCTGTTGAACTTTTTGTTGTAGAGTATATATATATATATATATAGGATGATGATCAGGTAAGCACGTGCTGATATAACTTATATCAAAACCTGCATTGGGAGTTGTACCTTGTGCATTAGTGGGATGTGAGGTGCATTGAATCAATGCAAGGGGTACAACCCTCAATGCATAGTGCTGGTGTAACTTATATCAGCACGTGCTGATGGGATCACCTCTGTATATATATATATATACAGCACTACGCATTGGGGGTTGTATCCCTTACATTGATTCAATGCACTTCACATCCCACTAATGCACAAGGTACAACTCCCAATATAGATTTTGATATAAGTTATATCAACACGTGCTTACCTGATCATCATCCTATATATATATATATATATATATATATATATATATATAGGATGATGATCAGGTAAGCACGTGTTGATATAACTTATATCAAAACCTGCATTGGGAGTTGTACCTTGTGCATTAGTGAGATGTGAGGGGAATTGAATCAATGCAAGGGGTACAACCCCCAATGCATAGTGCTGATATAACTTACATCAGCACGTGCTGATAGGATCGCCTCTATATATATATATATATATAGGATAATGATCAGGTAAGCACGTGTTGACATAACTTACATCAATACCCGTATTGGGAGTTGTACATTATGTATTAGTGGGTTATAAAGTACATTAGTCCAATATAAGGGGTACAACTTCCAATGCATGGTGCTGATATAATTTATATCAACACATGCTGACGTAATCGGAACTGTATATATATATATATATATATATATATATATATATAGTTGTACATGAAGCCCATCACGTCACCATCAAAACTCATCCCTCCCCCTTATTTTAACTCGACTGTTGAAACTTTTACCATTCTTTTTTGTTCACGGTCAGATTTTTAAATCTCAAGAAAACCACTGTTTCTTTAACTTTTTTTTTACTTTAACTTTCTGATGAACTTTCTATTGTACTTAATCGTACAATAAGCCCATCACGTCACCATCAAAACTCATACCTCTTTTTTATTTTAACTTCACTATTGAAACTTTTACCATTTTCTTTGTTCACGGTCAGACTTTTATACCTCAAGGAAAACTTTTCCTTTAACTTTTTTCTTACTTTAACTTTCTGTTGAACTTTCTATTGTACAATAAACCCACCACGTCACCATCAAAACTCATCCCCCATATTTTAACTCCACTGTTGAAACTTTTACCATCTCTATCTTAACTCTACTATTGAAACTTTTACCATTTTCTTTGTTCACGGTCAGACTTTTATACCTCAAGGAAAACTTTTCCTTTAACTTTTTTCTTACTTTAACTTTCTGTTGAACTTTCTATTGTACTAATTGTACAATAAACCCATCACGTCACCATCAAAACTCATCCCCCTAATTTTAACTTCACTGTTGAAACTTTTACCATTTTTCTTTGTTCACGGTCAGACTTTTAAACCTCAAGAAAACCACTTTTTCTTTAACCTTTTTTTTACTTTAACTTTCTGTTGACCTTTCTGTTGTACTGTTTGTGCAATAAGCCCATCACGTCACCATCAAAATTCATCCTTCCACCTTATTTTAACTCCACTGTTAAAACTTTTACCATTATTTAAACCTTGTCGATCAATACAACGTCACCCATTAATCACCAGCCTACTTTATGATACATACATACATACATATATATATATATATATATATATAGAGGTGATCTCATCAACACATGTTGATGTAAGTTACATCAGTACTATACATCAAAATTCATCCTTCCACCTTATTTTAACTCCACTGTTAAAACTTTTACCATTATTTAAACCTTGTCGATCAATACAACGTCACCCATTAATCACCAGCCTACTTTATGATACATACATACATATATATATATACAAGAATGTTCCGGTTAGCTTCAGCTGGTATACCACTATGTAAGCTGATCCACATCTAGCCGTTAATGCCATGTAAGGTGCATCTAATGGCTGGGGTTTTTCCTCTTTTTGATCTGAGATGCAGCTGCTTTTTTGACTCCAAAGTACAGCCTGCAGGTGCTGTCACGTCACTCTTTCCTCGAAGCTGAGACCCGAAATGGGAGAGATTCAAAAGTTGGGAGAAACACTATTCCAGCTGCCCCCTGTTTGGGTTTTTTCAGTTGTTTTTTTCCCTCTTCTCTTCCCCAAACTATCAGCACATTCAACCCATCGCTCTCACTCTCCACGAAGCTCTCCGACCGCCGGCACTGGTAAGCATCCTGCTGCTGCGTCTTCTTTTTTTTTTTTTTTTTTTTTTTTTTTCTAAACTAAAAAAATCCCTCCCCTCATCGCAGCTGAAGAACCTCCTCACCACTATTCACTCTCCACGAAGCTCACCCCCCTCGCCGGCACTGGTAAGCGTCTCCCCTGTTTCGATAATTTTTTTTTTTTTTTTTTTTTCCTCTTCTCTTCTCTGAACCAAAAAAATCCCTCCCATTGCAGCTGAAGACCTTCCTCACCGCCATTCACTCTCCACGAAGCTCACCCCCCTCGCCGGCACTGGTAAGCATCTCCCCTGTTTCGATAATTTTTTTTTTTTTTTTTTTTTTTCCTCTTCTCTTCTCTGAACCAAAAAAATCCCTCCCATTGCAGCTGAAGACCTTCCTCACCGCCATTCACTCTCCACGAAGCTCACCCCCCTCGCCGGCACTGGTAAGCATCTCCCCTGTTTCGATATTTTTTTTTTTTTTTTTTTTTTTTTTTTTTTTTTTTTTCCTCTTCTCTTCTCTGAACCAAAAAAATCCCTCCCATTGCAGCTGAAGACCTTCCTCACCGCCATTCACTCTCCACGAAGCTCACCCCCCCTGCCGGCACTGGTAAGCATCTCCCCTGTTTCGATATATATATATTTTTTTTCCTCTTCTCTTCTTTAAACCCTCACACCCCTCCCCATCGTAGGAAACCCGCAGCTGCGAAGCATTCCCCTGTTTGCTCTGCCTTTTTCATGGTTTATGGAATATAAATTTTTCTTTCATTATGGATTGAGTTTTGTGATGGTGTGTGTTTCTGCATGCATTCTTGCTGTGTTTGTGTCTTGCTTTTGAAGAAATTGTCGCGTTGATCTGAATATCTCTTGTCGGATTTTTGTCCTATGTTTGTATCCATGCAACCGTGGTTCTTTGATAGTTATATTATTTATAGTTGATCAGAGTGCTGTGAATCATTTTCATTATGTTTGTTTAGTTTATGGACTGCTAGATTGAAGTTGTGTTTTTTATGGCATTGGAGTTGAATGAATGAATTAAAAATATTTCTCACGTACTGTGTTTTTTCCCTTGTAATACCTATCAAATTGCTGGGTCCCTTGTTAGACTTCTTGTCCAATTTGCACTCATTCTTTTGATTAATACAATTGTCTATTGAAAAAAAGATCAACATTACTTCAACCTTAAAAAATTTCAGCTGAAAAAACATTACTTAACAAAATTTTACTTGAAAAAATTTTAGGGTGTGAATCCCATCTGAACCATCTGACATGATAAAACACTACTTGAAAAAATTTTATTTGTGGTTACTATTCTACAGGACATTTATTGTTAGCACATAGGGTGTCAATCTAGTGGAATACTTTACCTAATTATAGGCTCTAAGACTGTATGATATAGCTATTGTGTTTGATTACTCTTATTGACATTATTTTTCCTCTATACTATTTAAGGGTGCACTTTAATTGTGATTGGGTTATGCACCCACAATTTTTTGTTGTTTACTTTTTGGTTCATTGGAGTATTGTTTTTGTTTATTTGTTTTTTTTATTTATTGTTAAACAGTATTAAGATTCTTTGTTCATACAGATCAATGGAGGATTTTGATATTGAATTAGATGATGACTCACGACCACAACACCATGACTCTTCCTCAATCAATTCAGAAATGTGTTGTGTTCCCACTGTAATGCAAGGACACAAACCTTTTGTGGGACAAGAGTTTGACTCTTTGGAAGACACTTATGCTTTCTATAACAATTATGCAAGACAAGCAGGATTTAGTGTTCGAATGGGGAGTAGTAACAAGAATCGGGAGAATGAAGTAATCAGGAAGGTTTATACTTGTTCAAAAGAAGGTGAGAAAATAGAGAGAGAACCAAAGCCTGATAGTAAACAACCAAAGAGGAGAAGAGGGTTAAAACGAGAAAGTTGCAATGCGAGGCTCGCAGTTGTAAAGTCAGGTGCTAAATTTAAAGTGTCTATATTTGAGGAGGTGCACAGCCATACTTTTTCATCCCCTGGCAAAGTTCAGCTTTTGCCATCTCATCGGCATGTCTCATCTGCCCAAAGAGCATTGGCACAAACTTTTGGCAATGCAAATATCCCTCCAGCCCAATTAATGAGTGTTTTGGAGATACAAGCGGGTGGTTTACAAAACGTTGGATGCACTGAACGGGATATTAGAAATGCTAGAAGAGATGCAAGAAAAGCGAATGATGGACATGATGCAGATATGCTGAATGAGCATTTCCTTGCCCAAAAAGAGAGAAATCCGAATTTTATATACACCATTGAGACAGATGATGAAAATCGGATTTCTCATATCTTTTGGGCTGATGCAACAAGTAGAGAGGCATATAAACATTTTGGGGATGTTGTGGTGTTTGATACCACATACCAAACAAATAGGTATGGCATGATTTTCGCACCACTATTGGGGGTTAACCATCATGGGCAAACAATAACGCTTGGTTGTGGGTTCTTGTGTGATGAGAACCATGAATCTTTTATTTGGTTGTTTGAAGAATGGATGAAAGCTATGCCAGGCGAGCCACCTAAGCTGATCATTACTGATCAAGATCCAGCTATGGAGATTGCCATTAAACATGTATTCCCAAATACATATCATAGGTATTGCATTTGGCACATCTTAAACAAGTTTTCTGAGAAACTTGGTGCTCGCATTTGTAACCAATATTACGAAGACTTTTGTACATGTATTTGGGATTCAGAGGGACCAGAGGAGTTTGAGTGTAGATGGGTTGCTTTAATTGAAAAAAGTGAGTTACATGATAATGGGTGGTTGCAGACAATGTTTAACAAGCGGGATAGATGGGTTCCAGCTTTTGTTAAACATATTTTTTCTGCTAGAATGTCATCTAGTCAAAGAGCAGAGAGTAGCCATTCATTTACAAAGAAGTATGTGGACAAGCGTAATTCTTTGATGGACTTTGTGACAAGGTTCAATAGGGCGCTTGCACGGCAAAGGTATGGTGAGTTACAGGCCGACCATGTTGACCATCAAGAGAAACCCATGCTGAAGACTCCGGTTCCATTTGAGAAGCAAATGTCTGAAATTTATACACGTGCCATGTTTCATAAATTTCAAAAAGAGTTGTGGGAATCTATGAAGTATGGGGGTGTTGTTAAGGTGGATGATGAGTTCCATACCATCTACCAGGTTGAAAGGCGTGTGTCTGATGATGGTACAAGGCAAAATGAAAATGGTAAAAAACCGATACCAGACAGGGTCCGGTTGATTGTGGATGATAAGGTGGCAGATGTTTCTAGTTGTAGTTGTAAGAATTTTGAGTGGGAAGGAATTCCCTGCAGGCACTTGTTGCACTATTTTTTTTGTAAAAAACAATACCATGATTTGCCAGGTAAATATATATTGAAGAGGTTGACAAAGGGGGCAAAGTGTCAAAGTTTAATGGAGGGTAGTGTGGTGAACATGGAGGATGCAGGTGATAGGGGCTTATTGGTTCGCCGTAATGATATATATAGATGTATTGATATGAGAAACCCCTTATGGGTAAACCCTAAACCCATGCAAGAATAGTCAACAATCACTAACTACAATTTTAGGATACTGAAATGATCGTTGGGGTAGTAAAATTTACTTGAAAAAATAATAAACAATTTTACGATGTATTAAGGGTATAAACATGCTATAATGAATTAGTAATTTATTTGAAAAAAAAAATTACAAATGAAAAGATAGAACGCATGTGTTTTAACTTTAGTGTGTACATTTTGAGTAACCATTGTGTACATGTTTCAAGTTCATTGCGTACATATTATATCCCCGTTTAGTACACTTGGGGTCGGGACCACGTTTGAGAATTTTTTTTACACATTTTAAGGTACTAAAATGATCTTTGGGGTGGTAAAATTTATTTGAAAAAATAATAAACATTTTTACGATGTGTTAAGGGTATAAGCATATTATAATGAATTAGTAACTTATTTGACAAAAAAAAAAGAAAAAAAAAAGAATATACAAATGAAAAGATAGAACACGTGTTTTGACTTTAGTGCGTACATTTTAAATAACCAATGCGTACATGTTTCAAGTTCATTGCGTACATATTATATCCTCGTTTAGTATACTTGGGATCAGGACCATGTTTGGGATTTTTTACACATTTTAGGGTACTGAAATAATCTTTGGGGTAGTAAAATTTATTTGAAAGAATAATAAACAATATTACGATGTGTAAAGGGTATAAGCATGCTATAATGAATTAGTAATTTATTTGGAAAAAAAAATTTGAATGAAAAGATAGAACGCATGTGTTTTGACTTCAGTGCGTACATTTTAAGTAACCAATACGTACATGTTTCAAGTTCATTGTGTACATATTATATCCTCGTTTAGTACACTTGGGGTCGGGACCATGTTTGGGATTTTTTACACATTTTAGATACTGAAATGATCTTTGGGGTAGTAAAATTTATTTGAAAGAATAATAAATAATTTTACGATATGTCAAGGGTATAAGCATGTTATAATGAATTACTAACTTATTTGAAAAAATATATTGTGTGGGGTATTTTCGGATAACCAATGAACCATTAACACGTGGCTGCCTTCGGTCCTATGACCCGAAGACCGAAGTGGAGCTCGGGCCACGAGATCAATGTTCTCGAACGAATGCGCCCTCGGTGGAGAAACCCCTCGGTTCCTGACTAGCTAACTCCCGACGAAAACTCGCCCGAGAGACTCTAGACTCCTCGGTTGCAGTAGCGCAGTCGTCGGGACTACATAGCCTTGGTCGAGTATATCCTCGAGCCTTGACACCCTCGGTCAAGTGTGTCCTCGGGCCACTGATGCCCTCGGTCGAATATTCCCTCGGGCAACACCAACATACGCTCCGTCACATGCCTTGAAATCACTTACGTGCCATATCCGACAAAGAAGTCTAGTCGAGTTCAGGGCACGCTCCCGGTAACTGAGTCAGGGGCAACAGCTGTCGACGCTCAGGCCTGTAGCCCCGGAAGATCCGCGATCTGGTCTGAAACCCCTATTTAATCGTGGTTAGCTCGGAACCCTAAACGGACCATGGTTAGGTCAGAATGAGAGTGCAATCCGAAACCTAGTCTGTTCCTATAAAAGGAACATGATTCATGCCAAAGAAGATAAGCTCCCTTGACACAAAACCCTAGAAATTCTCTCATTTTATTGCTCTCTTTCTCTCGACACTGAGACTGACTTGAGCATCGGAGGGTTTTAGGCCGGACAACCCCCGGCCGCCCTTGACGATCCTCTTTGTTTTCAGGGCACTGTTTGCTGGAGAACCTAGCAGCACGGATCATCGATCTACCTAGCGCTACTATTCATTCCAGAGCCCGAGTGTTATCTTGAACTCTGCAACTTTCTCCGGCCATCGTCACGCAACGGTTCGGATCGTCGGATCACCTTCCTTGAAGCGCTCCGCCGACTGTCCGGATTTTTCCCCGTACATATATATATATATACAAATGAAAAGATAGAACACATCTTTTGATTTCAGTGCGTACATTTTAAATAACTAATGCGTATATGTTTTAAATTTATTGCGTACATATTATATTCTCGTTTAGTACACTTGAGGTTAGGACCACATTTGTGGTTTTTTACACATTTTAAGGTACTGAAATGATCTTTCGGGTGGTAAAATTGATTTGCAAGAATAATAAACAATGTTACGATGTGTTAAGGGTATAAGCATGTTATAATGAATTAGTAATTTATTTGAAAAAAAAAAACAAAAACACTATGAATGAAAAGATAGAACGCATGTGTTTTGAACTCAGAACACATGGGTTCTATCTTTTCATTCATAGTTTTTTTTTTTTTTTTTCAAATAAATTACTAATTCATTATAACATGCTTATACCCTTAACACATCGTAACATTGTTTATTATTCTTTCAAATATATTTTACTACCTCAAAAATCATTTCAGTACCCTAAAATGTGTAAGAAAATCCCAAACGTGGTCCTGACCCCAAGTGTACTAAACGAGGATATAATATGTACATAATGAACTTGAAACATGTACACATTACTTAATTAAAATGTACGCACTAAAGTCAAAACACGTATTCTATCTTTTCATTTGTATATATATATATATATTTTTTTTTTTTCAAATAAGTTACTAATTCATTATAACATGCTTATACCCTTAACACATCGTAAAATTGTTTATTATTCTTTAAAATAAATTTTACTACCCCAAAGATCAATTTAGTACCCTAAAATGTGTAAAAAATCTCAAACGTAGTCCCGACCCCAATTGTACTGAACGAGGATATAATATGTACGCAATGAACTTGAAACATGTACGCAGTGGTTACTTAAAATGTAAGCATTAAAGTCAAAACACATGCGTTCTATCTTTTCATTCAGAATTTTTTTTTTTCCCAAATAAATTACAAATTCATTATAATATGCTTATACCCTTAACACATTGTAACATTGTTTATTATTCTTTCAAATAAATTTTATTACCCCAAAGATTATTTCAGTACCTTAAAATGTGTAAAAAAAAATCCCAAACATGATCCTTTTTTTTTTTTTTTTTTTTTGGGGTAAGTCCAAACATGATCCTGACCCCAAGTGTATTAAACGAGAATATAATATGTACGTAATGAACTTGAAACATATACGCATTGGTTATTTAAAATGTACGCACTAAAGTCAAAACGCGTGTTCTATCTTTTTATTTGTATATTCTTTTTTTTTTCAAATAAGTTGCTAATTCATTATAATATGCTTATACCCTTAACACATCGTAAAATTGTTTATTATTTTTTCAAATAAATTTTACTACCCCAAAGATCATTTTAGTACCCTAAAATGTGTAAAAAATAATCCCAAACGTGGTCCCGACCCCAAGTGTACTAAACGGGGATATAATATGTACGCAATGAACTTGAAACATGTACGCATTGATTACTTAAAATGTACACACTAAAGTCAAAATACATGCGTTCTATCCTTTCATTCATAATTTTTTTTTTCTCAAATAAATTACAAATTCGTTATAACATGCTTATACCAATGTTTATTGTTCTTTCAAATAAATTTTACTACTCCAAAGATCATTTCAGTACCTTAAAATGTGTAAAAAATCTCAAACATGGTCCTGACCCCAAGTGTACTAAACGAGGGTATAATATGTACGCAATGTACTTAAAACATGTATGCATTGGTTACTTAAAATGTACGTATTAAAGTCAAAACACGTGTTCTATCTTTTCATTTGTATATTCTTTCTTTTTTTTTCATTTTTTTTTTCAAATAAGTTACTAATTCATTATAATATGCTTATACCCTTAACACATCGTAAAATTGTTTATTATTTTTTCAAATAAATTTTACTACCCCAAAGATCATTTTAGTACCCTAAAATGTGTAAAAAATAATCCCAAACGTGGTCCCGACCCCAAGTGTACTAAACGGGGATATAATATGTACGCAGTGAACTTGAAACATGTACGCATTGATTACTTAAAATGCACACACTGAAGTCAAAACACATGCGTTTTAATTTTTCATTCATAATTTTTTTTTTCCCAGATAAATTACAAATTCATTATAATATGCTTATACCCTTAACACATCGTAACATTGTTTATTATTCTTTTAAATAAATTTTACTACCCCAAAGATCATTTCAGTACCCTAAAATGTGTAAAAAAATCTCAAACGTGTTCCTGACCTAAGTGTACTAAACGAGGATATAATATGTACGCAATAAACTTGAAACATGTATGCATTGGTTACTTAAAATGTATGCACTAAAGTCAAAACACGTGTTCTATCTTTTCATTTGTACATTCTTTTTTTTTTTAGATAAGTTACTAATTCATTATAATATGCTTATACCCTTAATACATCATAAAATACTTTATTATTCTTTCAAATAAATTTTACTACCCCAAATATCATTTTAGTACCCTAAAATGTGTAAAAAATAATTCCAAACGTGGTCCTGACTTCAAGTGTACTAAACGGGGATATAATATGTACGTAATGAACTTGAAATATGTACGCATTGGTTACTTAAAATGTACACACTGAAGTCAAAACACATGCGTTTTATCTTTTCATTCATATTTTTTTTTCCCCAAATAAATTACAAATTCATTATAATATGCTTATACTCTTAACACATCGTAACATTGTTTATTATTCTTTCAAATAAATTTTACTACCCCAAAGATCATTTCAGTACCCTAAAATGTGTAAAAAAATCCCAAACATAGTCCTGACCGCAAGTGTACTAAACGAAGATATAATATGTACGCAATAAACTTGAAACATGTACGCATTGGTTATTTAAAATGTACGCACTAAAGTCAAAACGCGTGTTCTATTTTTTCATTTGTATATATATATATATATATTTTTTTTTTTCAAATAAGTTACTAATTCATTATAACATGCTTATACCCTTAACATATCGTAAAATTGTTTATTATTTTTTCAAATAAATTTTACAACCCCAAAGATCATTTTAGTACTCTAAAATGTGTAAAAAAAAATCCCAAATGTGGTCCCAACCCCAAGTGTACTAAATGGGTATATATTATGTATGCAATGAACTTGAAACATATATACAATGGTTACTTAAAATGTACACACTAAAGTCAAAACACATGCGTTCTATCTTGTCATTTGTAATTTTTTTTTTCAAATAAATTATTGATTCATTATAACATGTTTATACCCTTAATACATCGTAAAATTGTTTATTATTTTTTCTAGTAAATTTTACTACCCCAACGATCATTTCAGTACCCTAAAATTATAGTTAGTGATTGTTGACTATTCTTGCATGGGTTCAGGGATTACCCATAAGGGATTTCTCATATCGATATATATATATATATATATATATATATATATATATATATATATATATATATATATATATATATGTGTTGATAGCACCATGAAGAAGACTCTAAAGTTTTTTTTTTAAAAAAAAATCAGCATGGGTGAATGATATTGGACTCATTGCAGTTGGAAAATCCAACAACATAATTAAGGTATTTTAAATCACATTTATAAAATAACATTATATTAAGTGTAAAGAAGCCACATTTCCTACCTCAATCGCGAGCAATATCAACCCAAATCCACGTGATAGATACTGACGATGCTAATGCAGCATTAATGCTTCCTAGGGTCTTCCCGAGGACCGATAAAATATGATAATTATGCATACGTAATCTTTAGGTAAATTTCAAAATAAATATAACGTACTCAAAAATTACTATTGGCCTTCTGACAGTGAACTATGGTGTTAAAATGATCAAAATATTTTTTAAAACACTCTTTATAATTTTTGGGAATTTTTCATAATTTTCGAGAATTTTCTGTAATGTTTGGAATTTTCTAGTATTTTTTGGAATTTTTAACAAATATTAAATTGGCCAAAAAGTCAAACTAGAGTCAAGCTTAGTCAAAATGGTCAACCAAGAGTCCCACATGGAAGGGCCTGCCAAGACGAGCCCAATGGTCAAATTTGGGGTTCATATGATTATCGTATTGCTTCTAAATGCATGAGAACACGGTAAGATATACGGATGCACCCACACAGGATCATAGTCCTATGGGTCTTCTTCAACCTCCCGCGGGTTGCATTGTGTAACCCGGTTACACCGTGTGTTCAACGGGCCAACTTCAACGATTAATATCTCCCTCGTTTCTTAGCCGTTTTCAATCATTCAAGTGTTGAATTGAAGCTCACGCGGAGTACTACGTGCGTATATAAATTGTTCATTCAAAATCCCATAAAATCATATTCGTTTTTAAGCCTAAAGTTTCGGGTTTTCATGATCCAAAATTCTGAAATTTCTAAAACTTCAATCTACGGTCATTTTCTCTGAAATTGGACACTACCATGGTATTCCTTGCCCCCAAAAACATAAGGTAGGATCATCCTTTCCAAAAATAATTAGAGAAAATAAAATTGCATATACATGTAAATATACAGTACGTGACATATATATATATATATAAAATTCAGGTCATCACATTCCTTGCCGCTGTTTCTTGCCGCCGGTGAGGGAGGAGGCTGTCGTTTGGATGTATGAGGGAGGTCGCCGTGAGACGTTGGTCCGTTAAGTTTCCTTGAGCGGGAGCTTGAAGGGAAGAGAAAGAGAGAGAGAGAGAGGGGCTGTGCATATGAAGACTGACAGAGATGAGAGAGAGAGGCAGATTGGATGGGTGCTGAGGGGGGATGAGAGAGAGATTGGACGGGTGCTGTAAAGGGGATGAGAGAGAGAGAGGATGGGCGTTGTGCTTGCTATAGTGCAGAAGGGTAGAATGGGAAGTAAAAACTAACCACACACCCACCCTAGTTAAAGCCATCCTGAGTGGTCATTATTAATTTCACAATTCTAAGACCGTCCTTCGGGGGCAATACCATGAAATGATAAACTCAATTGGTAATTCCCCCATTTAAAAGCATCTCTAAAACTCTTAACGTCGCAATTTTTCCCATCTTCTTGTCACCCAAAAAAGGAAAAAATTGATTCTTGAGCCAGTCGGAATGTTGCAACGGTGTTGCTGGTAGAAAAACAGTCGCAGATGTGGCCAAAGATTGGTTGGTCGATTTTGTCAGATCAAGATCTAGCATTAAGGGTTGATTGCGATTGGGGTTTGGTCAGATAAAGAGAAGAAGATGAGTTTGTGGGTGGGATCTTCATGACAAAGGAGATAATAAATACGTTCATGGAGATAATGATGCTACCGCGATAAGTTTTCTGGAGAAGACGGTTCCCACCCATCAGTCCACGAATTCTCTTTGAAGCATTGGACTTGAAAGGGCAAACTTGTCCAAAACCAATATAAATTTTTATATTGCCGTGGATGCAACAGGGGATAGGATCCTCTCCAGTCCCCTACCCACCAGTTTTATCCGGTTCACGGCTCTTAGAGCTTCTCTTCATTCTAAGTTAATCTAAGGGCATACAGAGAGCCACGTCACCTCCTTGTTAAGAAGTTTTTTCACTCGTCTGAAAACGGTAACAGACGGCTTGTTTCTGAGGAAGAAAATTGTCTCGACTCTATCTCACCTAAGTCAACTGGGTCAGATCTCCAGATAACCCCAGCCTTTGAAATCACCGGCGGGTGATGAAGGCACATTGGTGATTTAATTGAGCGGTGTCAAATCTCAAAACAACCGGAATTAGGGAAATCGCCGGCGAAGAATGATGAGGGCAACTTGGTTATTTTAATCAGATTTGGCATCAACCATGAGCTAAACCATGGATGTGACCAAGAGAACCAGTCGGCCATGAACGAGAATCTTGATAATTTTTTTTCCCAACAAAAAGATGCATATGTCGTTGTAAATTATATATATATAGGGCTTACCATTTTGTCGATTTGGGGATGAGGAGAATAATAGAATAAATTAAAAATTGAACATATTTACATCTGTATTTACCGGTCCTCCATGGTTTGTGGGGTGGGGTTGGGCAGGGGGGGATTCCATCCTTGAGTGAATGGTTTCTTTTTCTTTTCTTTTTTTTTTCCCCTTGCAGAAGCAGCCATGGTGGATTCAACGGTTGAATGTCATACACCTCTTTGTGGTTGATTTTGTATGATTTTCTTCTAGGCTTTAACAGTTATGGAGTTTAACTGGTTGCCTCTACTCTATTTTGGCAGCTTATCCGGTCACTGGGTTTTCAGAAGGATGAATGAAACATGGAAGAGTGTTTTGGTTGAATTACACTCCATTAGAAACAAGTCGTTTCTGTAACTTAACGAGCGGATCACGTGTCTCACTGTATGCCATTGGATTAACTTAAAATGAGGATAGCCGTGGACTGGATGGAACTGGTGGGCATAAGACTGGAGAGGATCCAAACCCATGCAACAGACCGTCTCTGGCAATAACGCTTGCCAAATTTAACGGTTCTGCTATATGAGACCATTGTGGTAAGAGGAAATTGTTAGACCAGTGACGTGGCTTTTAAGTGCAAAATCTTTTTAAAAGCATCCGTTAATTATAATGGAGACCCAAAATAAGAAAATACCGAGATTGCCCCTCCTGCAAATTAGGAAAAAAACACCATCAGTGGCCTCTTTCAACAATCCCTCAACCACTTTCAAAAAATCCCTCACCCTTTCCAAACAAAAAATAACTCCAAAACGAAAATCCCGCTACTCCATGTCTGACTTAAAACTAAGTTAATGTTATGAAAAAAAAAACTGAAAGAAAAACTGAAAAATCAAGTAAAATAAAACTGAAAAAACAAGTAAAAAAACCGGAAAAACTTGAAAACGAAGTAAAATAAAACTGGAAAAACAAGTAAAATTTCATTTAATTTAATTTTAAGATAAATTTCAACCAGGAAAAAAAAAATAAAAGGAGGAGAAGAAGAAAACCAAACTGCAAAACCACTTTGTCGGCCATGGCTAAGGAACAATAACTTAAGAAATCAACTAAATTTAACTAAAAAATAAGGAATTCAAGTCAAATTTACCTTGAAAGTTAGGAGTTCAAGTGAAATTTGCCTTGAAAATTTATTTGAGTTTCTTCAAAAAATCAAAAACCTCATACAACGAGCATGAAAAAAAAATAAAGAATAAAAACAAGACCAAAGTCACCAAATCTGCCGCGAAGACTCCTCCACAAATGGTACTCAGATCCATCGTCAACGAAGCCTTCTTGCGCAACCAGATCTGCCGTCGAAGCCTTCTCCACATGTGCTCAGATCCAAAAAATAGAGAGAGAAGGGAGGGCTAAAGGAAGTGGATGAGTTTGCTGTGTTTGACCGAAATAGAGAGAGAAAGAAAGGAGAGAGAGAGAGAAAATGTACGTTTGAAAAAAGAGAGGATTCTGGGTGATTTGATTTGGTATCATAAAGAGAGAGAGAGAGAGAGAGAGAGAGTTTTCTAGGAAAGGGGATGGGATTAAATAAAAGGGAAAATCTGATGGAGTGAGAGAGAGATCCGTACAAGGAGATAAAGAGAAGAGGGGGGAGAGAGAGAGAGAGAGGGGGGGTTACTTTTGCAAGCGGGTGAGATTGTCATATCTAATGCTGGGGTAATTTTATATTTTGTCAATTTTGGTATGTGGAGTGGTCTTACTGACTAGTCTTACAAATCATTTCCCTAAATTTTCGTGTATAACCATAAGAAATAAATTTTTAGTTCGAGAAGTAAATTTCAAAAATTTTACTCTTGGTGTTTATACACACCTTACCTCCATACTAAACTAACAATAAATAAAATTTATAGTCTAATATATTATTCAATTTATCAAATCAAATTATTATTAGAATTAGATTAGAAAATATTCATATTTGATTTATAAATTAATAAATTATTGGATTCGGATTATTAATGAGTTAACGAATTCGTTAACATAAATTATCCTTTTACCATATTCGAATTATTGATTTAGATTTGGATCAAAATCCTATTCATTAACAGGTTTACAACCATAGACTCAACCATGGTATTCTTCACGAGTGCTAGTGGATTCGAATTCGGTGCAATCGACTACTTTTATTGCATGGTATTGGTTTAAACTCGGATCAAAATCCTATTCATTAATAGGTCTACAGCCATAGACTCAACCATGATATTCTTCATGAGTGCTAGTAGATTCGGATTTGGTACAGTTGGCTACTTTTACTGTATAGTGCATTAAATGTAGGATCGATGACACGTGGGCAAGGAGGAGAAATGGAGGGTTGTTTGGCGTTAGGCGTCAAATGCATCTCTCGAATTTTAACCCTCCATTTTTCCTCTTTGCTACGTGTCATCAATCCTACATTTACTACACCAAATCCAGTGCTAGTGGCATGGTGACTTAGCATCCAATTTTTTAAAATAAATGTAATTCACTTTTCTAATTAAGTACAAATAAAATCGGTAGATGAAAGTAAGTCCATATGCTTAATATTTCCATTTTTCTCTTTTGTTTTTGATTCAGAGCTCTTTACAATGTAATTTGTTCAAATAAATCCCTTTTCTTTTCTTTCTTTTCTTTCTTTCTTTTTTTTTTTTTTTTCTTTTTCTTTTTTTTGGCGTAAGTTCCTATGTGGGGGGAGGTAGTTTACGTAAATCCAATTGGGCCTGAATTGGGGGTGGAAATGGCCACATGGGCCAAGCTAGGGACGCTGGCTCAGTAGATCTTTGGGCATGTAATCTTTGCTCGTAGGGGCAGGCTGGATTAAGGTGTTTAAGGTTTAAATGATCCTTGGGCGGGCTCAGACAGTCGGACTCTTCATTGAATTCCCCCACTACCAAATCCGATGTAATTGACTCAAATTTAGGACTGCAACTTGATCCGGACTAGGGAAAATTTGGACTGGACCGAAATAATCCAGTCCTTCAAATCCTAAACAGGAATCGGACTGGAAGAAATGGTCCAATTCTCAGTCTAGACCGAAATTTGTTTTACCTTTTTTTTTTTTTTTTGGTTGGTAAAAGGTTAGAAATTATTGAATAAGTATTAGCATTAAATGAATAAGTATTATTATTTATTGAATAATACTTATTTATGGAGTATAATATATTAATATTAATATATATATATACTAGTTGGTGCACACGTGCGTTGCACGTGAATTTTTTTGAGTTCAATTATTTTTTTCAATAATGATAATAATTTTTTAAATTTAATAATTTTATCGTGCCCTTGCATAAGATGAAAGTACTTTGATTACTCAATCATTTACTTCTTTTGACATGATTACTATTTTTTTTTTATTATCTTTCTTAAATCATAGTGCTTAAAATTACTTTTGAAACTTCATTATACATAGGTTCTTTAAAGGTTTTGTGAAACTTTCAATGCTAAAACAAAAGACTCTCTCTTTCACTCTTTGTCTTTTTCTCTGATCAAAACATATTTATGCCATAGTTGAAAGATTTAATAGCAAATTATTAGTACATTGGTCTTACAAAAATCAAAAGCAAGAGTTGTGGGACTTTGCAAACCCTACGTACATGCCATCCTTTTTTTTTTTTATGATGTACTACAATCTACACCCCTCTCGTAGATTCATGTCACAGAAGCTAACTCAAGTTCCTAATAAGGCCTACACTACCACTTTTAAAAAAATCTAGTATTTATGGGATAAGGAGGTTCTCATTTTATTTATGAGTAAAGTAGTCTTTGATATATATGTTTTAGAAAAACATAGGAGAAAACAGATACTCCACGCGAGATCGAAACCAAGACTTACATAAATCCAGAACTTCTATTGGTCTTTGTTCAAGCATGCGTCTTTTTATTTTCATTTAACTGATTTGTTTTTTATTTTTTTCTTTTTCTTGCTAATTTTGTAATTCAAATAGAGATTTAAAAGTCCAATCATGCAATACAGGCAGAGATTTAAATGTTTAAACATAATTTGTATACATGAGTCAAGTTTATTGAAAACTACATACTAGACAAAGTACCAGAAGAAAGGAGATGCAATGAAGGCACATAGAAGACACAGAAGAAGGAGGCAATAGTTGTTCTTTCCTATGTTAGGGTTTTATGATTTTTATAATGTGTTTCTATTTGTATTTATATGTTAACATTGTTAGGGTTTTATGAATTATAGTTTCTATTTCCTTAGAATTCCTATTTGGATTTGGTTTTATTTAATTATTATACGAATTATAGTTTCCTTAAAATTCTTATTAAGGTATGTGTTTTATATTGGTATATTTCTTATATATGCAGAAGGGTAGTTGTGTATTTAAAAATTAAAATAAGGGTATGTTAGTTAATCAAAAGTTTTTCTCACATTCATCTTTTTATAGGTAGTATAGATATGGGGAAGGTTCCGATGACACCTGTGTAAAAGTTGAGCTTTTACACCCTTTTATAACCATTGATCATTTTAGATGCCACGGTTGGGATCTGTTATTGCAATTAAAGATATTATTTGGGTTATGAACATGGGTCAGGTTATGACAAGAAAGCCCATTCCATTAGCTCTCTTTGTCAACGGTGCTCTCCGTCAATAACTATCTGGTTTTTTACACAATTCCGCCGCCACCGTTGCACTCTTGGCCGCCTATCCTTCCTCCTCCTTCTTCTCTCTCTTTCTTCTTATTCTCTCTTTATGGTTCTTAACCCATTTTGTCACTAACCTTGCACAGTTACACTTAGGGCTGTCGACGGTCGATGTTGAACTCACTGTTGCTGCTAGTGCTGCCTAACTTCTCCTCCCCCTCCTTTTCCTTCTTTTTTATTCATTTAATCTAAATGGCAGATCTAAGATCTGTCTTCTTCTTCTTAACCCATCTTTTTATTTTTATTTATTTTTATTTTATTTTATTTATTTTTTTTTTTTCCAGTAAATCTAAAAGCCATATATAGGATATGACAAATTCCTTACCTAACGTATGACGAAATCTTTTCTAAAAAATTTCAGATTTGAGATATGTGAGTCTTCGTCTCCTTCCATGAATCATTTTTCGTTGCTTCTCTATACTACCTCCTGAAATTAGATAAATTCTTAAGGGCTATGTGGCATATTGAGAAGCTTTTTGTAATTCTTTAATGAGCTTGGACACCACTGTCATCTATTATGCTAACAGAGCAGAACCAAAATGTCACGTTTTTTTCTTTAAAAAATAAATAAATAAATAAATAAATTTCTTAGCTACCACAGATTCGATTTAGATTTAGATTTAGATTTAGATTTGGATTTGTAAAGATTAGGGCTAGACTTTCTTTCAATAAAATTAATTAAAGTTCAAAACTTTCGTTGAAGAATCGTGTAAAGAAAACTGAAAATCACAGAAAGAAAGAGAGAGAGAGAGAGAGTAAATGAATGGTGGACGGGTTATGGATCCCAACCCATATATGTAATCAAATAAAAAAAGACCCAAAGGTAAGGCACCGTTAGATTTAAAATGATCTATGGCTATAAAAGGGTGTAAGAACTCAACTTTTACATCAAGTGTCAACGGAACCTCCCATATATATATACTAGTTGGTGCACACGTGCGTTGCACTGAATTTTTTTTAGTTAAATTATTCTTTTCAATAATGATAATAATTTTTTAAATTTAATAATTTTATCGTGCCCTTACATAAGATGAAAGCACTTTGATCACTCAATCCTTTACTTTTTCTGATATGATTACTATTTTTTTTTTTTTCATTATCTTTCCCAAATCATAATACTTAAAATTATCTTTAAAACTTCATTATACATAGGTTCTTTGAAGGTTTTGTGAAACTTTCAATGCTGAAACAAAAAGCTCTCTCTTTCACTCTTTGTTTCTTTTTCCAATCAAAACATATTTACGCCATAGTTGAAAAATTTAATAGCAAATTATTAGTACATTAATTTTACAAAAATCAAAACCAAGACTTGCGCAACTTTGCAAACCCTACGAACATGCCATCCTTTTTATTTTTTTTTATTTTATTTTTATTTTTTATTTTTATGATGTACTACAATCTACACCCCTCCCGTAGATTCATGCCACAGAAGCTAACTCAAGTTCCTAATAAGGCCTACACTACCACCTTTAAAAAATATAGTATTTATGGCATTTGGAGGTTTTCATTTTATTTATGAGTAAAGTAGTCTTTGATATATATGTATTGGAAAAACATAGGAGAAAACAGATACTCCCACGGGATTGAAACCAAGACTTACACAAATCCAGAACTTCTATTGGTTTTTGATTAAAAAAATAATATTCCTAATATGTACATGTTTAGGATTTTTTTTTCTTTTAAAAATTTGGAACTTTACTTATGCAATTCAAGTTTTTTTTTTTTTTTTTTTTTTTTGGCCTCTTAATATGGGTTTTCAATTGTTTTTGTTCAAGCATGCGTCTTTTTATTTTCATTCAACTGATTCGTCTTTGATTCTCTTCTTTTTCTTGCTAATTTTGTAATTCAAATAGAGATTTAAAAGTCTAATCATATAATGCAAGCAGATATTTGAATGTTTAAACATAATTTGTATATATGAGTCAAGTATATTGAAAACTACATACCAGACAAAGCACCAGAAGAAAAGAGACGCAATGAAGGCACATAGAAGACACAGAAGAAGGAAGCAGTAGTTGTTCTTTTTTTGTGTTAGGGTTTTATGATTTTTATAATGTGTTTCTATTTGTATTTATATGTTAACATTGTTAGGGTTTTACGAATTATAGTTTCCGTTTCATTAGAATTCCTTTTTGAGTTTGGTTTTATTTAATTATTATACGAATTATAGTTTCCTTAGAATTGTTATTAAGTCATGTGTTTTAAATTGCTATATTTCTTATATATGCAGAATGGTAGTTGTGTATTTAAAAATTAAAATAAGGGTATATTAGTCAATCAAAAGTTTTTCTCACATTCATCTTTTTATAGGTAGTATAGATATTTCGGAATTCGGGAATTCGGTCCGGATCCGGTTCTAAAACCCTCTAAACCAAAACTAGACCAGTTACTGTTTAGACTGGGCCGAAATCGGACCCAATTGATCGGACCAGCTTGGTCCTCGGGTCTACCCGAACCATGTTGAACCCCAACTCAAATTAGGTCCTACCAGTTGAATTTTCCTAAAGTTTAAACAACTGTTATACACCACTAATAGTCTAATAGGCGACAACAGAGAACTGCATGAGTAAATCATGTTAATGAGTCCAGTTAACTTGTGGGTTACAAGCAAATTAAAGTACTTTTTAAAATTATTTTTAGAAAGTACCCACTGAGTAAATCATGATTATGCATTTTAATTCGTCAATCTTGCTGTCTTTTGTGAAAGACATTTCCCATCTCAAAGCAATATCGATCATTAGTTGAAATTTTACCTTCATCAAGTAACAATTTTAGGGGTCAACAGTCAACATCATGAGGGTTTAAACTCAAGCCTTCCTAGTACCTTGTTATAGTAAGAGCCCAGAAAAAATTTCAATGACGCTTCAGTTTAAGTGTATATTGTTTGAAATTTGAAGGTTTTCATAGCTCTGATTAACATGCGCAATTACAATAGGTTGAGCATTTACATAACACCCATGCCACAATTTCCAGCAATTGGAGTGTCTCAAGTCTCAACACTGTTCTCCAAGAGAAAACTCAAGTTTTGAAAACAATGGTCTCAGCAATCTTACATTTGCCAATCGGCTATTGGCCTAATGACACTTCTTCCTCCTTTAAGAGAGGGGAGGTCAGTTTTGACTTTTGAGTTTTGAATAATATAAGTAGCGTGTGTTTATTTTTATCTAGATCTCCCCCAACCTCCTTCCTCCTTTTTTGGTAATTACAACATATATTTCTTGTTTTCGTTTTTTATTTTCCTTCCCGCAATAATAGCCACATAATAGGAAAGTTAGGGTACTTTTATAAATGCATTTTAGCCCCCTCGTATATTCAGCAGCTGTTGGTTTATTTATTTTTTAATTTTTTTTTTGTACATATCTGCGCACTTTCGTGCATGTCAAAAACTTGTAATCTAAACAAATTCCATTCTCTTTTTTGGTAATTTTACAAGGGGGCAAGAATTCATTTCCTCCAGCCGATGGCATATTGTCTACAAATTTGTCATTCCATTGCTGGTTGGCCTCCTCCAAGTGGACTTTCAAAGCAGAGGTGCATTCCCATCTCAGACACACCCACTATATATGTGGGCTTTCTTCACTGTCTTGAGCATCTATTGCATGGGACTCTTGGCTAAGAAGAAAATCCAAACTCATTTCCCAAATTATTCTCAAATCTTCAAGCATATTACCATCTTCTCGGGAGCTGTTTCCTCTGTCTCGCTAGCATCTGTTTTTCTCCAACGCTTGCTTGGCCACCTAATTTTCTTCCTGTGGGCTCTTTTGCTTGTCATGGTAGCATGTTATGTGATTTGGCATGTTTGCCATTGGCTTTATAGTAGAACTGTGAAGGCACTTCTCCAAGTGCTTAACATCTTTAGAAGCATCATGCAATACAACTCGCAGCGGCTGCCACGTTACGTCTCTCCAGGCGAAAATCCTCTAAGGCCATTTGATGTATGAGTTGAGAAGCCGTCATCTCTATCACATTAAAGATATCTAATTAAGTATATTGTTTGAGCTAATTAAAAGCATTAATTGAATAATGCTGCTCCTATTCTTGTGTGTAAAATTATATGGATTGATATCATATCTTGAATTTTGATTGTCGAATAACCAAACAGAGGATAAGTTTGAGGTGTGCAGTCTGTTCTTTAATTCTTCTTTCCTTTTGATTGAAAGTTCTCAACCAATACGAGGGAGCAACACCATTTACTATAGGTACAATGAAGGAAAAGAGGAAAATGAAAAATCAATAGGGAAATGAAGCACCTTCTGAGTTAGCACATAAAAATGAAATAGCAAGCAAGAATTTTTTAGCACGTTTTTGATTCAATCGACTGATGTGTGAACAGAGCCCAATATTATTATCAGTCATGGCACTCTGAAAAAAATGCTTCAAACAAGTTATGGCACTGTGAAAAAATGCTTTCATATTTTAGAAGTCAGCGATATTGAAAGCATTTAGTTTACATTTACTTCTCATTTCCAACAAATCTAATGACAAATATTAAGGATCAGTCACACAATTCCTTCTTCACTAAATAGTTGAGGATTTATTTCTTGAAGCTCCCCAGGTGGAGTTATTGATACTGGCTTGGCCTTGGTGTTCAAAGTTTCCGGCAGTAAATGACTGGTTTTCGCCAAATATGATATATGGATGTCCTAGAGTGTGTTGATGCACAATAATCTATTTCGTGCACCGTAGTGTGTATATGCACAATACCCTCGTCTTAGGAGCTCTTTTTGTAGTCTCACTAGCATCTATTTTTCTCCAACACTTGCTTGTGCAGCTCATTTTCTTTGTATGGGCTCTTTTGCTAGTCATGGTAACATGTCTGTGATTTTGGGTATTTTCCAATGGCTTTACCGTGGAACTATGAAGGCAGTTCTCATTACTAAATCCGATGTAATTGACTCGCTTAAATTAGACTCAGTAATTAAATTTTAATGTTTTAACCAATATTTTACAATTTCCTTGTTTAAAAGATGGAGTTCAGTAAATTCCACTCAAGTAGTTGAAATTTGTAAATGGAAATTCGACACCCCCTGAATTCTAATTTTAACACGAAATTAATTAGTTCTAACAATTTGGAGCATTTCGTTTTAAAGGTAAATTTTGTCTAGAAATTTCTCACCCTCACACGTACTCTAGGATTAATGACTCAATCCTTTTTTTTTTGTCATCTTTGCCATAAATCATAGCCTCCTCTTTTGTTATTTGTCTTTGTTTATACTGCCAAGTCCCACAAGCTTTCTCCACTTAGCCTTGTCCACTAATTAGGGATGCTCACAGATCCGCTTGGCTTGTGAAAACCGCCCAATCTGACCCTACCCGAAGGCATTGGGCGGATTCAACCGATGGGGTGGGTGGGTAGTGGTTTAGAATTTTATTTTTTTGCAGTTTCGTTGGTGGTTCGCGGTTTTGAAAGAAAAAAACCGATTCAAATCCACCCACCCGCATATTTTCATATTTATTAAATTATACATGTTACATATGACGGTGTATCATTGATTCTTGACTTTTATTTCTTTTTTTAAGAATCAATATATGTTTTATAATTTTTTTATTTTACTGTTTGTACTCATTCTCCCTCTTTTTTTCTATATATATATAAAATATAATCAACATATGTCTTGAATTATTTATTCTTTTGTCTTCTTTTTCTATTTGTGTTTTTAAGATATAAAATGGTATGGCCAAATTAAGGGGGGAAAAAAAAAAGAAAAAAAAAAAAAACAGCAAGATCCAACTAAAATCCCAACCCGTAGATCCAACCCGATGTGTTACGTGGGTCAAAACCGCCCGCTTGTGTTAGCAGAAGTGGATGCGAATTTGATTCACCTGCCAAGACATGGGCAGATGGCGGATGAATCCCAAACCAGCACCTACCCCACCCGTGACCACCCCTACCACTAATAATCCACACAGGTAGTGCCAAGTCCAAATTCAAACACACTCACCCTTGGGGTAGCCCACTTCGTAAGGGCGAACTTGTAATTGTATAATTAGGCTCAGTTATGGGTTCAATTCCTTATTAGGATAACCCAAGATTTAAGTGGGGGCCGTAGCGGTGGGTTGTTGCACTATTTGTGTTTTTTTTTTTTAGTCTCTTGGGATGGGTGACGTAGCATCCATTTATTTTAAATAAAAAAGAATTCTCTTTTCTTTATTAAGTACAACCAAGAACGGTAGAGGACGCTCATACGCTTAACATTTTGATTTTTTTTCTTTGGTTTTTTGGCTTAGAGCTTTTTACACTGTAATTTGTTCTACTACACACCACCCCCACCCTGTTTTTTTTGGGGGGGTGGGTTTGCGATGTTAATGCAAATATTCCGATTAGGCGGTGATTCCCGTGAAATAGGGATTAGGGGTAGATATGTGCCAAGCTAAGGACCCCGGGTTCAGTAGGTCTTTGGGTCATGCGATATTTGCTTATTGGGGCGGGCTGGATTAAGGTCGATCTATAATGCTTGATCAATCAGAATTTTAGTGCCGTTTAATTGTTTAAATGAAAATTAGACAATTATAATATATTTTACATACAATTAGGATTTGGGAGAAATTTTTTTTCCAACAATCCTATGCTGTCAATATCTATCCCTATTGGTTAGAAAACTATTTAGCATATCAACTTATTGGAACCGTTGGATGGGAGAGAAGTGGATGGAATAGGATTATTGTAAAAAATTATGTATAGAAATATTTTTCCCTTGATCCTATCATTTCTGCATAATACGCAAGGTACAAGTCCATTAAAGTGAATGAGATTATTTGAAAAAGTTGGAATCATCATTAATTCACTATAATTGAAGTTATTGGATCAATTTTTAGAAATTTATGAATATCACTATTTTGACTTTCTACTCTAATTTATGATGATGATTATCATTTTCTTAAATTTTTTCATTCAATATGATGGATTTGTGACATTAATACTGCATAAATTACATTAAAATTATCTAATTTCTATTTGGATGCCCAAATGAGCTCTTAATGATTATCAATACAAAAGGTGGTATAAATACAATTTTATACATCATAACTATAATATTTTAAATTTACTCCGTGCAGGGCTTCGGCACTACTATTAAGCTCTAGGGTGAAATTTGGGGTTACTAGTTTGGGCCCAAGGTCAGGATGGGTGAAAAGTTTAATACTGGCACTTGATGTTAGTCCCACCCCAAACCCGCTTTGCCAGAGCCCTACTGCAAATCAATAGAAATTAGCGAAATGCTTAAATAAATATGTTTTGAAAAAATGTGTGGGGTACCCATCTCTCTTATGATTTTGCACTATCATACATGAATTTTGTTATGGCGTGTTTAGGTGTTTAAATCTAAATGAAATAATTCAAGAAATTTTACATAGTATTAAAGGCATAACCCATTTTCTTAAATTGATAAATTCAAGACAATTCAAAATAGCTAGCCCTTTTCAAGCCTTGCCCATATGCGTAGTCATGCACTTACCAATTTGCAAAGAGCAATGATATACGTAACACCATATAGACAACATATGATATGACAATAGATCTTTTGTGGCGATACTGAATAACTTAGAGGGTATTTTTGTCAACCAACTCATGTTACGTCCTATTTATAGCATTTCCCATGAGCAAAATATCATTATGCCATAAAGCTTTCATCAATCTTTCTTCTCCTAAAGGTTTGTTGGCCTAATGGCACTTCTCTTTTTTTTTGGAAAGGGTATGTCCTCATTTCAAGTTTTGAATGGTGTAGTAACAGGCATCGTGCTTATTTTTCTTCCCCTGCAACCACCTCTTTTTTGGGCAACACAACACATTTCTTGTTTTTCTTTTTATTTTCATTAATTCCCTCATTATAAATATAGAAGTGGTTGCTTTATTTTTCTGTTCATGTTCATCCGAGCACTGTTCGGCATTTTAAAAATTTGTAATCTAAATCAATTCCATTTTCCTTTGTGGTAATTTTACAAGGGAGGATCAGTTCAGTTCCTCCAGTCCGTGGCATGTCTACATATTTGTCATTTCATTGCTGGTTAGCCTCCTCCAAGCGGACTCTCAAAGTAAAGATGCATCCCCATTTCAGACATACCCCTTATATATGTGAGCTTTCTTCACTGCCTTGAGCATCTATTGTATGGGACTCTTGGTTAAGAAAAAACTCCAAACTCATTTCCCAAATTACACTCAAATCTTCAGGCATGTTAGCCTTGCCTCGGGAGCTCTTTCTGTAGTCTCACTAACCTCTATTTTTCTCTGACACTTGCTTGGCACCTCATTATCTTGGTTTGGGCTTTTCCCTTCTCATAATAGCATGTTATGTGGTTTGCGTATTTGCTTATGGTTTTACCAAGGAACTCTGAAAGCAATTCGATCTCCAAGTGCCTAACATTTTTGAAAGGATTGTGCCACCTCTGCCCACGTTACGCTCTGTGGCCATTTGATGTATGTGTTCAAAAGCGGTTAGTTATACCACAACAGTGATATCTAAAGATTTAATACTGCCCCTACCCTATTCTTGTGTGTAGAAGTAGAGCTTATGGATTTACATTATGTCTTGAATTTTGATTATTGAATAACCAAGCAAAGCACGAGTTCTATTTGTGCAGTCTATTATTTGTTCTTTCTTTTTGACAGAACGTTTTCAACCAACACCAAGGAGTACCAGCATTTACTATAGGAAAATGGAAAAGGAAAAATTAATCAGTAGGGAATGAGGCACCTACTGAGTTAGCACATAAAAATAACATGTGGAGAATTACAAGTTGAGCCCAAATTTGTGTACGAAAGGGGGCTTGCTTCTTCTTCTTCTTCCATTTTTTTTTTTTTTTTAATTTTAATAAGTAGTATATATATATGGATGTGGTAATAGGTGTTACTCGCCACTGACTCAATATTCTAGGTAATACCCTGCTTCAGGGGGGAGGTTTGGAGTTGGAATTTAAAATATTGAGCCGCTTGATGTGAACAAACTTACTTTTTTTTTTTTTTTTTTTTTTTTTTTGGTTTGGGGGGTGGGGGGGGGGGTGTTTCTGAGGAGTGTACGTATATACGTTCATGGAGGGTTAGGTTGGAAAGAAAAAACAGAAAAAGGGTAAAAATTGAAAGTTAGGATCGGAATGGTGGTTGTACAATTTCCAAATTTCCTTTCTTTTTTAGTTTGTGTTCTAGGCAAACAAGTGGGGCATTATTCATTTATTCACTTCGGAAAAAAAAAAAAAAAAAAACTAGAGCTCGAGTTGGTCATAGCCTCATAGGTAGAGGGCTTGGGTTAGCATTTGGGTTAGGCTTGCCCATAGGTAGAGTCACTCCATCAGGTTGAGCATGGCCTGCATGGGTAGCCCTCCCAAGCCGCCCAAGCTGCCTGAGTTGCATCCCCAATTTTTTTTATTAGTCTTTTGTTTTAGTGTTAAGAGTAGTAGAGTACCCAAAAAAAGAAGAAGAAAGAGTTGTTCGCAGGGGAGCAAATAACTCAAACTATTACTGTATTAAAAAGAGAAAAAGAGAAAAAGAGAAAAGAAAAGAAAAGAAAATAATAATTTTGATTTTTCTAAATAGTCTAATTCAAGATAATGGATTTATACTTACAATACTATTTAAAATATGTTGTAATCATTTAATTTTCATTTAGACAACCAAACCAAGTCTAAGAAGTTGATTTTTATAACACTGTTTTTCCACAGAGGAGAAATGGAAATGTATGCCAGCCAAAAAATGGAAAAGTAGGCCAGACATTTTAATCATCTTGTTGATTCAGTTGGTTGATGCGTGAGCAGAACCTAATATTATTATTTGTCATGGTTCGGGTAGGGAGCAAAACCGGTCCATCTGAACCTGTGCTGTTGCTGGCCATCCACAGAGCTTTTGCTTGAGGTCATTTCGGGTGGTCGCTAACAGTTCATTTGTGTCAATTTAATAGAATTGCAAATCTCACTGAAAGTAATGGAATGGTTTGTATCTATTTCATTACAAGCTTGTTTTATTTATTTATTTATTTATAGATTTCCAATATTGCCCTTTTAATTTAAACTACACGCCAAGAATGTCGTTAACCCTCTACTCTCTTCCACAATGCCTCCCTTCTCTTGTGTTGTCCATAGCTAAATCAAGACAAGTCATTTATTTCATCAAAAGAGTTTGAATTTGTTAGATGTGCAGCTCGGCCCCCACTTCGAGGTATTGTTTGGAAGAGGTAACTCTTGCGAAAGAGACCCGATAGGACCATTGCTTGTCATTATGAGTTATAGGGTTGCCGTACACCATCCGAATGTTGTGAACACGAATCAAGCCTTCTTGTACGCTCTACCATTGTTGTGCAAGTCATAGGGATCGTTCCTAGAGTCCTCTATTTGTTCTATGCTTCCAAATTCATATGGTCATGGTGATGCCTTAGAAAGAATACTAGAGAGAGAGAGGGGAGAGAGTAATTGTACAGTATAATAAAGGGAGCATAGAGAAGCCAACCCTAATTTGTAAATCGAGAAAAACACCTTATTTAGTTTCTTATAAATCCTTAACCTAATAGGACTAGGGTTCTATACACAATAGAAAACCCACTCAATAGGAAACACTCATAAAATCCATCATCCACATCCGCATATGGACAGACCAACGGGTATGAGTCATGTACCCGACCTGACAGTATTGATTCTTATAAGAGTTTATTGCAATTTGCAAATAAGGGTAATACAGAAAATACATCTACTTGAATTCATTTTTAGCTTCATTCCAAACATTAGAAATTAAGAATTGATTGGAGTTGATTTAAAATTCTAATTCGTTTGCTTTATTTCAAATAGGTGAATTAAAAGATTCTAAATCAATTTAATCTTTTAATTTAAGGGTAAATTGCAGAAAACCCCCCTAAAGTATGGGGGGCTTAGCAGATAACCTTCTTATGTTTTAATTTTACCAATGTGGCCCTTAGTTCAGTTGGATTTAATTAGTTTAACAGCGTTAACGGTAAACGTGATGTGAAAACGCTGCGTTTCACTAGTCAATGGCATTTTGGACAAGACAGGTCCATTAACTGTGTATGCATGTCATTAATTTTTGTAAAATTTTATTAACGGCAAGTGACGGTGGGGTACATTGACAAAAATTAAAACATAAAAGGGGTACATTGGTAAAATTAAAATATAAGGAATATAAGGAGGGTTATCTACTGATCCCGCTATATTTTAGGGGGGTTTTCTGCAATTTACCATTAATTCAATTATATTCTATTGAAATAAATTATATTTTATTATTTAGAATTGATTCTAATTAAACCAAGTAACCAAGTGTAAGGGGCTGCCTGCACCACCATGCTACTAGACTATGCGTCTAGGGTGCTTCTGGGTAATACCCATTTGCCGTTTAGCATATGTAACGCGTTTGGGATGCAGAATTAATTAGATCTCCAATTGGCTTATCCGAACCAAGCTAATTCCACCTTGAGCCAAACATGAAAAAAATAAGGAAAAAAGAGTATTACAAGTGGTAAATCTGCAAGTCGTGAATCTGTAACTTGTAACAAGTTAGGAACAGATTTACGACTTTAACTAATCTCTTCCTAATGTCAAAATCTAAAATCTGTTCCTAACTTGTCAATATCTAAAATCTCTTCCTAATATCAAAATCAAAATCTAAAATCTGTTCGCAATGTCTTCCTAATGTCAAAATCTAAAATCTGTTCCTGTCAAAATCACTAATAACACCAATTTGCCAGAGTCGCGTGAGAGTGAACATTTGGCGGGCAGTTATTGGATGACTTTAGGTACCCTACATCGGGATAGTGGATAAGTGGGGCGTAGATATTGGGTTAGAGCCTTAGAGAGATGCATCCGGTGGCCTGATTGTTGCGTGCATTACACGTCCACCCGTTGCCAGTGACCATAACAATCCTCTCTTGGTTAAAAAAATCTACTGCTTTATAAGTCCAATTCTTTCAAAGTTGTGTCGTGAGGCTGCACCAACGCCATATACAGTAGAATATTTTGCTCAGGCAATTCAGAAATGCATGTGAATCAGCTACGATCGAACAAGAGAAAAAAGGCCTCAATTGTTGTGTGAAAAATGAGGACTTCAGGAAGACAGGAAGAGCTTGCAAGTGTAAGCCGCCCAAGACGCAGGTTTAGGGTGAGGAGAGATAGAGTTGCAGAAATGGCGAATAATACAATACATATTTGCCTACATCATCATCTTCATGCTAACCATGAAAGGTCAGTCCTCCATCAAAACTAGCTCCTTTTTTCCCTTCTCATTTGGTGCACTTTGTATTGTTCAACTTGCGAGGACTATTGAGATGACGCATCTTCATCTTCATCGTCTTGGCCCACTCTTAAGTTACTGTTTGTGTTCATACTGCAAGTCCCACAAACAAGCCTCTTCAACTTAGCCATGTCCACTGGTAATCCACACAGCCAGTGGCAAGTCCCACTCAGCCACCGTATTTTTCTCCTAGTGTTGTTGTGTTAGTACACCCACCGGACCGGGGTGACCTTCAAATAAGATCCATAGATGATAGATGAAACTATGCTTGACATAATACTCCCTCCATTTCTGATTTTTTGATTAACTATTAAAGGTATCCCATGCCTTACTCCCGTCAAGATTTCAGTCCAAACTAATCCCCTAATCTCTCATGTATGTGAGATGGCCCATACTTGCATAAGCGATGATAGTAGTGAAGAGTTGAAATGATGACATTTAAAGAGTACACCCAGACTTGACCGCTCAATCAACCCCATATATATAGGTAGACCTGTCAATGGATTGAATTTTGATTCGAATCTGATTTGAATTAGATCCGATAATTAGGATATGGTAACAGAATTATAATTTTTTAATAATCCAAATCCGATAATCCATTAGTTAACAAATCAAATATGAATTTTGTTAATTCGATCTGATGAATTAAATAATATATTAGATGATATATTTTATTAATTGTTAGTTTACCACATATCTATTGTTGTTATGAATAATATTATATAGTAAAATATTAATGTAGAGAGTATCATTTTCCTTCTTTTGTTTTTGGCCCAGAGCTTTTAACACTGTAATTTGTTTAGGTAAGCCGTTTTGTTTCTTTAATCAAATGCTTTTGGGTAATGCACTAATGCAAGTAAATTCAATTGGGCCGCGAATTAGGGGTGGATATGGGCCAAGCTATGGACCCCTGGCTCAGTGGGTCTTTCGGGCATGTGATATTTGCTCATAGGCAGGATGGATTAATGTCTTTTAAGGTTTCAATTATGTCCGTCCGATCCTAGCTATAATGTTGATCAATGCAAATTTCAGGGAACGTTTCGTGGTTCGAAAGAAAATTAAACAAATACAATATAATACAAATCTGTCACTTTGAATGAAACTATTTAAAAAAGTTGAAAGCCATTACTATAATGGATATTATAAAATCAATTTGCAGAAATCCATAAAGCGACTCTATTTTGAATTTCCATCTCAATTTGATGGTGATAATAATTCTATTGAAAATTTTCATTCAAGGTTTTCATTTATATATTCAACACTATGTAAAATCCACTAAAATTATTTTTAATTTCCATTTAGATGCCCAAACGGGCCCTTCATTATCAATCCAAAATGCACCCAATGCAATTTTAATCCAATAGTCAATTCATTTCCAACAGCCAAGATGGGGCTCTCTTAGCAACAGGCGGATTCCAACCTCTCACTAAAAGGACCCAACCCGCTTTCGGTCAAAACCCACTTAGGTCCTTCTCCGGCTTCTCCATCTCGGTCAAAAAGACTTACCTCCCTCTCTCCCTCTCAATCAAACCCAACCCTAACCTTAGAACCATAGTGTCAACATTGTTGGCCATTAAAATGAAATGACGGTTGGATTATGGTGCATTATTGGGTTATATCTCGTGCATTAAAGGGTTATGAGGTACATTTGGCCAATGCATAAGATACAATCTTAATACATAGTGCTGACATAAATTAGGTGAGCACTTGTTCACCTAATGAGAACTATATATATTTATTATTGAGCTAGTGGTTGGTTTATTTTTATACACACATTCATCTGAGTACTTTTTTGCATTTTAAAAATTTGTAACCTAAACCAATTTCCATTTTCCTTTTCCCTTTTGTTAATTTTACAAGGGAGGATGAGCTCAATTCTTTCAGCTCGTGGCATGTCTACATATTTGTCATTGGATTGCTGGTTAGCCTTCTCCAAGTGGACTTTCAAAGCAAAGGGGCATCCCCATTTCAGACACACCCCCTATATATGTGGGCTTTCTTTACTACCCTAAGCATCTACTGCATTGGACTCTTGGCTAAGAAGAAAATCCAAACTCATTTCCCAAATTACTCTCAAATCTTTAGGCGTGTTACCATTGTATCGGGAGCTCTTTCCTCTGTTTCGCTAGCATCTATCTTTCTCGAACACTTCCTTGACCACCTCATTTTCTTCCTATGGGCTTTTTTGCTTATCATGGTAGCATGTTATGTAATTTGGCGCATTTGCCATTGGCTTTACCGTAGAACTGTGAAGGCTCTTCTCCAAGTGCTTAACATCTTTAGAAGCATCATGCAATACAACTCACAGCGGCTGCCACGTCATGTCTTCCCAGGTAATCCTCTAAGGCCATTAGATGTATGAGTTCAGAAGTCATCATCTCTATCACATTAAAGATATCTAATTAAAGTATTTTTTTTTTTTTCTGAGCTAAAAACATTGAATAATGCTGCTCCTATTCTTGTGTGTAAAACTTGTATGGCTTGATATTATGTCTGGAATTTTGATTATTATTGTGTCTAAAACTTATATGGATGGATATTATGTCTTGAATTTTGATTATCAAATAACCAAACAGAGGATAGGTTTGAGGTGTGAAGTCTATTCTTTAATTCTTCTTTCCTTTTGACTGAAAGTTCTCAACCGGTACGAGGGAGCACCAACATTTACTATAGGAAAAATGAAAGAAAGAGGAAAATGAAAAATCATTGGGAAATGAGGCACCTCTTGAGTTAGAACACAAAATCGACGTGGAAAATTGCTAGATTGATAAAGAAATCTTTGAATGAAAGTTCTATCCAAGTTTCAGCGTTTTATTTTTCACTCGGTTTTCCCCAAATTTTCCGAGATTCAAACAAAGGATACGATGCTGATTCTGATAAAACTGTTTTTAATTATCACAATGAAAAAATGGAAATGCATCATGCCAGCAAAAAATGAAACTTTCTATGGCCATTTTATGTCTTGAATATCGAATGTTGAATGATCAAATAAAGGATGAATTTGCTGTGTGGAATCTGTTCATTCTTTCTTTTAGACTGAAGTTTTCAACCAATACCAATGAGAACCAACATTTAGGATAAGAAAATGAAAGGAAAAGGGACTAGGAAAAATCAATAGGGAAATGAGGCGCCTAAATATTGAGGTAGCCCCAAAGCAACATGTGGTGTAGTATCCATTGCCATGGAACAATTTGCAATGGGGAATGCTATATGGGTTAAAGGGACCAATTTTCTATAAGTTTCTCATACGATCAATGACGTATTTGCAAATTAATTCAATAAAAATGTTCTCTGATTCCCACTAATTCTACAATAATGATTTTATTAGGCCAATGGAGCACCACAAACCCATACTTCCTTATGTAATTAGCTTGAATATAGGATAACTAGAATAGACTCCTATAGCAAATTAGCCAATTCTGATATGTTTTTCCCTAGTTAAACATTAGATATGCGGCCAGGAAATAAATTTTTTTTCTCCACAACTCTAACGCCTTATATTCCCAATCAGTGCCTTAACAATTTTAAATTTTTAATTAGTCTGCAACAACATCACAAAACAGAACAAGATCCACCATCTAATGAACTTTCAATTATAAATTTTTTTTTTCTACAACTCTAACGTCTTATATTCCCAATCAGTGCCTTGACAATTTTAATTAGTCTGCAACAGCATCACAAAAGAGAACAAGATCCACCATCTAATGAACTTTCGATTATAATCCGTTTGATTTGGATGAACTTATAATCATAAAGAAAACAATCAAAGAATTTTTTTGTGTGTTTGCACAAAATTTGGCACAATGTAACAGACGTAGTCTGTGCATGCCAGAAAAGAATGTGCAATTCTTCTCAATTTTGTAGAATAATCCCAGTAATATCTTAAGTTCAATCTAGTGAAATTTAGACCATTCTTACTAATTCATAAGGGATCCATTATAGATCGATGCTTGTTATTATTGACACACACGATACAGGTCATCTTTTTTGACAATTGCATGGAAGATCCTCTGGCAGGTCCAACCCCAAGGTTGGAAATTCCAAAATCCTTAAACTACTCATTTTGTAAGATGGGTTTGAATTAATAATCTGCAATTATTATATTATTGTTTGACGACTCATTCAAATGCGCCCCCTTTATTTTTATTTTTTTGGTGAAGACCAAGGAAAAACAAAGTAGAACAACAAACCAAACCAACCAAAAAAAAAAACTAAATTCACCCCAATAGTCTAGTCGACAGGCCTCCATAACTGGGTTAAGGAGAGAAGAAGCATCAAGGAAACCCGAAAAACCCACTCTGAGAGCCCATTTTGTCATAGCATCAGCCACCCCATTTGCCACTCTTGGGATTTTGTGGAAAGAGACGGAACTCATTTGACCCAATCCATGACAAATATCCGAGATGATGACTTCATAGTGCGAAGGGGCATCCAAAGACGGGAAGAAAAGGTCACATTCAAGATTTATTATGTGAAAAAATCCCCATGTCTGCCCCTATCATCATTGGTGGGGGGGCATCAGCAGTTTTAGTCCAATTGATGAAATGATTTTTGGATCAAGGCCATTCATTGGCTAAAGAATTCGTGGTCTCACTAAAGGACTATAATAATAAATTGATAAACATTATTTGTTAGACTCATTTTTACTGTTATTGTTAACGTCACGCTTAAGGGTGGAGGCACGTCTGGTGTTGGTTTGAAAAAAATCAACACCCTGTTGGGTTCATCCAAACTGTCTATAAAATCAATAAACCAAAAAAGTGTTGAGTTGAACTGACCTTAACAACCTTTTTATTTTTGATCCGAATTATACATTAATTTTACAGGCGACTCGGATGAAACTAACATGGTGTTAGTTTTTCTAAAATCAACACCAAAACCAGATCAAGGGCCATTCGCCCTCCTCAACACTTTTATCATTTTTATTCTTTATACCTTTTTAAAAATATGTATAAATAAACTAATCACAAATCGATTTGAACTTCTTTATCTTTTTGGCCCTCGTATTACTGCTTTTCTCTATCTTCTCAATTTTGATATTTATTTTTCACCCTACTATTCAATTGGATTGTCAATTTTGCTTAGCTTTGAGGGTCTTCTTTTACATATATGGGGTGGGTTATTCTTTTGATTTATTAAAGGATCTTTGGTCATTCCCTCCATTATAATATTTTTATCTTAATGTTTATATATATGAGTAATGATTTGGAAGACCAAAAGGAGGGACTGAAAATGTGGGCCGAATAGCAAAATGACCAACTTATCCCTTAACACACAAAACATGGAAATACATCCTTCTAGATTCTTCTATCCATCTCACCTCAAAAAGTGGAAATGTCCCGTCCTTTTTTCTAGAAATATCTCCCGCTCACGATCTTACCCACACCACCAAACTCAGCCCTCCTATCTATATTTTTCAGATCTATACACATGTAGAGGAGGCTTCAACAGCGGTTCTGATTGCTGGAAAAGGCTTCAATGACGACGGATCTTAGCAAAATTTGTAGAAGAGATTTCAATGGCAGATCTGATGACAAGAGGAAGCTTCGATGACAGCTGGATCTGAGTACTATTTGTGAATGAGGCTTCGATGGTGGATTTGAAGGCTTGCTCGTGATTGTAAAAATCTGGAATGCCAATTGCATTGCTTTTCATTGATTGGTGTAGAAATATATACACATGATAGAGATGCAAAAGTATCAGACAAATCCCATAATTTTAGGACTAGGATCTGATAGATGAAAGGCTATTAAATAAAAAGGTCAACACATGTGGGCACATCAGATCTTGTATATCTTATACAACGTGAAGGAATTGAGTCTTCTTGACTTTGCTACAGCTTGATGTCCTTGACTTTTAACACTCCCCCTCAAGTAGGAGCGTGAATGTTGAGAACGCCCAACTTGCATAAGAGAGATTGGAATGCCACTTTACCCAACGGTTTGGTGAACATATCAGCAACTTGTGTAGTTGATGGAGTGTAGACAGTTGAAATTATCCCAGATTGAATTTTTTCTCGGACTAAGTGGCAATCTAATTCTATGTGTTTAGTCCGTTCGTGAAACACAGGATTGGCTGCAATGTGTAAGGCAGCTTGGTTGTCACAATATAATTTTGCAGGTTCCAAGTTAGTAACCTGGAGATCATTCAAAAGGTAACGCAACCAAGTAATCTCACAACTAGCAGATGCCATTGCTCGATATTCTGCTTCAGCTGACGAACGAGAGACAGTAGTTTGTTTCTTACTCTTCCAAGAAATAGGAGAATTCCCAAGAAAAGTGCAATAGCCTGTTACTGATCTTCTTGTGGTTGGGCAGCCAGCCCAGTCTGAGTCACAATAACCCTTCAATTGTAAGGTGTTTTGTGCAGGGAACAAAAGTCCTTGGCCAGGTGTTCCTTTCAAGTAACGTAGGACACGTAAAGCTGCATCAAGATGTGGCTTGCATGGTTGGTGCATAAATTGACTGAGAACGTGGACTGAATAGTTAATGTCCGGTCGAGTGATAGTGAGGTAGATGAGTCTACCTACAAGGCGTCTATACTGGGAAGGATTTTGAAGAAGATCACCATCGGAAGGGGTGAGTCTCAAGTTTTGTTCCATGGGAAAGTCAGATGGACGTGCACCAAGAACACCCATGTCGTCAAGTATATCTAGTGCATACTTGCGTTGAGAAATGTAAATTCCTTTCTTAGAGCGAGCAACTTCAATTCCCAAAAAATATTTGAGAGCACCAAGGTCCTTAATACTAAAACGATTGTGGAGAAATCGTTTGAGATTGCTGATGGCGGATGGATCATTTCCTGTAATTATCATATCGTCCACATAAATGAGAATGGCAGTGAAAGAATCCCCAGATGCTCGAGTGAATAGAGAATAATCAGCCTTTGATTGCTGAAATCCTGCATCTTGTATAGCAGAAGGAAATTTTGAGAACCAGTTACGTGATGCCTGCTTTAATCCATATAGGGACTTATTTAGTCGACATACTAAATTCTCCCCCTGTCGACAATATCCGGGAGGTAGAAGCATGTAGACTTCTTCAGCAAGGTCACCATGAAGAAAGGCATTGTGCACATCTAATTGATGAAGAGACCAATTGCGAGCTGCAGCAATAAGGAGACACCGGACGGTGACTAGTTTAGCGACAGGAGCAAAAGTTTCATGATAATCTAGACCTTCAGTCTGTGTGTACCCCTTTGCCACCAAACGGGCCTTGTGGCGTTCTATAGAACCATCAGATCTGTACTTGATTTTATAAACCCATTTGCAGCCAATTGGTTTCTTACCCACTGGGAGAGAAGTGAGAGTCCAAGTTTTATTTTGTTCCAATGCTTTAATTTCAGAGGCCATGGCTTGTTGCCACTTAGGATCCTTTTCAGCTTGAGAAAATGTATTAGGTTCCACAGAACTTGAAATACTGGCAACAAAGGAACGATGAGAGCAAGATAATCGACTGTCAGAAATAAAATGCGATAAAGGATATTGAGTACCTTTTGTGCGGACTAGCATCAAATTAGACGAGGAACTGGGTAAAGGCAGCATAGGCATCATGAAGGTGTAAATTGGAGTTGAGTTGAGTTGAACCCATAGAAGTGATATGAGCCAATTCTCCATTAGGCAACTTAACTGATGGAGATTGAGAAGAAGTTAGGGAATGGTTCAAAAGGGTAGGTGATGATACAATATGGTCAGTGGCACCACTATCGATTATCCAATCATTCAGAACAGAATGAGAAGTATAACAAGAGGGAATAGTCAAACCTGCAACGTTTCCTTGAGGCTGAGAAGTACCATCATTTAACAATGTCAAAATTTGACGAATTTGCTCGGCCGTGAGACTCGGAACAGTATTTTGTGTGTTGAAGGCAGTGGACTGTTTCTCATTCCCAATTGGTGGTTTGTTGGATAGTTTTCCATTGGTCTTGTGTAACCGATGACTAGGTGGGAATCCGTGCAAGAAGAAGCATTTTTCAATGGTGTGATTATTCCCATTGCAATGTTCACAGTGAAGCTGCTCTCGCTTATTCCCACGATATTTCCCACGAATGTTGCGGGAATAGGACCCATTCTTATTTCCAGCCTCGGCTAACATTGCCATGCTTTCACCACTTGGTTGAGTGGTAATAAGCTCTCTCTGTTTTTCTTCTTGAAGAATAAGAGAATATGTCTTCCCAATGGAAGGCAGAGGATGCATTAATAAAATCTGACCACGTATGGCAGAGTATGAGTCATTTAAGCCCATAAGAAATTGCATGACTCTCTCTCTTTGATCGCGTTCAGCATGTGCTTTCATGGCTCCGCAAGTGCAAGCGGGTAGATCATTATAGGATGCAAGTTCATCCCAAAGACCCTTCAACTTGGTAAAATATGTCGCAACTGGCATCTGCTTCTGGGCATGCGATGCGATATCTCGTTGAATCTGAAAGATCCTTGGAGCATTGCTCTGTGAGAATCGTTCTTTGAGATCATACCACACTTCATGGGCTGAATTGGTGTAGATCACGCTATTTGCAAGATCACTGTCAATGGAATTAAGAATCCAAGACAATATCATGTCATTACACCGCTGCCAAAGAAGATGTTCTGAGGGTTTCTCAGTTCGTGACGGCTCTACAATTGAGCCATCAATGAAGCCAATCTTGTTTTTTGCGCTAAGAGCTATGCTTATGGCACGACTCCAAGTGCCGTAGTTTTCACCCGTTAATGGTTTTGAAACCAAGACCATCCCTGGGTGATCTGAGTGATGAAGATAATAGGGGCCTGAAGAATCAGTGGAGCCTTCAGGTGTTCTAGTTTGGCTTTCTTCAGTCATTGTAATTTGTGGAGGGAAAGACACTGGTAAGTCTCAATCCACGGACAAGATAGAAGAAGCAAAATAAAGATGTGAGCAGGATGGCTCTGATACCATGTAAAAATCTGGAATGCCAATTGCATTGCTTTTCATTGATTGGTGTAGAAATATATACACATGATAGAGATGCAAAAGTATCAGACAAATCCCATAATTTTAGGACTAGGATCTGATAGATGAAAGGCTATTAAATAAAAAGGTCAACACATGTGGGCACATCAGATCTTGTATATCTTATACAACGTGAAGGAATTGAGTCTTCTTGACTTTGCTACAGCTTGATGTCCTTGACTTTTAACAGTGATAGGTAAAGGCCTTGACGGTGCGATTCTCAAGGCCGGAGGTGCTCACTGGGTTTATCTTAATGCAATCACTCTTCTAGTTTTTTATCTGAATTTTCAAAATAATCTAGATAATTTCTATGTAATTTTTTTCAAGAATTTCATCCCTATTGGTTGGATCTATGTAATTTCTACGATGGTTTATCTTAATGCAATCCCTTTTATAGTTTTTTATCTGGATTTTCAAAATAATCTAGATAATTTATGTGTAATTTTTTTTCAAGAATTTTCATCCATATTGGTTGGATCTAATTTTTTTATCTTGATTTTTCTTGCATCTGATTGCATCAACGTATGTTTAACGAGTTTACCTTGGTTATTAATTTGCTAATTTTATCTTGGTTTTTTTATTTGAATTTCTTTTCCTTTTCTGGTTTTTTATTTGAATTTTTAGAATAATCTAGATAACTTCTATGTAATTCTTTTCAAGAATTTCATCCCTATTAATTGGTTGGATCTAATTTTTTTATCTTGATTTTAATTGCATCTGATTGCATCAAGGTATGTTTAAAGAGTTTATCTTGGTTTTTAATTTGCTGATTTTATATTGATTTTGATTTGAATTTCCTTCCTTTCCTCGTTTTTCATCTGAATTTTCAAAATAAAGATTCTTGGTTCTTTATATGAGCGTGATTCTTGCTTTGATTTTGAGCGTGATTTTCGATAGGATATTCACCATAAATTGGAAAGTGAGTTTTTAGTCTTTTTGGTATGAATGTGTGAGATTCTTTGAGCGTTATTTTTTTGTATCAACGAATAGAACACCAGCACATCAGTTGTCCCCCTATTCGGCCTTGCATCTCTTGTCTTACTTATCACCACTCTTATATATATATATATATATAGCTTTCATTAAATGTAGGATATCTTGGATGGTCTGGACAATCATAACCGTTTATAGACGACACGTACATGTGTCATCCACAAATGACCGTGATTTTTTCGGATATCTCACACGTACTTGAACAACCCTTTCTCTTTATATATATATATATATATATATATATATATATATATATATATATATATATATATGAATTTGATTAACGCAATATCACACACGTTGCACGGTAAATCTCAATCATTCCTTATATGTGTGTATTTCTCTCTTTTTTTATTTTTTATTTTTATTTTTATTTTAAAGAAGAAGAAATTGTTTTCATTTCAAAAATTTTCTTTTGTCTTGTTAACGTAAAGTAAAAATGAAATTACGAAAGGCTATAATTATTTCATCTGTTTGGTATTTTGAATCAAGATAAAGTGTTAAAAATCAATCAAAATTTAATCAACTTCTTGGCTCTAGCATTGGTTGACGCTGTACACAGAAAACTAACCAACATTCCCATGCACGTAGCTAGGGTGCGTCTGATAATTGCATTTATCTTAAGTCTCACTAAAGTGACGGTATGTTATGTTAAACACTCTAGGACATGAATTCCTCTGAAAAATGCCCACATCTAGACCTGTAAATGGATCGGATTGGGCTAAATCCTAATCCGAACCTCTAATTCAACGAATCAATGATAAATCAATTCAAATCCAATTTGTTAGTTAACGGATATCCGATCTGTTTATTTGATCCAATCCATTAATAAAAATAAAATCAATTTTTAGGAAGCACATTATGAAATAATAAATATGCTAAATGAATATTTATAAAATTATAAGACTTTCATCAAATTTTTTGTATTTGGATAGTTGTTTATGAGACATGCATCATAAGAAAGTTGAAAATATTAGGATGAATTTTAAATACTCAGTATTTTATATATATATATATATATATATATAGGATTGGATTCTTAACAAATGTGTGAGGTGGGAGAAGGTGGAAGTGTTAGCTGCCCAACATGCAGATTTAGAGTGAGAAGAGCGAAAGTTGCACACAGGATCAGGTGATCAATAGAATACATATCTGCCTTTGTCATATTCGATCATTTTAACCGTGAAAGGTCAGTCCTCCAAAACTAGTAAGCTCTAGGGTGGAATTTGGGCTTTCTAGTTTGGGCCCAAGCTCAAGATGGGTGAAGAGTTTAGAAGGGAACGGCTATTGCAACCGCCCGTTCTTATAACCCCACCCCTTTCTTTTTAGTTTTTAAGATTTTATAAAAAAATATAAAAGGTTTTTGCAAAAACCGGTCACTTGGTTTACTAGAAAACATCATTTTGAACAACTTTACAGAAGAAAGTTTTTTCAAAATCTATCGTTTAGGTAGACTTTTTGGCAAAAAAAAGAAATAAAGGCTATAAATGGTTAAAAAGTATATTTAAACAATAGATTTAGGAAAAATTTTCTTCTACAAAGTTGTTCAAAATGATGTTTTCTAGTGGACATCACAGCCAGTTTTCATAAAAACCTTTTATATTTTGCATAAAACCTTAAAAACCTAAAGGGTGGGGGGATAAGAATGGGGGGTTGCAATAGCCATTCCCAGTTTAGAATTGGCACTCGTTGTGAGTTGTGAGTTGTGAGTCCCGCCCCAAACCCGCTCTGCCAGAGCCCTACTGCAAATCAATAGCAATTAGCAAAATGCTTAAATAAATATGTTCTGAAAAAACGTGTGGGGTACCCACCCCTTTAATGATTTTGCACTATCATACATGAATTTTGTTAGGGCGTATTTGGGTGTTCAATTTGAAAATGAAATAATTCATGAAATTTTACATAATATTTCCCCAAACTCGCTCTGCCAGAGCCCTACTACAAATCAATAGCAATTAGCAAAATGCTTAAATAAATATGTTCTGAAAAAACGTGTGGGGTACCCACCCCTTTTATGATTTTGCACTATCATACATGAATTTTGTTAGGGCGGGTTTGGGTGTTCAATTTGAAATGAAATAATTCAAGAAATTTTACATAATATTAAAGGCATAATTCATCATCTTAAATTGATAAATTCAAGACAATGATGATTATCATTATAAATAAGAGTGAAAATTCAAAATGGTGACATTTTATGAATTTCTTATAATTCATTCTATAACATCAAGGATAGTGATAACTCTTAACATTTTAAAATATTGTACTTTGAGGTGATGAATTTATACTTTCAACATTATGTAAAATTTCTTGAATTGTTTAATTTTGAATTAGACACCCAAACATGCCTTTAATCTTTCGCAAAGGTATTATAAAATAAAAAATAAGTTCACTTAATGTCAATGTTAAACTCTGTAAAAAAATAAATAAATAAGAAGGAAAATTAGCCATTGAATTTTCCCACTACCAAATCCAATGTTAATAGGAGAAAAAAAAAACAAAGAAGAAGAAAAATTAGACATTGAATTTTCTCATTACTAAATCCGATGTAATTGACTCGCTTAAATTAGACTTACTAATTAAATTTTAAGGTTTAAACCAATATTTTATACCATCGATAGTTGACAATACGGACTCGATGACCTTGAGACCTAAGTAAATTAGTTAGTCACAAGGCTAGCAATTGTTACTTGGATCAAATTCCACTCGCCAGCCCTTTTCAAGCCTTGCCCATATGTGTAGTCATGCACCTATCTATTTGCAAAGGGCAATGATTTACGTAACATCATATAGACAACACATGACATGATAACAGATTTTTTGTAGCGATACTGAATAACTTAGAGGATATTTTTGTCAATCAACTCATGCCATGTCAAACCCTATTTATAGCATTTCCCATGAGCAAAATAAATATCACTATGCCATAATGCTTTCATCAATCTTTCATCTCCTAAAGGTTTGTTGGCCTAATGGCACTTCTCTCATTTTGGAAAGGGTATGTCTTTATATCGAGTTTCGAATGGTGTAACAACAGGTACAATGCACTTATTTTTCTTCCCCCACAACCACCTCTTTTTTGTGTAACACAACACATTTCTTGTTTTTCTTTTTATTTTCTTTCCCTCATTACAAATTTAGAAGTGTTTGCTTTATTTTTCTATACATGTTCATCTGAACACTTTTTGGCATTTAAAAATTTTGTCCATTTTCCTTTGCGGTAATTTTACAATGGAGGATGAGTTTAGTTCCTCCAGCCCGTGGCATGTCTACATATTTGTCATTCCATTGCTGGTTAGCCTCCTCCAAGCGGACTCTCGAAACAAAGATGCTTCCTCATTTCAAACAAACCCCTGATATATGTGGGCTTTCTTCACTGCCTTGAACATCTATTGTATAAGACTCTTGGCTAAGAAAAAACTCCAAACTCATTTCCCAAATTACACTCAAATCTTCAGGCATGTCAGCCTTGCCTTGGGAGCTCTTTTTGCAGTCTCACTAGCCTCTATTTTTCTCCAACACTTGCTTGAGCACCTCATTTTCTTGGTTTGGTCTCTTTCCCTTCTCATAATAGCATATATGTTATGTGGTCTTGCGTGTTTGCTTATAGCTTTAACGAGGAACTCTGAAGGCAATTCTCCAAGTGCCTCACATTTTTAAAAGGATCGTGCAATGCAAGTCGCGGCCCCTGCTACCTCTGCCTACGTTATGCTCTATGACCATTTGATGTATGTGTTCAAAAGCGGTCAGTTATACCACAATAGTGATATCTAAAGAAAGATTTAGTACTGCCCCTACCCTATTAGGCTATTCTTGTGTGTAGAAGTAGAACTTATGGATTTACATTATGTCTTGAATTTTGATTATTGAATAACCAAGCAGAGCATGAGTTTTATGTGTGCAGTCTATTATTTCTTCTTCCTTTTTGACTAAAAGTTTTCAACCAACCAAAGAGTACCAGCATTTACTATAGGAAAATGGAGAAGAAAAAATTAATCAATAGGGAATGAGGCATCTACTGAGTTAGCACATAAAAATAACATGTGGAGAATTACAAGTTAGAGCCCAAATTTGTGTACGACAGGGATTTTTTTTTTTTTTTTTCTTTTTTTGCATTCGTGTTTTTATAAGTAGTATATGGATGAGGTAATAGGTGTTACTCGCCACTGACTGACTTAATAGCCTAGGTAATACTCTGCTTCTAAGGGGGAGGTTTGGAGTTGGAATTTAAAATGTTGAGCCGCTTGATGTGAACAAACTTGTTTTGTTTTGTTTTTTTGTTTTGTTTTGTTTTGTTTTGTTTTGTTTTGTTTTTTGTTTTTTTTTTTTTTTGGGGGGGGGGGGGGGGGGGGGTTTCAAGCTGGTTTACGTATATTCGTTGGATGGAGGGTTCGGTTAAAAAGAAAAAACAGAAAAAAAGGGTAAAATTTGAAAGTTAGGATCGAATGGTGGTTGTACAATTTCCAAATTTCCTTTCTTTTTTAGTTTGTGTTTTAGGCAAACAAATGGGGCATTAGTCGCTTCTGGCAAAAAAACATAGAGTACGAGTTGGTCATAGGTAGAGGGCTTGGGTTAGCATCTGGGTTAGGCATGCTCATAGGTAGCGTCACTCCATCAGGTTGAGCATGGGTAGAGCTCCCAAGCCGCCCAACCTGCCTGAGTTGCATCCCTATACGGAATGACTCCCAGTTTTTTTAAATAGTCTTTTGTTTTAGTGAAAGAGTACCCCAAAAAAAAAAACAAAAAAAAAAAAAAAAAAAAAAAAAAACAGAAAAGAAGAAGAAAGAGATTTTCGCACAAGAGCAAACAACTCAAAATATTACTGTATTAAAAAGAGAAGAAAAGAAAACAATCATGTTGATTTTTCTAAATAGTCTAATTCAAGATAATAAATTTATACCTTCAATACTATTTAAAATATGTTGTAATCATTTAATTTTCATTTAGACAACAAAACCAAATCTAAGAACTTGATTTTTTTTATAAAACTGCTCTTCCACAATGGAAAAATGGAAATGTTTGCTAGCCAAAAAATGGAAAAATAGGCTAGTTGGTTGATGCGTGAGCAGAACCCAATATTATTATTTGTCATGGTTCGGGTTGGGAGCAATAGCAGTCCATCTAAACCTATCCTGTTGCTGGCCAATTGGCCATCCACAAACCTTTCGCTTGAGGTCATTTCGGGTGGTCGGCAAACAGTTCGTTTGGAATTCACAGAAGCTGGAATAGAATTCATTCATAATTTTAATTTGTGCAAAATCCATTATTTAGAATGACACAAAATAGAATATAATTGATTACTGATTCTAATTTTGTGTCAATTTAATAGAATTGAATCTCACCAAAAGTAATGGAATGGTTTGTATCTATTTCATTAAAAGCCTCTTTTTAAAGATTTCCAATATCACCCTTTTAATTTAAACTACACGCCAAGAATGCCGTTAACCCTCTACTCCCTTCCACAACGCATCCCTTCTCTTGGGCCGTTCATAACTAAATCAAGACAAGTCATTTATTCCATCAAAAGAGTTTGTATTTGTTAGATGCGCAATTCAACCCCACTTCGAGGTATTGTCCACAAGAGTTATCTCTTATGGAAGAGACCTGAGATGGACCATCGCTTATCATTACGAGCAGTGGGATTATCGTACACCCTTCGATTGCTGTGAGCACGAACCAAACTTTTGTGTACACTCTACCATCGCATTGTGTAAGTCATAGGGATTGCTACTAGAGTTCTCATTTTATTCTACGCTTTCAAATCCATAAAACCAGGGTGATGCCTTAGAGAGAATACTAGAGAAAGAGAAAGGGGAGAGAATGACTGTATAGTATGATAAAGAGAGCATAGAGAAGTCAACCTTGATTTGTAGAGAAAGCCGTGCACTTTCTATAGTTTCTTATAAATCCTTAACCTAATAGGACTAGAGTTCCATACACAATAGGAAACCCACTGAATAGGAAACACTTATAAAATTCATCATCCACATGTAGACGGACCAACGAGTATGGATCACTTACCTAACTTGAATATTAACAATTTTGATTCTTACAAAAGTTTATTTGAAATAAGAGTACTACATAAAATACATCTAATTAAATTCTTTTTTAGCTTCACTCCAAACATTAGAAATTTAGAATTGAGTGAAGTTGATTTGAAATAATAATTTTTTTATTTTATTTTTTTTGGGTAAGTAAAATTATAATTCATTTACTTTATTTCAAACAGGTGAATTAAAATATTCTAAATCAATTTAATTCAATTATATTCCATTGAAATAAATTATATCTTATTTAGAATTGATTCTAGACCATGTAACCAAGTGTGAGGGGGCTGCCTGCACCACAATGCTACTAGACTATGCGTGTGGGGTGCTTTGGGGTAATACCCATTTGTCGTTTAGCATATGTAACGCGTTTGGGATGCAGAATTAATTAGATTTGGAATTGGCTTATCCAAACCAAGTTAATTCTACCTCAAGCCAAACTGGAAGTGTGGAAAAAAACAAACAAAACAAAACAAAACAAAAAAAAAGATGCAAGAGTATTAGTCTGTGTAACAGGAATCCAAGTGGCGACAGGTAGCGATAACGAAAGGTATTGACAGTGCAGCAATAACGACCACTCAGACGAAAGCTCGTTATCGGTGGACCGTCAATACCTTCGTCAATACCTTTCGTTATCACTTCCTGTCACACTCACTAATACTCTTTAATCATGGCGGGCAGTTGATATTGGGTTAGAGGGATGCTATGGTCAAAAAGTCCAATGCTTTCAAAAGTTGTCTGAGGCTGCACCAACGCCATATATAGTAAAATATTTTGCTCAGGCAATTCAGAAATGCATATGAATCAGCTACGATCGAGCAAGATAGAAAAGGCCTCAATTGTTGTGTGAAAAATGAGGACCTCAGGGAGACAGGAAGAGCTTGCAAGTGTCAGCCGAAGACTTAGGTTTAGGGTGACGAGAGTTAGAGTTGCAGAAAGGGCGAATAATACAATACATATACTGCTATTACTTAATCTTCATGGCAAGCAAATGGAACATTTAAATTGCCCCTCCGAACTTTAGGGCCAAATAAACTGAGCAATATATAAACTCTAGGGCTTAGAAACCATTTGAACAGTTTCTTAATTGGTTGAAGGATGCAGGCGAGGTCAAGGTTAGAAAATTTCCTCAGCAGAAGGGGAAACAATTAACATATAAACTTAGCATGCACGTTTGTCCTTTAGTATTATGTGAACTTACCACGTTTGGGATTCAGAATTAAGTAGATTTGGAATTGGCTTATCCGAAACAAAACTAACTCTAGCTACCACGAGCCAAACAGCAGGAAAGTGGGTGAGAACAGATTGTCGCAAACTTATCATCGACGTGTCATTGCGCGCAACGTAGGTTGGAAAGAACAGATTGTTGCAAACACACTTTTCAAATGAATGTTTGTAGCTTTTCCTTGCTATTTGTTTCCATGGTGGTTGAAGGCTTCATCATTTGATTTCTAAAAGTCAAAAGTCAATATCTTTTCACCGATATTCTTCTTATTTTATAATTTTCATGTAAGTTGCTGTGTATACCAATCTAAAACCTAATTTTTGCTTATCTTAAATCAATTGGTTGATAAACTCTTTCTTATACATGGATGGTATTTCAAATAGTCTGAGTTATGTGTTTGTGTGATGTCCCCATGTATATTTTATACATGGATGGAAGACCTATTTTCAAATGGATATTTAAAAGTTTTATACATGACATAAATGATAGTTTTATTTTCAAACGAGTATTTATATTTTTATACACAACATAAATTATAGACTTATTTTCAAGAAAGCTTTTGGATTGATGATATGGGTGAAATTATCGTCGAGTTGCTCCCAAGAGTAAATTTGTTTAAAAAAACAGAAAAAAACTACTAAAACAGTAAAATTGTTTAAAAACGAGAAAAACTATTAAAAAAGTAAAATTATTAGAAGAGTAAAAGTTATTGTTTACTACATTTTTTCGAGACAACTGATAAATTTTTAAAGTTTTATGAGGTATTATATTGAACCATATCAAATAATAAAATTTTACAGTTTTACAAAGTTAATCATGCCAAAGTAGTAAAATTTTACAGCAATTTTACAAAGTAGTAAAATTTTAAGGTTTCAATTTTTTTAATAATGACCTAATCAATATGGATCTTGTTTCAAAGATGTCTACAAGTAGGTTATAAATTTTTATTTATTTATTTTTAAACGAATATATATAATGAAAGTTATAAGTTTTAAAAAATGAGAACACTAAAAAACCAAATTAGTTACATAGGATGCCCTCGATAACAAAAAGCGAGTGCTCTTAATAATAATAAGGGAAAACAAGGGATTTAAAAAACAAAGGTGACTAATTGCTAAATAAGTTTCATTTCATTAACTAACTAAGTTAAAAAAAACTCTTGCTTGACTAATTGCTAATATTTTAAATAATTATGGACTTATCGCCAATTTCCCCCAAATTGAATTGACATTGCAATACTTTAAAGTTTAAATCATTGCCTAAATATTTATGCTTAGTCAAATTGGGACAAAAAAAACCAACAAGAGTTAGTCTAGTGGCAAAGAGGTAAGCTCTAAACTCAGACATTCCGGGTTCGAAACCAGCCAAACTCTCTTGGCCAGCTATCAATCAGGGTTATTAGCTTGGATGTTAAACGACCTCATGGGGCGGTGGCCCTGCGTGGGGAATGGGGATTAGCCGGGCTCTAACAAGGTTATTATCGATACCCAAGATATCAACGTTTTTAAAAAGATATGAAAAGTTTTCATGAAAACTAATTGCGCTGTCTATTAGAAAACATCATTTTGAACAATTTTGTAAAAGAAAGTTTTATAAAAAAAAAAAAAAAAAGCTATCGTATAAATAGATTTTCTAGCCATTTACAGTTTCTGTTTTAAGTTTTTGAAGCTCCCTTTAAATTCGATATTATACATAAACTACGTTTGATTAATGACTGATATTTTAAAGTAAGTTACCTATACAGTTAGGTTTGGGCTTTACTTATTAAGGCCCTGTTTGGGAATACTGTAACTTTTGCTTTTAGATAAAAGTAGAAGCGAATCAGAAGTTATGAGTAGCAGAAGAGAATCGGTCTTTGTTTAAAAACTGTATTTCAATAGTGCTGTTGGAGCTTAAAGTGATTTTTTTTTTGTCTGTTTGGAAAGACCATTTGCTGAAGTTGTAATAATCCTGAATTGATTTAACTGCTCAGACTATTCTCCTAATAGCGTGGTGAGACATTCCATACCCATACAAACAACAATAACTATGAGGCATCAAAACGATAACCTCTGGAAAACACAGTAAAGACTTTACCGCTTAACCAACCCCACGAAAGTGTATTATTAGTATTTTTTTTTCCCCGCTTAAAACAAAGAAAAAAAAAAAGAACATGAATTGATATTTTTTAAAAAAAAATTATTACAAATCCAAATTTTATAGAATCAATACTTGAAAAAATTCCAACAAATATAAATCAATGAATATAAGAAGGAAAAAAAAAAGAAAGAAAGAAAGAAAGAAGAAGAAGAAGATTTGAAGTTTAAATTAGGATCCTACGGGTCCAAGGTGGTTGAAGTTATCAACTCATTGATACTAATAGGAGAAAGGAGTACAGTCGCAAGAGATGAGAGGATTTGGGTCTAAGGTGGGGCTATTATCATTTTGTTAAAGGATATGGGTGGAAAAAATTGTTTCCATACTCAAGCATTAAGGTTTGTTTTGGAAATATGAAAAGTCATTAAAATCCTCCACAAAAGCTGATACCTTGATTTGATTAGAAGCTGGGAGTTGTTTGCTTCTAATAGAATTACTTTTTGAGCCTAGAATTGATTATGATTTAGGCTGCCAAACAGGATCAAAAGTGATTATAAGTTTTAAAAGTGATTTTGGACTATTTAAACGCTTAGCCAAACTGGGCCTAAGCTCCCACAGTGTAACCAGGTGGGACAAATGACCCAGCTAAGAATTTCAAATAAATAATGAAAAAATATTAATATTATACTCCATTGAGCCTAGTTACTAAATACTCGTACTATACCTATATAATTCACGTACATACATATTTTTTAAAAAAAAACTCCCGTTTGCCATACAAAATTCAAACATAATTAAAAATACTCGTTTTTTTTGTAATAAACATATAGTTCACATATTTGACTTATTCCATATTATACTTATGTTAAAATACTCTTTATTGTAGTTGACAATTCAACTACAATAATGTTGACAATTCGACTCTTACTATAATTATCAACAATATTACTATCAATATTTAAAATATCTTGGTTCTCATCTTTATTTTGTTAAATCAAGATCTAATTTATAATTTTTCTATTATAATTTCTTATATCTTTATATAATTTTTTTGGGTTTGTTAAAGATTAGATGATTATATCTATTCTTTTGCCATATAGATCACATTTCATATGATTTTAGGACAAAACTTATAAAATAGTTTAGGGGATGAAAATGTGAAAATATATATGGATCAAAACTTATATATTTATTAATTTTTAGTCACCTTCTTAGTGAAATTTTTGCTTCTTCCTAAGTAAATGCACAAAAAATAAAACAAAATAAAATAATAAAATAGATTATTATTTTATATATGATTGATTTTTTTTATAATATTTTATGAATATTTGAATAAAAAAATATAAAAATTGTGATTAATAGTGATATACTAAATAAAATAACATAACATACTTGCATATTTTTATCCCGAATTTTTAATTAAGATTCGTATTGTACTCATATATGTACGTATCTATATTATTTTCGTTTCTATTTTTTTATGTCAAATTTTTCATCGTATTTTTATTAAAAAAACAAATTATATTCTATACGTATGTCATTCTATATTCTCCTGTATCATATTTTACTAATTATGCCATTGACTGACCCGGGCATATTGACCCTAGGGAAGGTTATGCTGATTAACTTACTTTTTGCTGTACTAGTGAGTGTGACTAATTAAGAAGCCATAACGAAAGACTGGGTCTTTAGAGAGTGTTGACAAGAAGCTTATACGAATCTTCCCACACCGATGTTTTGGGATCATCTCTCTCCTCTTGCATCAGCAAATTGCCACAATCATGTTTTTCTTCTCCACGCGATAGTATGAAAATTTTGCCAGGCACCGATATGGCGTGCAGTTATTGGATGACTTTAGGGACCTTACATCGGGGATAGTGATACACCAAAAATAGTTCCTGTCTGAGGCTGCACCGACGCCATATAGAGTCAAATATATTATTTTCTCAGGAAATTCAGAAATGTATATGAATCAGCTACGATCGAAAAAGAGAGAAAAGGCCTCAATTGTAGTGTGAAAAATGAGGACCTCATCAGGGAGACAGGAAGAGCTTGCAAGTGTCAGCCGCCCAAGACGTAGGTTTAGGGTGAGGAGAGTTAGAGTTGCAGGAAGGGCGAATCATGCAACACAAATCTGCCTACATCATCTTCATGCTGGCCATGAAAGGTCAGTCCTCCATCAAAACTAGCTCCTTCTCGAATCTCTCCCTTCTCATTTGGTGTACTTTGTATTGTTTAACTAGCTTGTGAGAAATATTGATTACTCAATCCCGTACGTCTTGTCATCTTCATCTTCATCTTCATCTTCTTGGCCCACACTTACGTACTGTTTGTGTTCATACTGGCAAGTCCCACAAGCCTCTTCAACTTGGCCATGTCCACTGGTAATCCACATAGCCAGTGCCAAGTCCCACTCAGCCACCGTATTTTTCTCTAGTGTTACTGTCTTAGTACACCCACCGGACGGGGGTGACCTTCAAATAAAATCCATAGATGAAACTGTATATGCTTGACATAATACTCTCTCCGTTTCTTATTTTTTGATTAACTATAAAGAGTATTCCAAGACTTACTCCCGGTAAGATTTCAGCTCACACTAAGCATCTAATGACTCATGTGAGATAGCCCATGCATACCTGCATAGGGGATGATAGTTGCGAGAAGTTGAAATGATAGCTTCTAGAGAGTACACCTAGGCTTGACATGTACCGCACAATCAACCCCATTGGTAGACTTGTCAATGGATCCGATTTAATTTGATCCGCTTCTGATTTGAATCAAATTCGATAATTAGGATATTGTAAGAGAATCGTAATTCTTTAATAATCTAAATCCGATAATCCGTTAGTTAACAATCAAATATGGATATTGTTAATCCGATTCGATGAATTAAATAATTTATTAGATTATATATTTTATTAATTATTAGTTTACCACATATCTACGGTTGTTATGAACATTATATAGTAAAAATGTTGAAATTTATTCTCAAATTTAAAATATATTTCTTATGATTACAAACATATTAAAAAGGCATTTTCTTTTTTTCCTACAATTCATGCCAATTATTTGTTAACTATACATTTTGTAAGATTATCGTATCGGATTTTCAGATCGAACATCCGAAAGTAACAAATTTGGACATGGATTTGTATTGATCTGTTGGATTATCAAATGGAAGTTATTCCTCATCGAATTATATTCAGATATACCTTAATCCAGTCCAAATCTAATCCACTGACAAGTTTACCCATACGGGTTCTCCGTTTCTAATTGATTGTCTTCTTTTTTTTTTTTTTTTTTAAAAAGAATATTTTTTCTAAGAAAATACATTTAATGCTTTCACACCCATCATTTTGTTTTGGTATTTCCAATTTACCCACAATAACAAAGGATATTAATTCATATTTAGTGTGTAATTTATACTTTGGGAAGTGGTATTATTGACTTTTTGGGTAGGACAAATATTTTAATTTGTGACATTCCAACTTAGAAATGAGGATAATACCTTAGGAATGTAGAGAGTATCATTTTCCTTTTTCTTTTATTTTTGGCCCACAGCTTTTTACACTGTAATTTGTTCAGGTAAACCGTTTCGTTTTGTTTTGTTTTGTTTCTTTAATAAAATGCTTTTGGGTAATGCACTAATGCAAGTAAATTCAACCGGGCCGCGAATTAGGGGTGGAAATGGGCCAAGCTATGGACCCCTGGCTCAGTTGGTCTTTCAGGCATGTAATATTTGCGGGAACGGCTATTGCAACCTCCCATTCTTATAACCCTACCCTTCTCTTTTTGGTTTTTAAGATTTCATGAAAAATATAAAAGGTTTTTGTAAAAACTGATCACATGGTGCATTAGAAAACATCATTTTGAACAACTTTACAGGAGAAAGTTTTTCCAAAATCTATCGTTTAGGTAGACTTTTTGGCAAAAAATGAAATAAAGGCTATAAATGACTAAAAAGTATATTTAAACGATAGATTTTGCAAAAATTTTCTTCTACAAAGTTGTTCAAAATAATGTTTTTTAGTGGACATCACGGCCGGTTTTCATAAAAACCTTTTATATTTTGCATAAAACCTTAAAACTTAAAAGATGGGGAGTAGGGTGATAAGAATGAGGGGTTGCAATAGCATTCCCAATATTTGCTCATAGGCAGGCTAGATTAATGTCTTTTAAGGTTTGAATATTCCTTGGGCTGACTTTGACTCTTCAATTTATGTCTGCCCGATCCTAGCCTCGGCATCGGGCCTGGCTGGGCCGGGTCTCGGGCTGGGTTTTTGGACTTTTACTAGGGAACGGCTATTGCAACCCCCCATTCTTCACCCCACCCCCATCTTTTAGGTTTTTAAGGTTTTGTGCAAAATATAAAAGGTGTTTATGAAAACCGGCTGTGATGTTCACTAAAAAACATCATTTTGAACAATTTTGTAGAAAAAAGTTTTTCCCAAATTTATCATTTAAATATACTTTTTAACCATTTATAGCCTTTATTTCTTTTTTTGCCAAAAAGTTTACCTAAACGATAGATTTTGGAAAAACTTTCTTCTGCAAAGTTGTTCAAAATAATGTTTTCTAGTGGATCAAACGACCGGTTTTTGTAAAAGCCTTTTATATTTTTCATGAAATTTTAAAAACCAAAAAGAAAGGGGTGGGGTGATAAGAATGGGGGGTTGCAATAGCCGTTCCCCTTCTACTATTCATCGGGCTAGGCCAGGCCGGGCCATGAAGGAAAATATGAAGCCCAGGCCCAGCCCACGGGCTTGGGCTTTTTTGGGTTTCGGGCTTCGGGCCTCGGGCCAAAGCCATATTACCTACTGTTAATGTAACAAAAGCCAAAAAAGTGAAACAATTACATTTTGGTAATCACTTCCCATCATAATACCAAAATAGAGGACATTTGTAGTCGCTTTGTATTAGGTTGACTGTCTATTTGTAGTAAGTTAACATCAAATGCTCTTTTATTAGTATTAATCTAGGAAATTATCACCAAAAAGTAATTTTTTGAAAAACTAGAAAACATTCATATTGCTACAATGTCGGGCTTTGGGCTTCAACTAAAGGCCCAGGCCTAGCCCAAGTGTATCCGGGCTGGGCATTTTCCTTCGGGCTTCAGGCTGCCCATGGGCCTCGGACTTTTGATGAGGCTCAACCTATAATGTTTGATCAATGAAACTTTTAGGGACTGTTTCGTGTTTTGAAAGAAAATTAAACAAACATAATATAATACAAATATGTCACCTTGAATGAGATTATTTAAAAAATTGGAGTCATCACTATAATTGATGTTATAAGATCAATTTGTAGAAATCCATAAAGTGCCTCTATTTTGAATTTCCATCTCAATTTGATGGTGATAATAATTTGATCTCTTGAAATTTTTCATTCATGGTTATGTATTTATGCCTTCAATACTAAGTAAAATTTACTAAAATTATTTTTAATTTCCATTTAGATGCCCAAACAAGCACTTCATTATCAATCCAAAAGTTGGTTTACATAAAAGGGCAGTTTTTGCTACTCCTTAATTTTATTTGTTCTCCTATTTATTTTAATTTATCAAGATTTTATAAAAAAATATAAAAGGTTTTATGAAAATTGGCCTTGTGATCTACTAGAAAACATCATTTTGAACAACTTTAAACAACCAATTTTTTCCAAAATCTGTTGTTTAAGTAAACTTTTTTAACCATTTACATTCTTCGTTTTATTTTTTGCCCAAACGTCCACTTAAACTACATATTTTGATAAAATTTTCTCATGTAAAGTTGTTCAAAATGATGTTTTCTAGCAAACATCGTAATTAGTTTTCATAAATACATTTTATATTTTTCATAAAACATTAAAAAGTTAGCATAAGTGCGAGTACAAATAAAATTAAGGGTGGCAACAACTGGTTCCTTTACATAGACTGTGTTTGATACTTTGATTAATGACTATTATCCATACAGTTGGGCTTGGGCTTCACTACTAAGCTCTAGGGTTGAGCTTGGGTTACTAATTTGGGCCTGAGATCCAACTGGTCACGACAAAAAGTTGACTACTAGACTATGAGCCCAACTACATATCAATAGCAAAACACGGGAATGTATATGTAATTCTTAATGCATTGGTGCCAATATAATTTATATACACAATCTTGATCAGGTTAGCATGTGATAACATAAGTCATATCAATATCATACATTAGGGGTTGAATACCATGCGTTGGTCCAATGTGTCCCATAACTCACCAATGCATAGGATACAATCCCTAATGTGGGTGTTAATATAAATTATATCAGCATACCTCACCTTCATCATCTGAGTACTTCTTTGCATTTTAAAAATTTGTAATCTAAAACAATTTCCATTTGCCTTTTCCCTTTTGTTAATTTTACAAGGGAGGATGAGTTCAATTCCTTTAGCCCGTGGCATGTCTACATATTTGTCATTCCATTGCTGGTTAGCCTCCTCCAAGTGGACTTTCAAAGCAAAGGTGCATCCCCATTTCAGACACACCCACTATATATGTGGGCTTTCTTCACTACCTTGAGCATCTATTGCATGGGACTCTTGGCTAAGAAGAAAATCCGAACTCATTTCCCAAATTACTCTCAAATATGCAGCCATGTTACCCTCGTCTCAGGAGCTCTTTCTGCAGTTTCACTAGCATCTATTTTTCTCCAACACTTGCTTGGGCGGCGCATTTTCTTTGTATGGGCTCTTTTGCTTGTCATGGTAACTTGTTATGTGATTTTGCGTGTTTGCCAATGGCTTTACCATGGGTCTGTGAAAGCAATTCTCCAAGTGCTTAAAATATTTAGAAGGATCAAGCAGCTGCCACTTCTGCCCATGTAAGTCTGGCCATTTGGTGTATGTGGTCAACAACGGTTAGCTATATCACATTAATTACGGGTATCAAAGGATTTAATACTGCTCCTATCGTTGTGTGTAAAACTTATGGATTGATGTTATGTATTGAATTCGAATATGAATAACCAAATAGAGGATGAGTCGTTTGATGTGTGCAACCTATTCTTTCTTCTTTTGGATCTTTTTGACTGGAGTTTTCAACCAATACCAAGGAGCTCCCACATTTAGGATAAGAAAATGAAGGAAAAGGGAAAGGAAAAATCAATAGGCGAGGGAAAGGAGGAACCTATTGAGGTAGCACATGAAAACAACATGTGGAGATCTAGAAGTTGAGCCCACATTGGTAAAAATGTCTGAGCAAGTGTTTCATTCCCTCATTGGGTGCCACGGAACATGTTGCAATGGGAATGCTGTACGCCCACATTTCCCTCAACATCCCAACTAAGCCCTCCAGCTCTAGCATCTTTTGCTCCCTAAGTGGCATTGTCTTTAATTTGTGCCAATTTACGAGTGGGCCTTGAAAACACTTGGAATAGTTTCTTGGTTGAAGGGCGTAGGTGAGGTGAAGAGCTAGAGTCAGGTTTAATTTGTGGTATGTCAGATTCAGCCAAACCAAGATTCTTTTAAGTAATTAGCTTGAATTTAGGATGACCTGCAGAATAGACTCTTGTATATGGCAAATTAGCCAATCCTAATCTGTTTTTCCCAATTAAACAATAGATATGCGGTCAAGAATAAAACTTCTCTTTCTGCAACTCTACCTCCTGCTTATATTCCCAATCAGTGCCTTACCAATTCTAACTAGTCTACGACAACGTACAGCACAAAAGCGAACAAGATCCACTATCTAATGAACTTTCGAACATAATCTACTTGGTTTGGATGAACTTACAATTATAAAGCAAAAAAAATCAAAGAATTTTTTCCTGTGTTTGCACAAAATTTGACACAATGTAGAGGGCAGGGGTGGATGCCATAAAAGAATGTGCAACTCTTCTCAGTTTTGCAAAATATTCCCAAGAATATCCTAGGTTCGGTCAAGTGAAATCTTGACCAATCTTACCATATGGGTCTTATCAATTCATGTGGGATCCATGTAACTAATTATCAACAGTCTAGATTTCATTAAACCGTTCATTAAATCGAGTGGCCTCTTCAGAGAAAACAAACCTTTGCTCAAGCAATTTTGTTTAGGAATGATTGAATACCTCAACTAAAAGGATTTCATTATTATTATTGTTATTACGGAGTATTATTTTGAAAATCAATAATGCTAACCCTTAACCCTTAACCCTCCAATATCAACAAATGGATATTAATGTTTGTCCATAAAATTGAACCGGAGATTACTCCCCTCATTATTCCATTAAGTGAAATTAGAAGTGAAGCAACTAACCTGAAGTAAAATAGCAATCGAAATAGTAAAGAAAAAGGGAAATTATTATTGACACACACGATACATGTTACCTTTTATGACATGTGCATGGAGGGGTCCTCTAGGAGGTCCAACCCCTAGGTCCGAATTTAAAAAATCCTTGAATTACTTATTTTGTAAGATGGCTTTGAATTAATAATCTGCAATTATTAATTATAATATTGTTTGACGACTCATTCTCATGCGCCCTTCACATGGTAGTCTCGTTCTCTTGGACTGTAAATTTTCCCTTCATATGATTTATGGTTCTCCAGTACTGATGGCTTTTATCAGTGCACGGATTGGAGTAACAATTTTATGTTACTTTAAAGCCAAAAGCACCTATTCATGCACATTGCTATTAAAAGGGTATCAAATGGCTTGAACCCAGTCTGGCGCTACTATCATCATTTGTGGCAAGGGCGAAACTACACAAGGGTGAGTTGGTGCAATTGCCTCACCTGACTTTTCTTTTTTTTTTTTTAAATCCCAAAGTTCTCTGAAATTCTATATTTGCTACCCCTTAATTTTTTTTATCCCCTTTATTATTCTTTTCCACTCCTCACATTTTTTTTTTCCTCTATATAAAACTCCTAATCCCCATCCCTAATCTCGATCTCATTCTCAATTTTTTTTTTTCCCTATTTTATAAATGGATTATAATTTTTTGCAATTTTTAGGATAGAGTACTAACAATCAACCAAAATTTACCTCAGTAGAACGAAATTTTTGGCTTTAACCTTGATTGGTGGGGCATCAGCCTTTTATGCTTGCCAATTGTTGAAATGATTTTTGGATCAAGGCCATTCATTGGCTAAAGTATTTGTAGTCCCACGAAAGGACTAAAACAATTAATTGATTGACATTATTTGCCAAATCCTTTTTTATTGTCATTAATTGTTACTATCATGCTTAGGGGTGGAGTCATTTCTTGTGTTGGTTTGGAAAAAATCAACATTGTACTGGTTTTATTTAAATTGTCTATGAAATTAATGGATGGTTCAGATCAAAAGACCAAGAAGGTGTTTGAATTGAGCTAACTTTAACATTTTTTTTGGTCTTTTGATCCAAACTATCCATTGATTTTATTGGACGACTTGGATGAAACTAGCATAGTGTTAGTTTTTCTAAAATCAACACCAAAACCAGATCCGGGGGCAGTTGGCCCTCCACAACATTTTTATCATTTTGGTTATTTATACATTTTTTTGTTCTTTTTTTTTTAAAAAAAATATTAAAAAAAGAAAAAAAAAAAAGAAAAAAAGAGAGGAAAGAAGCTAATCACAGATTTGACCTTCTCTTTCTTTTTGGCCTTCGTATTATTGCTTTTCTCTATCTCCTCAATTGTGATATTTATTTTTCACTCTACTGTTCAATATTTCAATTATATTGTCAATTTTGCTTAGCTTTGGGGAGCTTCTCTTACATATATATGGGGTGGGTTTTTCTTTTGATTTATTAAAGGATCTTCGGTCATTCCCTCCATTATAATATTTTTTTCTTAATGTTTTATGTATATAGCTTTGATTGAGTGTGGGATATGCTAAATGGTGCAGACAATCACGATTGTCCATAGGCGACATGTGCATGCTCGTAAATGCGCACATGTCATTTACAATTGGCCATGATCGTCTAAAATATCTCGTACTTGAACAATCCTCTTTATATATATATATATATATACACATGATTTTGATCAACACATCATCATACACAACTAATATTAGGAGGGCCATGATTGTCTGGAATATCCAAGATCATTTTTTGTTAGGTACCCTTTGTATTAACTTTGATATCTCAAGCTAACAGATTTAGAACTTCTTAAAACATTTGGATGGATGTGGTGTAGAAGTCCAAATCCCAAACCCAAAAAAAAAAAAGAAAAAAAAAAAAAGGAGGCAATGGTGAGATACCGTTCTTTGGGGTCAATAAGATAAAGGACCAATGCCATTATGCCGTTACATAGCCTAATACTTCTTTCTCAGGCAATTCATCGATGCATATTGGCTAATACGTATGTCTGGCTAAGAGAAGAGCAACTGAGCAACAGATAAAAGGCTTTGTTGTGTGAGAAATGAGGAGCTCAGGGAGAGGCGGTGAGGTGGGAGAAGGTGGAAGTGTCAGCTACCCAACACGCAGGTTTAGAGTGAGAAGAGTTAGAGTTGCACAAACCAAACATACATATCTGCCTTTGTCGATCATCTTTATTTTAACCGTGAAAGGTCAGTCCTCCAAAACTCTCTTCTCCCCTTTTCTTTGGTGTTTGTATTCTTCAACTTACAAACCACGAATAAATTTGCTATGTGCATGTGTGGGTAAGAAATTTAGAGAAAACATTTTTAGATTTTTAAAATTAGGGGATTTAATTATATATAAAGTTCAGAATTTGTAACTTATGTTTTTAAAATGATAAGATTTTCAAAGCTCAGAATTTGTTATTAGGATTTTTATAATTCCTTGTTTAACTAAGCTTTTCGAAACGGAATTTTACAATTTCCTTGTTTAAAAGGTGGAGTTTAATAAATTCCACTCAAGTAGTTGGAATTTGTAAAAAGCAATTCGACACTCCCGAATTCTAATTTTAACTTGCCAAACACAAAATTTAGTTCTAACAATTTGAAACTTTTCGTTTTGTCTAGAATTAAATTTCTCACCCTCACATGTACTCTAGGATTAATGACTCAATCCTCCTTTTGTCATCTTTGCCATAAATCATAGCCCTCTTCTGTTATTTGTCTTTGTTTATACTGCCAAGTCCCACAAGCGTTCTCCACTTAGCCTTGTCCATTAATAATCCACACAGACAGTACCAAGTCCAATTCAAACACCATTTTTTTTTTTTTTTTTTTGTTCGTCTCTCGGGATGGGTGACGTGGCATCCATTTATTTAAAATAAAAAAGAATTCTCTTTTATTTACTAAGTACAACTAAGATCGGTAGAGGACACCTATATGCTTACCATTTCAGAAACCGTTGGACAGGAGAGAAGTGGATGGTATAGGATTATTGTAAAAAATTATTTATAAAAATATTGTTCCCTTGATCCTATCATTTCTGCATAATACTCGAGATACGAATCCATTAAATTGAATAAGATTATTTGAAAAAGTTAGAATCATCATTAATTCACTATAACTGAGGTTATTAGATCAATTTTTAGAAATTTATGAATATCACTATTTTGACTTTCTACTCTCATTTATGATGATGCATGGTCACCATTTTCTTAAAATTTTTCATTTAACATGATGGATTTATGACATTAATACTATATAAAATACATTAAAATTATCTAATTTCTATTTGGATGCCCAAATGAGCTCTTAATGATTAACAATACAAAAGGCGGTATAAATACAATTTTATACATCATGACTATAATATCTTAAATTTACTCCATGCTGGGCTTCGGCATTAGCATTAAGCTCTAGGGTGAAATTTGGGCTTTCTAGTTTGGGCCCAAGGTCAAGATGGGTGAAAAGTTTAGAACTAGCACTTGGTGTGAGTCCCACCCCAAACCCTCTCTGCCCTCGCCCTATTGCAAATCAATAGAAATTAGCGAAATGCTTAAATAAATATGTTCTGAAGGGTAACCACCTCTTTTATGATTTTGCACTATCATACATGAATTTTGTTAGGGCATGTTTGGGTACTCAATTCGAAATGAAATAATTTATGAAATTTAACATAGTATTAAAAACATAACCCATTATCTTAAATTGATAAATTCAAGACAATTCAAAATAGTGACATTTTATAAATTTCTTAAAATTCATTCTACGACATCAAGGATAATGATAACTCTAACATTTTAAAATATTCTACTTCAAGGTGATAAATTTATTCCTTCAACACTATGAAAATTTTCTTAAATTGTTTAATTTTGAATTGGACACCCAAACATGCACTTAATCTTTCGCAATGGTATTATAAAATAAAAAATAAGTTCACTTAATGTCAATGTTAAACATTGTAAAAATAAATAAATAAATAAGAAGAAAAATTAGCCATTGAATTTTCCCAACTATCATATAGACAACATATGATATAACAATAGATCTTTTGTGGCGATACTCAATAACTTAAAGGGTATTTTTGTCAACTAACTCATGCTACGTCAAACCCTATTTATAGCATTTCCCATGAGCAAAATATCACTATGCCATAATGCTTTCATCAATCTTTCATCTCCTAAAGGTTTGTTGGCCTAACGGCACTTCTCTTTTTTTGGAAAGGGTATGTCCTTATTTCAAGTTTTGAATGGTGTAGTAATTAACAAGCATCGTGCTTATTTTTCTTCCCCCACAACCACTCTTTTTCGGGCACACTACAAGAAATGGGCTCTTTTATGACGAAACAAATCGTCACAAACACTAATTGATTGGTAGTGATTTATTGTAATAGATCACAGTTTTTTATAGTGATCTATTTTGATTATTGTAGTAGTACTAATTGATTGGTTTGTACGTTGAACTGGTGGTTAACTATAAACCATGCGTTTAAAAAAAAATGATTTTATGAAGTTAGCAAGACTTGAGCAATAAACCACTAATAATACAATAAGTTCCTCACCACTTCTCCACATTAGCTCTTTTTTAAACATATGTATATTATATTTAAATTTATATTTAAACATATGTATATTATAATTACTAGCCTTTTTTAGGTCCAAATTCTTTGATTATTTTTTCCCAATTTTATAGCATATAATAAACTAATTATATCTAATTGAGCAAAGTTTGGAGATCAATTGTTGTGCCCAGCAAATTCTGGAATATTTAACGTCGAAGGAACAATTTCTCACATTTTGCAACAAACCTCAAGTTTGTCGCAAAAAGGATATACTTGTTGCAACAACTCTGATTTCATCGCAAAAAGATATTTATTTTTGTGACAAAACCTTGATTTCGTTGCCAAAAGATTTCCCAAAAAATATTTTCCATCTTTTGCGACAAATTGAAACTTTGTCGCAACAACGATATACATTTTGTGACAAACCTCAATTTCATTGCAAAAGGTACTCTCTTTGGTGACAAAATTGAGGCGTTGTCATAAAAGGTATTTCCCATCTTTTATGACAATTTTTATCGTTGTCGCAACAAAGACATACTTTTTGTGACAAACATTACTTTCATCACAAAAGTATTCCTTTCGAAAAATGTATTTTCTTTGGTGACAAAATTGAGGTTTTGTCTCAAAAGGTATTTCCCATGTTTGTGACAATCTTGATCTTTGTCACAAAAGAGGCATACTGTTGTGACAAACCTTACTTTGGTCGCAAAAAGTATTCTTTTGGATGACAAAATCAAAGTTTTGTCGCAAAAAGTATTTCCCGCCGCATGGCGCCAACAAATAATTTTGGCGCCAAAGTATTTGTGACAAGTTTTAGCGACGACATTCTAGTTTCGTCGCCATTTACCTTTTTTATGGCTTTTTTGCGACGATTGGTAATGTGGTCACAAAATGTGCCATTTTCGTGACGAAATTGAGTTCGTCACAAAAAAATTTGTCACCAATTCCCCATATTGTTGTAGTGGCAACACAACACATTTCTTGTTTTTCTTTTTATTTTCATTCCCTCATTATAAATGTAGAAGTGGTTGCTTTATTTTTCTATACATGTTCATCTGAGCACTTTTCTGCATTCTAAAAATTTATGATCTAAATCAATTCCATTTTCCTTTGTGGTAACTTTACAAGGGAGGATGAGTTTAGTTCCTCCAGCTTGTGGCATGTCTACATATTTGTCATTCCATTGTTGGTTAGCCTCCTTCAAGCGGATTCTTAAAGCAAAGATGTATCCCCATTTCAGACATACCCCTTATATATGTGGGCTTTTTTCACTGCCTTGAGCATCTATTGTATGAGACTCTTGGCTAAGAAAAAACTCCAAACTCATTTCCCAAATTACAACTAAAATCTTCAGGCATGTTAGCCTTGCCTCGAGAGCTCTTTCTGCTGTCTCACTAGCCTCTATTTTTCTCCAACACTTGCTTAGGCACCTCATTTTCTTGGTTTGGGATCTTTTCCTTCTCATGATAGCATGTTATGTGGTTTTCAGAAGGATCGTGCAATGCAAGTCGCGGCCTCTGCCACCTCCGCCTACGTTACACTCTGTGGCCATTTGATGCATGTGTTCAAAAGCGGTCAGTAATACATCAATAGTGATATCTAAAAATTTAATACTACCCCTATCCTATTCTTGTGTGTAGAAGTGAAACTTATGGATTTACATTATGTCTTGAATTTTGATTATTGAATAACCAAGCAAAGCACGAGTTCTATGCGTGCATTCTATTATTTGTTTTTTCTTTTTGACTGAACGTTTTCAACCAACACCAAGGAGTTCCAGCATTTACTATAGGAAAATGGAAAAGAAAAAATTTATCAGTAGGGAATGAGGCACCTACAGAGTTAGCACATAAAAATAGCATGTGGAGAATTACAAGTTGAGCCCAAATTTGTGTACGAAAGGGGCCTTTTTTATTTTTTTATTTTTTTATTTTTTTTATTTTATTTTTTGCGCTTTTATAAGTAGTATATGGATAAGGTAATAGGTGTTACTCGCCACTGACTTAATATTCTAAGGTACTACCCCGCTTCTAAGGGGAGGTTTGGAGTTGGAATTTAAAACATTGAGCCGCTTGATGTGAACAAACCTTTTTTATTTTTTATTTATTTATTTTCTTTGGGGGGGGGGGGGGGGGGGGTTTGTTTCTAAGGGCCGGGTGTATGTATATACGTTCATGGAGGATTAGGTTAGAAAGAAAAAACAGAAAAAGGTAAAAATTGAAAGTTAGGAAGGGAATGGCGGTTGTACAATTTCCAAATTTCCTTTCTTTTTTAGTTTGTGTTCTAGGCAAACAAATGGGGCATTACTCACTTCGGGCAAAAAAAACTGAAGTTCGAGTTGGTCATAGCCTCATGGGTAGAGGGCTTGGGTTAGCATTTGGGTTAGGCTTGCCCAGAGGCCATAGGTAGAGTCACTCCATCAGGTTGAGCATGGCCTGCATGGGTAGCCCTCCCAAGCCACTCAAGCTGCCTGAGTTGCATCCCCAATTTTTTTATTAGTCTTTTGTTTTAGTGTAAGAGTACCCAAAAAAAGAAGAAGAAAGAGTTGTTCACACAAGAGCAAACAACTCAAAATATTACTGTATTAAAACGAAAAAAAGAGAAAAGAAAAGCAAATGGATTTATACTTACAATACTATTTAAAATATGTTGTAATCATTTAATTTTCATTTAGACAACCAACCAAGTCTAAGAAGCTGATTTTTATAAAATTGTTTTTCCACAAAGGAGAAATGGAAATGTATGGCAGCCAAAAAATGGAAAAGTAGGCCAGACTTTTTAATCATCTTGTTGATTTAGTTGGTTGATGCGTGAGCAGAAACCAATATTATTTTTTGTCATGGTTCGGGTAGGGAGCAAAACCAGTCCATCTGAACCTGTCCTGTTGCTGGCCATCCACAGAGCTTTCGCTTGAGGTCATTTCGGGTGGTCGCTAACATTTTATTTGGAATTCACAGAAACTGGAATAGAATTCATTTATAATTTTAATTTGTGCAAAATCCATTATTTAGAATGACACAAAAGAGAATATAATTGATTACTAATTCTAATTTTGTGTCAATTTAATAAAATTGCAAATCTCACTTAAAGTAATGGAATGGTTTGTATCTATTTCATTAAAAGCCTGTTTTTTATTTTTTTTTATTTTTAGATTTCCAATATCACCCTTTTAATTTAAACTACACGCCAAGAATGTCGTTAACCCTCTACTCTCTTCCACAATGCCTCCCTTTTCTTGTGTTGTCCAAAGCTAAATCAAGACAGGTCATTTATTTCATCAAAAGAGTTTGAATTTGTTAGATGTGCAACCCGGCCAACCCCCACCTGGAGGTATTGTTTGGAAGAGGTAACTCTTGCAGAAGAGACCTAATAAGGACCGTTGCTTGTCATTACAAGTCGTAGGGTTGCTGTACACCATCTGAATGTTGTGAATGCGAATCAAGCCTTCTTGTACGTTGTACCATTGTTGTGCAAGTCACCGGGATCACTACTAAAGTCCTCTATTTGTTCCATGCTTCCAAATCCATAAGGTCATGATGATGTCTTAGAAAGAATATTAGACAAAGAGAGGGGAGAGAGTAGCTGTACAGTATAATAGAGGGAGGATAGAGAGGCCAATCCTAATTTGTAGAGAAAACCACCTTATATAGTTTCCTATAAATCCCTAACCTAATAGGACTAGGGTTCTATACACAATAGGAAACTCACTCAAAAGGAAACACTCATAAAATCTACCATTCGCATCCGCATATGGAAAGACTAACGAGTATGAGTCACGTACTCGACCTGACAGTATTGATTCTTATAAGAGTTTATTGCAATTTGCAAATAAGGGTAATACAGAAAATACATCTAATTGAATTCATTTTTAGCTTCATTCCAAACATTAGAAATTAAGAATTGATTGGAGTTGATTTAAAATTCTACTTCATTTGCTTTATTTCAAACAGGTGAATTAAAAGATTCTAAATCAATTTAATTTAAGGGTAAATTGGAAAACCCCCCCTTGAAGTATTGGGGGGGGGGGGTCAACATATAACCTTTTTATGTTTTAATTTTACTAATGTGTCCCCTAGTTCAATTGAGGATTTAATTGGTTTAACACCGTTAACGGTAAATGTGATGTGAAAATGCTACGTTTCACTAGTCAATGGCATTTTGTACAAGACGGGTCTGTTAACTGTGTATGCATGTCACTAATTTCCGTCAAATTTCATTAACTGTGAGTGACAGTGGGGCACATGTCACGACCCGAAATTAATGAGTTATGATCAAGGGTAATAAAACAGAATTTATTTAATAAAGCATTTGATTTTAAGACAAATTGAACTTTGACTTTTAAAAAAAAAACAGGTTTTAGATCCACAAGTGAGTGAGATTAAAATAATTTTTAATCCTTATTTTACTAAAAATTCGGCATGACCCGTTCGTAATACGGGCTAACCAAGTAAAATCCATAACCTGTTAAAGAAAAATTAAAAACATCCATCCACATAAGGTATCATTGCTTGCCTCGTATTCCACATGGTTCCTAAGCCGAACTCAATATTACAATTCCAAATTAATAATATACACATCACGAAGAAATTAAATTACATTCAGTCCTAAATAAATACATCAATGATCCATTTTGTATAATGTCTTGCGAACCAATAAGTATCTCATCGAAATACTGCAACTCAAATAACTTCTTTTTCTTAAAAAAAAAAAACTGCAAAACTGTAAAGGGATGAGCTAACGCTCAATAGGTTACATATTTCTACAAAGTCTATTAAGGTTTTAAAAATCCAATTAAAACCACAAGATACATAAAAATACTCATACACGCTATATCGAAAATATCCAAGTTTAATTCTATATCAAAGACAACCCATAGATTCAAAGTATAAACTCAATCATATTCATTTCCCTATCATTGTATTTCCTTAAAACCGTATAGAAATATCTTAATAAATTCCATAAGCTAATTGAATAAACAATCATTAGATACAACAAGTTATGTACCCATAACTTAATGCAACGAATACCATGTCATGATAATGCAATATGCGACTCCCTGTCCAATTACATTTATTCCACAATTACCAAACCACTATCGCAGGAGTCTTCGCGCGGAAACGGAGGATTTAAACCCACCTCCAAGAGGAAAACACAAGGGTTCCTGCCTGGAACCGGAAAGTACCCAGGACCAAAGGAATGAAAAACACCGCTAAGTCCCTTGACCGCTAGTAGTCCAAATCCAATGACCCCTTAACACTTTTACCAAGTATTTATTAAGTCAATTTTCAATGCATTGGTATGCCATGAATGCCAATGCAACGTGATTATGACCATCATACTAATAACTCCATAACTAGCAAAATAAATTTCCTAACAATTCGATATCCCCATAAGGTACAATACAAAGTCTTATACCATTATTTGGCATGTCTATGAGTATTTCCCAGAGTAAAATCATATAACTAATCTCATATAAATTGTTCCAACAATTTTTAGGAAAGAAATAACCATATTTATCATTCTTATATTTTCGTTTATAAATCCAAATCAATAACTCAAACCGAAAAGTCTACAATTACACAACTCTACTCAAAACATAAGCTTTCACATCAACCATGTCTAGAATACCATTTTTCTTTTGTAATCTCACAATTTGTTCCAAAAAAAATTATACTCCCAAACATGAAACATATAATCAATGATTACTTGGGAAAATCCATTATCCAATATTTTCATAATTCTAAAAATATATATTTCAAGTCAAAAGATCAAATCTGAAATTTCAGTGAACACAACTAGTGACACATACAAACGAATTTTTATGATCTAATCCATAAAGAAATAGGCTTTGGAGTTTATATCCCTTAAAAGTATATCAAATGTACTTTGTACCCTCAAAGTTTGGTAGAGAAATACCCTGCAAAACCCTTCCAAAAATATTTTTCAATATGGAGTTACTGTTGTCCAGCAGAAATCCCAACTTCAGGTGTACCACGAAATAATTCATAAAACAAATACCAAATCGTCACCAAATGACATGAAAGTTGGAATGATGTTAGCCCAACAAGTCAGTGACAAAACCCAACTCATTTCATCTCAAAATTATAACTAGAACGAAAGTTATGAATTAAATGTTAAAACGGGTTCGTGCTGTCAACACAGTGAAGCGCACATGTAAAATGGTTCAAGTGTTACAAAACCATCCCTAATTGTACCAATTAAGCCTTCATACCTCTCTAAACTCTCATAGAGAACATATATGCATATACATTTATAATTTCAACCAAACAATTCAAACTTGGCATAAATCACAAGCCAATAAATACGTATCAACATCCCAAATAACACAATTATTTATAATAAATTCCAAGAACGACAAATGAACTATAAAATCTTAATTTCTTTGTCTTTAACCATGATAACACCCTTATTCAAAGAAGTTAAATTGATTAAAGCTTAAATCTAGACACATGCATAAAAACCCAACTTATCATCCTCTATCACGTATTATATTTTTGAAACCCAAAACTCATGAATATAATCTTGCATGTTTGGATCCATAATAAAAATGGTTTCTTTTACATATACCTAAATCATATACAAAGATTACAAGAGTAATTTCAAATATCTATGAGGGTTTCATACAAAAATACAAATTTCTTTCATGAAACTCATAAATCATGAAAAATAATCTAATAATAAAGAAAATAATTCCATATTTCCCAAATACCCTTAATCTATCAAGAAGAAATATGTACCTACCTTGAATGGATGAGAAAGAGAAGAGAAAATGCAGAAAATTAGTGAAGGAGAAGCTCCCATGGTGGTCTATACAAGGGCCGTACGCCCTCTCCTTCTCCTCATCCTCTTCTTCTCTTCTTCCCTTCTCTCTCACTCTCTTTCTCTAAAAAAATGTAGATCTGAAAAATGAAAGGAATGGGGCTGTTTTGGCCCTTTAACCACTATATATACTAGTTGTTTACCCTTAAAACAAGTGTCCTACATGCAAAAGTAGGTTGGGCAAGTATTCTACTAATTGGGCTCACCCAATTGCAACTAATATAACATTAGGTCCAAAATGTATTGGACCCAATATAAAATAAAAACCCAAATATAACATAAGGTCTAGCTCCACATATAAAAATGTGAAAGTCAATAGTGCTTAATCCCACTAATGTCAAATAACATATGAGGCCAACTAAGTTTTAAAACTTTAGGGTCCACGTCAAAATAATTTATCACATAAAAATAAAATAATGACATTCTAAATAATTATCATGTATAACCCGCGATAATTAATATCAAATAATAAGTAATACTAGTAATATAGATTTATGACCTTATCGAAAATAAAATAAAATAAAATAAAATTCTGTACACGTCATTAAAATTTGAAATTGACTTGTCTAAAAGTAATTAAATAATTAAATAAGATGATTATAGAATTAACACTAATTCAAAGCAAATTTAATTAACCCCCAATTAGTGATCAAAACCAGTCGCTAGTGGACCCAAAATAATATAATTAAATCAAAATTAGAGTAGGGACATTACAGCACATCAACAAAAATTAAAACATAAGAGGGGGTTATCTACAATTTACTATTAATTCAATTATATTCTATTGAAATAAATTATATTTTTTTTAGAATTGATTCTAATTAAACCAAGTAACCAAGTGTAAGGGCCGCCTGCATCACAATGCTACTAGACTATGCGTCTGGGGTGCTTCAGGGTAATGCTTTGGGAGGTAAACGGGATAGGTTTTTTTGGGGCCCCGCCTCGTCCCACTTCTAGTGAGAAGGGTTTGGGATACTATTTAATGAGGTAAGGGCAAGTTTGGGATTTTACTAAGAACCCGTTAAGATTTGGGGCGGGGTTGGGATTTTCATTAAAAACCCATCCCGAACTCGTCTCGATTATCTACTCACTTTTACTATTATACCTTTATTAATACATAATAATACAGTTATGCCATTTAATATATAAAGGTCTCAAATTTGTTAGGCTGCTTTTTGCCTTTGTTAGGCTCCTAATTTTTTTTTCTTTTGTTGTCCCTTTGTTCTATTCTGTTTTGTTGCAAATTGTGACACTTTTATTGAAAGAAATTTTAGTTATTACGTGACTCTTTTTAGTTGTTATGTTGTGTTTTATTAATCTTTCATATAGGAAAATTGAAAGTACGTAGTTTGATGAATTTAATGAACGAATTTTAAAAATTTCTTATTATAAATATGGTAAAATAAAATAATTATTTTTAAAATAAAAACAAATTCGTGCTATAGAACGTAATCAATTTTTTGTTTCGTCCTTTCCTGTCTGTCTTGTCCCACAAAGTATAAATGGGACGAGACGAAACGGGAGAGGACGGGGCGAGAATGGGATTTTCAAATTTAGATGAGATGGGAATAGGAACTGGATGTTAAATTCAAAGTGGATTTAGAACGAGATTGAAATGGAATAAATCCTAATGGATTGGAGTTGGGAGAAGACTCTCTGTATCAAACCCGTCTCATTGACATCTTTAATAATACCCCATTTGTCAAAACGTAACGCGTTTGGGATGCAGAGTTAGTTAGATCTCGAATTGACTTATCCGAACCAAGCTAATTCTACCTAAAGTCAAACACGAAAAAATAAGGGAAAAAGAGTATTAGTGAGTGTGACAGGAATAGAATTATGACGAAAGGTGATCTGTCATAAAAAGGAAACCGTCAAAAATTCTCTTTTTTATGACGTCTCTCCTTTCTCGTAATTCTTTTTCTGTCACGTGAGAGTGGAACATCCGAAGGTACAATATGGCGGGCAGTCATGGGAGACTTTAGGTTCCCTACATCGGGATTGTGGATAAGTGGGACGTAGATATTGGGTTAGAGCCTTAGCGGGATGAATTCGGTGGCCTGATTGGTGCGTGCATTACACGTCCACCCGTTGCCAGTGACCATAACATTCCTCTCTTGGTTCAAAAAGTCTAATGCTTTGTGAGTCCAATTCTTTCATATAATCAATGCATATGAATCAGCTACGATCGAACAAGAGAGAAAAGGCCTCAATTGTTGTGTGAAAAATGAGGACCTCAGGAAGACAGGAAGAGCTTGCAAGTGTAAGCCGCCCAGGACGCAGGTTTAGGGTGAGGAGAGTGAGAGTTGCAGAAAGGGCGAATGATACAATACATATCTGCCTACATCGTCATCTTCATGCTAACCATGAACGGTCAGTCCTCCATCAAAACTAGCTCCTTCTTTCCCTTCTCATTTGGTACAATTTGTATTGTTCAACTTGTGAGGAATATTGAGATGACCCATCTCGTTTTGTCATCTTCATCTTCATCTTCTTGGCCCACTCTTACATTACTGTTTGTGTTCACACTGCAAGTCCCACAAACAAGCCTCTTCAACTTAGCCATGTCCACTGGTAATCCACACAGCTAGTGGCAAGTCCCACTCAGCCACCGTATTTTTCTCCCAGTGTTACTATATTAATACACCCACGGGACCGGGGTGACCTTCAAATAAGATCCATAGATGATAGATGAAACTATGTTTAATATAATACTCCCTCTATTTCTGATTTTTTGATTAACTATTAAGGTATCCCATGCCTTACTCTCATCAAGATTTCAGCCCAAACTAATCTCCTAATGTCTCATGCATGTGAGATGGCCTATACTTGCATAGGCGATTATAGTTGCGAAGACTTAAAATGATGACATCTAAAGAGTACACCCAAGGCTTGACCGCTCAATCAACCCCATATATATAGGTAGACATGTCAATGGATTGAATTTTGATTCGGATTTGATCTGAATTAGATCCGATAATTAGGATATGGTAAGAGAATTGTAATTCTTTAATAATCAAAATCCGATAATCCGTTAGTTAACATTATGAATAATATTATATAGTAAAATATTAATGTAGAGAGTATCATTTTCCTTCTTCTTTTGTTTTCGGCCCAGAGCTTTTTACACCGTAATTTGTTTAGGTAAGCCGTTTTGTTTTGTTTCTTTAATCAAATGCTTTTAGGTAATGCACTAATGCAAGTAAATTCAATTGGGCCGCGAATTAGGGGTGGATATGGGCCAAACTATGGACCCCTGGCTCAGTGGGTCTTTCGGGCATGTGATATTTGCTCATAGGCAGGATGGATTAATGTCTTTTAAGGTTTGAATGATCCTTTGGCGGGCTCTTACTCTTCAATTTATGTCCGTCCGATGCTAGCTATAATGTTGATCAATGAAAATTTTAGGGAACGTTTCGTGGTTCGAAAGAAAATTAAACAAATATAATATAATATAAATCTATCACTTTGAACGAAACTATTTAAAAAAGTTGAAAGTCATCACTATAATGAATATTATAAAATCAATTTGTAGAAATCCATAAAGTGACTGCATTTTGAATTTCCATCTCAATTTGATGGTGATAATAATTCTCTTGAAATTTTTCATTGAAGGTTATTTATTTATACATTCAATACTATGTAAAATCCACTCAAATTATTTTTAATTTTCGTTTAGATGCCCAAACGGGCCCTTCATTATCAATCCAAAGGTTGGTTTACATAAAGGGGTTGCTACTCCTTAATTTTATTTGTACCCCTATTTATTTTAATTTCTCAAGATTTTATTATAGTTATTTGGGAAAATTGGGGAATAGTCCACTTTTTGATAAAATATTGGCAATTAATCAAGTAAGAATTTTTCTAAGTCAATTAGTCAATGAAACTAAACTTATTTATTAATTAGTCACACATTTTTTGAAAATCCCTATTTTGTCCTTATTATTACTAAGGGTACTCCTTTTTTTGTTATTGAGGGCAGCCTATGTAACAAACTTAGTTTTTTAGTATTATAATTTTTAAAAACTTATAACTTACAATATACATATCCATTTTTTAAAAAAAATTATATTTTTGGAACCTACTCATTGACATCTTCAAAAAAAAGATCCATATTCATTAGGTAATTATTAAAAAAATTAAAACTGTAAAATTTTACTACTTGACACAGTCTAACATAATAGTTCACAAAGTAGTAAAATTTTACTACTTCATTTTACAGTAAAGTAGTAAAATTTAACTACTTTTCGAAATAAATTTTATTACTTTATGAAATAAATTATACAGTGAAGTAGTAAAATTTTATGGTTTTGTATGATTCACTTCATAAAACTAGTTTGATGAAAATGCCATCTTACTTAAAGTCAACATAATCTGTAAAGTAAAATCTTATTGTTTTATATACAATGACTATAAAATTTTACTATTTTGTTAAATTATAATCACTGAAAAAAAATGGATTCTACCATACCTTCTCTTTGAGAACATCATGTCAGTGACCAAATTTAATGCCATGATCTCAGGCCTAATCCAGCTTGGGAGTGCATATGAATGGGTTGTCACCAAAAAAATTCGACCCCTCCTCTGAGGGTGATCTTGTCTCACTTGTTGAGAAAGAGCCAAAGCATCATAGGGGTGGTTTTGAGCGTAGTCTTGGGGAAATGGAGGAAGCCATACAACAAGAGCAAAAGGTTGCTCGGAAGAAGAAGCACAATAGGATATATACAAAAGAGCTGGCATTGGCTTTTCTTCTTTTGACAGCTGCAGCAAGGAGTTTCCTCTCTGCACAGGGCATCCATTTCTACTTCTTGCTCTTCCAAGGGATATCATTCCTGCTGGATGGTCTAGACTTGATTGGCAAACATGTTGTATCATAATAGGCTTTGTAGGGAATAAACATGTAGACTATATAAACACAGGCAACATGGGCAAGCACCAAATGTGGAGCTTTATCAAAGTAAAACAGCAATGAGGAGAGGCTGTAGAGGGACTGAGAATAATTTTCCTCCACTTTCCAACTCCGAATCTGACCCCGAACTGGCCGATACAAGAAGAAATTGTGTTAAAATGGATAGAAGAATTACTTCAATCTGGAGACAATGCAAGTAGATAATATGGAAGGGTTTTTTTTTTTTTTTTTTTTTAATTTTTTGATTCTTTTATTTTTGGGTCTTATTCTTTTGTAAGAAAAAATGGTCGTTTAAAGATCAAACAGGGAATTTTTAGTTAATAGTTGAAGAATCAGGACTTCAGGAGAGCAAGCTTTCAAATTTGGTTTCTTCAGATCTGGTGTTCATCGAAAGGACAAATCTTTAGATCTGGTTAAAAAGGAGCTCGACACCGATGAGCTTCATAGTCGGTCGTCATCGCTGGAGGTCGAACATCAATGGAAATCAGCCACTGTCAGAGTTGTTGTTTGGGTTGGGGTTTGAGAAGAGAGATGGTGATGGGGTGGTTTCGGGGTAGAAGATGAAGAGGGATAGGTGAAGAGAGGGAAAAAGAAATAACTCAATAAGAATGAGGGTATTTTAGTCACCTAAAAACCAAATGGACTAAGTGAGTTGAAAAAAGAGTTGGGTGACTATTTGTTAAATAAGTTCTACTTGGTGGACTGATAGCCAATTCCCCCAAAAATAAACTAAAATAAAATAGAGTTCGAGTTGGTCATAGGGAGAGGGCTTGGGTTATCATTTGGGTTAGGTTTGCTCAAAGGTAGTCACTCCATCAGGTTGTGCATGTCCTGCATGGGAAGGAGCTCGCATGGGTAGACCTCCCAAGCCGCCCAACCTGCCTGAGTTGCGATCCTATACCAAATGACTCCCAATTTTTTTATTAGTCTTTTGTTTTTGTTTAAGAGTGCCCCAAAAGAAGAAGAAGAAAGAGTTGTCTGCACGAGAGCAAACAACTCAAAATATTACTGTATTAGAAAGAGAAAAGAAAAGAAAAGAAAATAATCATGTTGATTTTTTTAAATAGTCTAATTCAAGATAATGGATTTATGCTTGTCATACTATTTAAAATGCGGGTAATCATTTAATTTTCATTTAGACAGCCAAACCAAGTCTAAGAAGTTGATTTTTATAAAACTATTTTTCCACAAAGGAAAAATGGAAATGTATGGCAGCCAAAAAATGGAAGAGTATGCCAGACTTTTTAATCATCTTGTTGATTCAGTTCATCAGGTGGTTGATGCGTGAGCAGAACCCAATATTATTATTCAGGTTGGGAGCAATAGCAGTCCATCTGAACCTGTCATGTTGCTGGCCAATTGGCCATCCGCAAAGCTTTCGCTTGAGGTCATTTCGGGTGTTCGGCTAACCGTTCGTTTGGAATTCACAGAAACTGGAATCGAATTCATTTATAATATTAATTTGTGCAAAATCCATTATTTAGATTGACACAAAATTTACTAATTCTAATTTTGTGTCGATTTAATAGAATTATAAATCTCACCAAAAGTGGTGGAATGGTTCGTATCCATTTCATAAAAAGCCTCTTTTTATAGATTTCCAATATCACCCTTTTAATTTAAACTACACGTTGTGCAAGAAACAATATTATTTTTAAACATGATAATTTTAATAAATTTTTAGTTATTGAGAGAGCAGCAAATCTTTTTTCTTACTTTAATCTTCTACTATCATGAATAGGTTGCAAAAGAAGAAGAAGAAAAATACAAGATTTATTAATTAGATAGATTACTCCTAATGAAGGATGATTTAAATTAAACTTTGACGGTTCGGTTAAAAATAAAAAAGGATTTATTAGAGATAGTTATGGTAAGCTTATTATTATGCAAGCAGTTTGGTTTGATGATGATACCATGGTGCCTAAAATAGAGGCAATTGCATTTCGAAAAGGTCTTATTCTTGCAAAGGAAAAGGGATTAAAAGAATTTATTTAGAAGGTGATGCTAGTATTATCATTAACATGTTAAGTTTCTAACTTACAAGCCTAAGCTTGTAAGTGGAAGGCCCAAACAGGTATATGAAGTTATGTCAAAACCAATATTTAGGGGATGTGGGATGTAGTATATTTCCAACACTCTCCCGCACGTGCAGGCTTAGCATAGGCTTGTCACGTGGGCAACAAATACGGGCTCAATAGGCCTAAGAACGACATGCTCTGATACCATGTTAAGTTTCTTACTTACAAGCCCAAGCTTATGAGTGGAGGGCCTAAATAAGTATATGAAGACATGTTTAACTCGATATTTAATCGATGTGCGATGTGGTATATTTCCAACACCCTCCCTCACGCACAGGCTTAACATAGGCCTGTTACGTGGGTAATAAGTACGAGTTCAATAGGCCTAAGAACGACATGCTCTGATACCATGTTAAGTTTCCAACTTACAAGCCTAAACTTGTAAGTGGAGGGCCCAGACAGGTATATGAAACTATGTCAAACCCAATATTTAGGGGATGTGGGATGTGGTATATTTCCAACACTCCCTCGCACGTGCTGGCTTAACATAAGTCTGTCACGTGGGCAACAAGCGGGCTCAATAGGCCTAAGAACGACATGCTTTGATACCATGTTAAGTTTCCAACTTAAAAGCATAAAACTTAGTATGGTATCAAAGCATGTCGTTCTTGGGCCTGTGTTTGTTGCCCACGTGCAAGGCCTGCGTTAAGCCTGCATGTAAAGGGGAGTGTTGGAAAATACCACATCCCACATCGATTAAATATCGAGTTAAACATGTTTTCATATACCTATTTGCGTCCTCCACTTATAAGGTTATGCTTTTAAGTTGGAAACTTAGTATAATAGTATTGGCAAGTTAAAAAGTTGTCCTTGGAACATTTATATTCCCCCCGTCCCACAAAAATAGACCATGTTTGACAAAACACTGTTAAAAAAACCCATCATTTCATTGACTTGTCATTTATTAAACTTTATTTTTCCAAAAGTACCCTACCAACTTTTTATTGGGTTTTGTGTTGAAAGTAATTATTGAAATAACAAGGGATAGTATAGGAAATTCAGAAAAATTATGATTTGATTTTTCAAAATAGACAAACATTGAGAGACAAAAAAGGTTACAAAAATGACCTACTTTTGTGGGACAGAGGGAGTCGTATTTTAAATTATTGTATTAAGATTATCTTAAAGTGTGGTATGTAAGTTAGAAAAAATCATGTTTATAAAAAATCGAAATAGAGATGCTGCATGATTTTCTAGTTAATTTAGGTCATAGAAATAAAAGCAATCAGACTTGAGATTCTAATTTTCCTAGAGAAATTTTAGATATTTTATGGAAAGATATTATCAGTAGATTTAGTCTTCGTTGGTGTTGATTTTTATCTACTACCAAAAAATAAAAAAATAAAAAACATTTAAACTACACGTCAAGAATGTGTTTACCTTCTGCTCTCTTCTAGAACACCTCCCTTCTCTTGGGTCGGCCATAGCTAAATCAAGACAAGTAATTTATTTCATCAAAAGAATTCGTATTTGTTAGACGCACGGCCCAGCTCCCATCCTGAGGTATTATCTGCAAGAGTTACTTCCTACGGAAGAGACCCGAGAAAAATTGTTGCTTAACATTAGGAGCTATGTTGTTGCCATATGTACACCATCCAAATGTAGTAAACGCGAACCAAGCTTTCGTTTACGCTTTACCATCACGTACTGTGTAAGTTATAGGGATCACAACTAATAGATTCCTCCTCTTGTTCCATGCTTCCAAATCCATAAGGTCATGGTAATACCTTAAAGAGTATACTAGAGAGAGGGGGGGGGGGGGGGGGGGGGAGAGTATAATAAAGGGATCATAGAGAGGCCAACCTTAATTTCTAGAGAAAGCGACCTTATATAATTTTCTATAAGTCCTTAAGCTAATAGGATTAGGGTTTCATACACAATAGGAAACCATTCAATAAGAAACACTCATAAAGTCTACACCCGCATGTGGACGAACAATAGGTATGGGTCATGTACCCAACCTGAATATTAATAGTGTTGATTCTTATAAAAGTTGATTCCAAATAAGGGTAATACAGAAAATACTTCCGATTGAATTCATTTTTAGCTTCATTCCAAACATTAGAAATTTAGAATTGAATGGAGTTGATTTAAAATTCTAATTCATTTGCTTTATTTTAAACAGGTGAATTAAAAGATTCTAAATCAATTTAATTCAATTATATTCTATTGAAAGGAATTATATTTTATTTAGAATTGATTCTAAACCAACTAACCAAGTGTAAGGGGGTGCCGGCACCACAATGCTACTAGACTACGCGTCTGGGGTGCTTCGGGGTAATACCCATTTGTCGATTAGCATATGTAACACGTTTGGGATGCAGAATTTAGATCTGGAATTGGCTTATCCGAACCAAACTAATTCTTCCTTGAGCCAAACAGGAAGTGTGGAAAAAAAAAAGGAAAAAAAATAAAAATAAAAAGAGATGCAAGAGTATTAGGGGTTGTTTGAAAAACCTGAAAACCTGGTCAGTTGAGATAAGTTTGGATAGTTTTAATTTCGCACTGTTTGATAAATACTAGATGTAGCACACATGCGTTGCACGTGAATATTTTTAAATAATATTAGTTTTTATTTTTTATTTTTTCCACTAATCTATGTATTTTTTTTAGATATGCCTGTAATTGAAAATCAATTTTGAGGGGTTCTTCATGTATTCAGGGGACATCCTTTTTGGGTTTCATACATCCTTTTTGGGTTTTGGTTGGAACTTTTGAGGTATGTATTGTATTTTGTTCCTCAGTTTAATGAATCTAAACAGTTTCTCAAAACTATGGGTATTTCGTTTCGAATGGTTTTTCTTTATTTAATTACAGTACCTATTATGATTATAAATTTATCTATCTAACTTATAAATTCATAAAAAATCAAACTTATTCTCTAACAGTACTATATATATATAATTTGTAGTTTTCTAACAGTACCACATATATATATATATATATTATAATTTGTAGAGCAAAACTTACCAGAGAATGGAGAAGTCGTCATTAACCAAAGGAGGGAGAAGTCACCATTAATCATAGAAGGGAGAAGTCGCAGCTACTCTTGATGAAGAAAGTGAAATTTTGGCTCTGTTTATTTATTATATAAGGATTATAGTTTCCGTTTCCTTTAAATTCCTATTTATATTTTATATATTAAGGTATGTGTTTTAGAATATATTAAGGTATGTGTTTTAGAATTATAGTTTCCATATTCCTATATATTTCTATTTATTATATAGGAATTATAGTTTCCATTTCTTTTGAATTCCTATTTGTGTTTTATATATTAAGGTATGTGTTTTAGAATTATTATATTTCCTATATATACCGAAGGGTGGGTAGTTGTGTATTTAAAAATTAAAATAAGGGTATATTAGTCAATCAAAAGTTTTTCTTACATTCATCTTTTTATAGGTAGTATAGATAAATATCTTTTTTCTATTAATTAGTTCAGCTTTGTTTTGAAAATAAGGTATAAACATTTTTTTTTTTAAAAACCAATTATGAGTTTGTGACTTGGTTTATTTAAAAACCAAATGTTCCTTTCATTCCTAATTGATTGTCCTTTTTGAAAAAATACGTTTTTTTAGGAACCCCTATTTAGTGTTCAATATATATTTTAACATTCCAATTTCGCCTTCAAGTATACGAAACATTAGAAAAGAAAAAAATATCTTTTTAAGAGTATTTTAGGAAATGAAATAAGAAAAAACATTGACTTTTGAAATGTGACAATAATTTTGAAACATGCCAAAAAAAAAAAGTCAATAATTTAGGAACGGAGAGAGTAATAATTATAAACTAGACCCAATCTGATTTAATTTTTAACATTTCCAAGCAAGTTCTTAACGAGTATGACAAGAAGTGATAACGAAAGGCAAGGTAGGCAAGGATAGCAAGGCTTCATGGACAACTCATTGAACCAAAGTCAAGTCTTTACTTAAAGCAGTAATGCCATGTAAGCATAGCGGCCATGGAACAGCCAAAAAATTCTTTGGTCATAGGAGGTTTTTATTATAGGATTAATGCCATGTAATCAACGCGGCCATAGCGGCCATGGAACAACCAAAAAATTCTTTGGTCATATCGGCCACGGAATAACGAAAAAAATCTTTGATCACAAGAGTCACTGATTATAGGAATAGGAGTAATGCCATGTCATCAGCACAGCGGCACCGGCACCGAATGACAAAAAAACAAAAAATGTGTCTGGTTAAAGGAGTAATGCACCAAAAAGTCTTTGGAGAAATGGCATTAGCAGCTAATACTATTGTCACAGTCACTTGTGAGTATGAACATTTGAAGGCACCGATGTGGCGGGCAGTTATTGGAGACGTAGATATTGGGTTAGTGGGATGCTATCGTCACACCCGGTGGTCTGATTGGTGCATGCATGAATTGCCAGTGACATTAACATTCCTCTCTTGGGTTAAGATGGTTCAAAAGTATAACGCTTTATAAGAAGTCCAATTATTTCAAAGGTGTGTTTTATATCAAAGTTGTGTCTGAGGATGCAGCAACGGCATATATAGTCAAATATTTTGCTAAGGCAATTCAGAAATGCATATGAATCAGCTACGATCGAACAAGAGAGAAAAGGCCTCAATTGTTGTGCCAAAAATGAGGACCTCAGGGAGACAGGAAGAGCTTGCAAGTGTCAGCCGCCCAAGACGCAGGTTTAGGGTGACGAGAGTTGCAGAAAGGGCGAATAATACAACACATATCTACCTACATCATGATCATCTTCATGCTAACTATGAAAGGTCAGTCCTCCATCAAAACTAGCTCCTTCATATCTCTCCCTTCTCATTTGGTGTACTTTGTATTGTTTAACTTGTGAGGAATATTGATGACCCAGTCCCGTTTTGTCATCTTCATCGATCTTCATCTTCTTGGCCCACTCTTACTTTACTGTTTGTGTTCACACTGGCAAGTCCCACAAGCCTCTTCAACTTAGCCATGTCCAGTGGTAACCCACACAGCCAGTGGCAAGTCTGCTCAGCCATCGTATTTTTCTCTCCGTGTTACTGAGTTAGCACACCCACCGGACTGGAGTGACCTTCAAATAAGATCCACAGATGATAGATGAAACTATGCTTAACATAATACTCCCTCTATTCCTTATTTTTTAAATTAACTATGAAAGGTATCCCATGTCTTACTCACGTCAAGATTTCAGCCCAAATTAATCCCTTAATGTCTCATGCATGTGACACGGCTCATACTTACACAGGCGATGATAGTTGTAAAGAGTTGAAATGATGAAATCTAGAGAGTACACCTCAGGCTTGACCGCTCAATCAACCCTATATAGGTAGACTTATCAATGGATCAAATTTTGATCTGGATCTGATTTGAATCAAATCTGATAATTATGATATGGTAAGAGAATTGTAATTCTTTAATAATCCAAATCCGATAATCCGTTAGTTAACAAATCAAATGTGGATATTGTTAATCTGATCTGATGAATTAAATAATATATTAGATGATATATTTTATTAATTGTTAGTTTACCACATATCTATTGTTGTTATGAATAATATTATATAGTAAAATTTTAATATAGAGAGTATCATTTTCCTTCTTCTTTTGTTTTTGGCCCAGAGCTTTTTATACTGCAATTTGTTTAGGTAAACCGTTTTGTTTTGTTTCTTTAATCAAATGCTTTTGGGTAATGCACTAATGGAAGTAAATTCAATTGGGCCGCGAATTAGGGGTGGATATGGGCCAAGCTATGGACCCCTGGCTCAGTGGGTCTTTCGGGCATGTGATATTTGCTCATGGGAATGGCTGTTGCAACCCTCATTCTTATAACCTCATCCCTTTCTTTTTGGTTTTTAAGATTTCATGAAAAATATAAAAAGTTTTTGCAAAAACCGGTCATATAGTCCAGTGGAAAATATCATTTTGAACAATTTTGTAAAAGAAAGTTTTTTCAAAATCTATAGTTTAGGTAGACTTTTTGGCAAAAAATGAAATAAAGGCTATAAATTGCTAAAAAGTATATCTAAACAATAGATTTAAGAAAAACTTTCTTCTACAAAGTTGTTCAAAATGATGTTTTCTAGTGGACATCATGGCCGGTTTTTATAAAAACCTTTTATATTTTACATAAAACCTTAAAAACTTAAAGGATGAGGGATGGGGTGATAAGAAAGGGGGGTTGCAATAGCCATTCCCTTTGCTCATAGGCAGGATGGATTAGTGTCTTTTAAGGTTTGAATGATCCTTGGGTGGGCTTTGACTCGTCAATTATGTCTGTCCGATCTTAGCTATAATGTTGATCAATGAAAATTTTAGGGAATGTTTCGTGGTTCAAAAGAAAATTAAACAAATATAATATAATACAAATCTGTCACTTTGAATGAAATTATTTTAAAAAGTTGAAAGTCATCACTATGGTTGATATTATAAAATCAATTTGTAGAAATCCATAAAGTGCCTCTATTTTGAATTTCCATCTCCATTTGATGGTGATAATAATTCTCTTGAAAATTTTCATTCAAGGTTATTCATTTATACATTCAATATTATGCAAAATCCACTAAAATTATTTTTAATTTTCATTTAGATGCCCAAACGGGCCCTTCATTATCAATCCAAAAGTTGGTTTACATAAAGGGGTTGCTACTCCTTAATTTCTCAAGATTTTATTATAGTTTTTTTAATATCAAATGCACCTGTTGCAAGTTTAATCCAATCGTCAATTCATTTTCAACGGCCAAGATTGGGCTCTCTTAGCAACACGCAGATTCCAACCTCTTACTAAAAGGACCCAACGCGCTTTCGGTCAAAACCCACTTTAGACCTTCTCCGGCTTCTCCATCTCGGTCAAAAAGATTTACCTCCCTCTCTTCCTCTCAATCAAACCCAACCCTAACCTTAGAACCATAGCGTCAAAATTAAAATGAATCGATTGTTAGATTATGGCCACTTCGCATTATTGAGTTGTATCTCGTATATTAGTGGATTATGAAGTATATTTGGACAATGCATATGGTACAACTCTAATATATAATGTTGACAAAAATTAGGTGAGCATTTGTTTACCTAATGAGAACTATATATATGTATTGTTGGGCCAGTGGTTGGTTTATTTTTATACACACATTCATCTGAGTACTTCTTTGCATTTTAAAATTTTGTAACTTAAACCAATTTCCATTTTTTTTTCCCTTTTGTTAATTTTACAAGGGATGATGAGTTCAATTCCTTCAGCTCGTGGCATGTCTACATATTTGTCATTCCATTGCTGGTTAGCCTCCTCCAAGTGGACTTTCAAAGTAAAGGTGCATCCCCATTTCAGACACACCCCCTATATATGTGGGCTTTCTTCATTGCCCTAAGCATCTACTGCATTGGACTCTTGGCAAAGAAAAAAATCCAAACTCATTTCCCAAATTACTCTCAAATCTTCAGGCGTGTTACCACGGTCTCAGGAGCTCTTTCCATTGTTTCGCTAGCATCTATTTTTCTCCAACAGTTGCTTGGCCACTTCATTTTCTTCCTATGGGCTCTTCTACTTGTCATGGTAGCGTGTTATGTGATTTGGTGCGTTTATCGTTGGCTTTACCATAGAACTGTCAAGGCTCTTCTCCAAGTGCTTAACATCTTTAGAAGGATCATGCAATACAACTCGCAGCGGCTGTCACGTCACGTCTCTCCAAGTGAAAATCCACTAAGGCCATTTGATGTATGAGTTTAGGAGCCATCATTTCTATCACATTAAAGATATCTAATTAAGTATATATATATATATATATATTTTTTTTTTTTTTTTAAACTAAAAACATTGAATAATGCTGCTCCTATTCTCGTGTGTAAAACTTGTATGGTTGATATTATGTCTTGAATTTTGATTATCATTGTGTGTAAAACTTATATGGATTTTGATTACCAAATAACCAAATAGAGGATAAGTATGAGGAGTGCAGTCTATTCTTTATTTCTTCTTTTCTTTTGACTGAAAGTTCTCAACCAATACCAAGGAGCGCGCACCAACATTTACTATAGGAAAAATGAAGGAAAGAGGAAAATGAAAAATCATTGGGAAATGAGGCACCTTCTGAGTTAGAACACAAAATCGACGTTGATTTCTATCCAAATTTCATTGGTTTTTTTTTTTCTCTCTCTTTTCCCCAAAATTTCCAATATTCAAACAAAGGATACGATGATGATTCAGATAAAACTGTTTTTAGCACAATGAAAAAATGGAAATGCATCATGCCACCAAAAATGAAATAGCAAGCAAGAATTTTTAAGCATATTTTTTATTCAATTGACTGATATGCGAACAGAATGTTAGAGCCCAATATTTTTTTTTTTTTTTTTGAAAATGAAAATATAACATTAAAATGAAAATTAATATTTACATCTCAAAGTGTAAGCAGTACGATAATCCTCCTGACTTACTAACAATAACGCTCTAGAAAACCTATTTTCCCAAATACAAATATCATCATAATTGTATCCTAAATTAGCCACACAATCTACCACTCTATTAGCTTGCCTAAATACATGTCTTATGGCCACCTGATCAAACGTTAATAATAAGTTCCTAATATCCTGGACAAGGTTGGTGATGCTCCAATGATATCAATAAGTACCACATATAGCATTAATTACCAACTGCGAATCACCTTCAATTTGAAGTCGCCTAATACTTTTTTGTTCTGCCATAGCTAATCCATCTGTCTTGACTGGGAGCAAAAACTCAAAAGAATCTTCAAACAAGTTACAGCCCTGTGTAAAAATGCTTTCATATTTTAGAAGTCAGCGATATTGAAAGCATTTAGTTTACGTTTACTGCTCAGTTCCACCAAATCTAATGACAAATATGAAGGATCAGTCACACAATTCCTTTTTCAGCATTCAGTTTGAGGATTTATTTCTTGCAGCCCCCCAGGTGGAGTAATTGATACTAGCTTGGCCTTGGTGTTCTAAGTTTCCGGCAGTAAATGACAGGTTTTCACCAAATATGATATATGGATGTCCTACAGTGTGTTGATGCACAATAATCTATTTCGTGCACCGTAGTGTGTATATGCACAATATCCTCGTTTCAGGAGCTCCTTTTGTAGTCTCACTAGCATCTATTTATCTCCACACTTGCTTGTGCAGCTCATTTTCTTTGTATGGGCTCATTTGCTAGTCATGGTAGCATGTCTATGGGAATTCTACATGGGTTAAGGGATCATTTACTTAAGTTTCCCATATGATCAATGATGTATTTGCAAATTAATTCAATAAAAATGTTTTCTGATTCCCAAAAATTCTACATTAATGATTCTATTAGGCCCATGGAGCACCACAAACCCACACTTTCTTATGTAGTTAGCTTGAATTTAGGATAACCAGAATAGACTCTTCTAGCAAATCAGCCAATCCTAATCTGCTTTTCCCCAATTAAACAACAGATATGCCGTCAAGAATGAAACTTTTCCTTTTGCAACTCTAGTTCCTTATATTCCCAATCAGTGCCTTACCAAATTTAATTAGTCTGCAACAACATCACAAAAGGGAACAAGATCCACCATCTAATGAACTTTCGATTATAATCCGCTTGGTTTGGATGAACTTACAATTATAAAGCAAAAAAATCAAAGTATTTTTTCCTGTGTTTGCACAAAATTTGGTGCAATGTAACAGACGTAGTGCATGTATGCCAAAAAGGAACGTACAATTCTTTTCAGTTTTGTAGAATAATCCTAGGTTCAATCTAGCGAAATCTAGACCATTCTTACCATGTGGGACCTACTAATTATTAATGGTCTAAATTTCACTAAACCGTCCATTAAATGGAGTGGCCCTTCAGAGAACACCAATCTTTGCTCCAAGCGATTTTGTTTAGGAATGCTAGAATGCCTAAACTAAACTAATAGGACTCATTATTGCATTAAGTAGAATTAGAAGTGAAGCAACGAACTTTTTTTTTTTTTCCTTTCCCGGGGTAATAGCAACTAACTTAAAGTAAAATAGCAATTGAAATAGTATATTAAGAAATAAAAGGAAATTATTGTTATTATTGACATACATGACAGTAGTCCTTGGATGGGTTTTTAGAGGGTTAAGTTTGAAATATAAAAAAAAAGTAGTCATTGAGGTAATTTAAATTGCACCTTTTTGATCTTTCAATCTAGGTCTTCCAAAAACCCATTCAATGATTGCCATCACCTCATCACGGTGCTAAATCCTGAATCGGATAAATGTCATCTTTTCTGACAATTTCATGGAAGACCCTCTAGCTATGACAATTGCATGGAAGGTCCTACAATTATTATATTATTGTTTGACGACTCATTCTCATGCGGCCTTCACATTCAAGATTTATTATGTAAAAAAATCCCCATGGATGATGTAACAAACACTAATCCTTCTTACAAGAAAATGACATAAAATTCGCATATGGCACATGAATTTAAGCACTTATATCTTCTTTTCATTATTCCTCTTTGGTGCTATGATTCATGGTTCTCCAAGATGACTTTTATCAGGTAAAGTTATTATTGCATCAACTTGTCATTTTTTAAACTCCGACTTTCCAAAAGTACCATTTTTTGCTTGGTCTTGGATTTTGCATTGAAAGTAATTATTGAAACAACTAAGGGTAGTATAGGAAAGTTCAATAAAATAATAATATAACTTTTTAAAGTGGACAAACATTTTGGGACAAAAAAAAATTAAAAAATTGACCTATCTTCGCAAAACGGAGGGAATAACAATTTTATATTACTTTAAAGCCGAAAGCACCTATTCATGCGCATCGCTATTAAAATGGTATCAAATGGCTTGAACCCAGTCTGCCCCTGCTATCATCATTGGTGGAGGGCATCAGCCGTTTTATGCCAATTGATGAAATGATTTTTGGATCAAGCCCATTCATTGGCTAAAGTATTCGTGGTCTCACTTAAGGACTAAAATAATTAATTGATAAACATTATTTGTTAGATTCATTTTTATTGTCATTGTTGCTGTCTTGCTTAGGGGTGGAGGCACAGACGTCTAGTAGTTTGAAAAAAATCAACACCATGTTGAGTTCGTCCGAGTTGTCTATGAAATGAATGGATGGTTCAAATCAAAAACCAAAAAGGTGCTGAGTTAAGTTGACCTTAACACCTTCAACTCAGCACCTTTTTGAATATTTGATCGGAATTGTCTATTGATTTTATAAATGACTCGGATGAAACTAGCATGGTGTTAATTTTTCTAAAATCAAACACCAAAACCGGATCCGAAGGTGTTGGCCCTCCTCAACATTTTTATCATTTTTGTTCTTTATACCTTTTTTTTTCTTTAAATAAAGGATAAAAAATAAACTAATCACAAAATTGACCTTTTTCTTTTTGGTCCTCGTATTCCTTTTTTTCTCTTATCTTCTCAATTGTGATATTTATTTTTGAGCCCTGCTATACAAGACGACTCCGTTTGACGGAAGTCATCTTGCGACTAACATGGAGCGTGAAAACTAACGGATCTCAAATCTTCCACTTTCAAAGCAAAAATCATCTCCGTTTGTTTGCCCCAGCCAATCGTTCCCAAACCCCATGCTCCTACGAGCCTTCTCAAGCGGCGGCAAAATTGGGACTGTGATTCTGAATTTTTCCTTTTTTTTTTTGGAACCTATTTCAAATAAAAAAAATCATTTTTCAGTTAGCAAAAACTCTCTTTACAAAAATCTTGCTAACTTTAGAAAAAAAAAAAAAAAAAAAAAAACTAGCTAACTTTACAAAAATTCTAGCTAATTTTGCCCAAAATCTAGCTAACTTTACAAAAATTCTAGCTAACTTTATCCAAAACTTAGCTAACTTTACTAAAAATCTAGTTAACTTCTTGAAATTAAAAAATTTTAGCAAGTTGATCCAACTAGAAGCAAGCAAAGAAGAAGAAGAAGAAGAAGAAGAAGAAGAATAAGGCCAAACCAGTGAGCCAGAGAATTTAGTTTACAGAAAACCTAGTTAATTTAAATAAAATAAAATAAAAAACCCCCTTGTTAAGTTCACCAGAGAACGCAGATTAATTTGGTCGATCTACTCCACTTCCTTTCTTCAAGCCCTCGATCCTAGCCTTTCTTCAAGAACCATGGACCCTTCTCCACCCATCACTGTTAACCATAGTCGAAACAGATTTTGAAGGAGCTCGAGCATTTGCAGAAGGATCCTCCAACTTTTTGCAGGTCTTGTAGCTGAAGACATGCTCCATTGGGGCGATGGCACATTGAATGACATCGATGGCAGCAATAGTGAATGGTGCCAGTGGCATCTGGTGGTTTTGGAGTACAAAGAGAGAATAAAGGGAGATAGAGAACTAGAAGAGCAGAAGATAGAGAGAGAAAATAAAGGGAGAGATTGATACAAAGAGATAATCAAGTTCTCGAAATGGGTGAATGAAGGTAGAAAAGATGGGATTTTGTCAAAAAAAATAAATAAATAAATAAAGTAATTGACAAATCACGTGTGAGTGAAGTGTGATGGGTGAGTGAAGGTAGAAGAAAAGTTGAGATTTTTCAAAAAGTAACTGACAAATCACATGGTGGTGAGTGAAGTGGGATGAGTGAATGAAGTGGCTGCCGTTTAAAGTTTAACATTCGGTTAACTTTTGGCTCACGGCGCTTCGGCCTAACAATCATTACGCATATATATATATATATATATATATATATATAGAACAAATATTAAGAAAAAAAGATTATAATAGAGGGAATTAATGACCAAAGATCCTTCAATAAATCAAAAGAAAAACCCACCCTATATGTAAAAGAAGCCCTTCAAAGCTAAGCAAAATTAACAATCCAATTGAATAGTAGGGAGAAAAATAAAGCGTAATGATTGTTAGGCCGAAGCGCCGTGAGCCGAAAGTTAACCGAATGTTAAACTTTAAACGGCAGCCACTTCATTCACCCATCCCACTTCACTCACCACCATGTGATTTGTCAGTTACTTTTTGAAAAATCTCAACTTTTCTTCTACCTTCACTCACCCATCACACTTCACTCACACGTGATTTGTCAGTTACTTTATTTATTTATTTATTTATTTTTGACAAAATCCCATTTTTTCTACCTTCATTCACCCATTTCGAGAACTTGATTATCTCTTTGTATCAATCTCTCCCTTTATTTTCTCTCTCTATCCCTTGCTCTTCTAGTTCTCTATCTCCCTTTATTCTCTCTTTGTACTCCAAAACCACCAGATGCCACTGGCACCATTCACTATTGCTGCCATCGATGTCATTCAATGTGCCATCGCCCCAATGGAGCATGTCTTCAACTACAAGACCTGCAAAAAGTTGGAGGATCCTTCTGCAAATGCTCGAGCTCCTTCAAAATCTGCTTCGACTATGGTTAACAGTGATGGGTGGAGAAGGGTCCATGGTTCTTGAAGAAAGGCTAGGATCGAGGGCTTGAAGAAAGGAAGTGGAGTAGATCGACCAAATTAATCTGCATTCTCTGGTGAACTTAACAAGGGGTTTTTTTTTTTTTTTTTAAATTAACTAGGTTTTTTGTAAACTAAATTCTCTGGCTCACTGGTTTGGCCTTATTCTTCTTCTTCTTCTTCTTCTTCTTCTTCTTCTTCTTTGCTTGCTTCTAGTTGGATCAACTTGCTAAAATTTTTTAATTTCAAGAAGTTAACTAGATTTTTAGTAAAGTTAGCTAAGTTTTGGGTAAAGTTAGCTAGAATTTTTGTAAAGTTAGCTAGATTTTGGGCAAAATTAGCTAGAATTTTTGTAAAGTTAGCTAGTTTTTTTTTTTTTTTTTTTTCTAAAGTTAGCAAGTTTTTTGTAAAGAGAGTTTTTGCTAACTGAAAAATGATTTTTTTTATTTGAAATAGATTCCAAAAAAAAAAAGGAAAAATTCAGAATCACAGTCCCAATTTTGCCGCTGCTTGAGAAGGCTCGTAGGAGCATGGGGTTTGGGAACGATTGGCTGGGGCAAACAAACGGAGATGATTTTTCCTTTGAAAGTGGAAGATTTGAGATCTGTTAGTTTTCACGCTCCATGTTAGTCGCAAGATGACTTCCATCAAACGGAGTCGTCTTGTATAGCAGGGCTCTATATATATATATATATAGCTTTCATCAAGTATAGATATCCGGCATGGTCTGGACAATCTTGATTGTCAATGGGTGACACATGCATGCATATGAATGTACATGTGTCATCCACGAATGGCCGTGATTATTCGGGATATCTCGTATTTGAACAATTATCATCGCCCACGAACCAGATAATTGTCCATTTGTAGTCAGTCAATTGTAAGTTTGTAATTAATCAATTGTACGTTTATAATCAGCAATTGTAAGTTTGAAGCTATAGCCGTGGTGCTGATATAAGCTTATATCAGCACGTGCTGATAGGATCATTACCGTATATATATATACGAATTTGATCAACGTATCATCACACACATTGCACAATAATCTCAATCATTCTTTATATGTGTATGCATTTCTCTCTCTTTTTTTTTTTTTTTTTTCCTTTTTTTTTTGGGTCTGACTATTGTCACCCCTCAATTTTATCGATGCCCCCTCCACTTCTTTTAGTTTTTAAAGGTTTTATGCAAAATATAAAAGGTATTTATGAAAATTGAATATGACTATTTTCATTTTTTGTCAAAAAGTTTACTTAAACGGTAGATTTTAGAAAAAATGATATTTTCTAATGAATACCGTGTCCGATTTTTATAAAAACTTTTTATATTTTACATAAAACCTTAAAAAAACTAAAACAAATAAATTGAGGGGTGGCAATAGCCGGCCCTTTTTTTTTTTTTTTTTTCGGAAGAAGAAATTGTATTCATTTTAACAATTTTCTTTTATCTTGTTAAAGTGAACTAAGAAAGAAATTGGAAAGCTAGGTTATAATTAATTCGTCTGTTTGGAATTTTGAATCAGGATATAGTTTTAAAAATCAATCAAAATTTAAACAAATTCTTGACCCCAGCGTTGGTTGACAGTCTACACAGAAAACTAACCACATTCCCACCCGCCTAAGTTGCCGACTGATAATTGCATTTATGTTGACGGTCTGTTGTTTTTTACACTCCAGGACATGAGCTCGTTCGTGTTCCCCTGACGAGTGTCCGCATCTCTCATTCTTTCCGGCAATCGGTGTCTGGTTCTTAGAGCAGAGAAGCAGCCAGGTGCTCTTCTAAGCTGACGTGGCTTATTTCTCAAATTGACATCTGTCCCTTTGGAAGCGCCCCATCTCTGTTATATGACTATTTTAATATCTGCAAATGACTCATGATCATAAGTGGGAAACTCCGGGCGATGCCTCTCCCTTTGGAGATACCCCATCTCTATTATATGACTATTTTAATATCTGCAATTCCATGTTAATGACTCATATTTGCAGCTCCAATATAACGACCATTCTAACATTTGAAGCTCTATGTTATCTCTTTCATGGACCATCGGCATACGCCACGTAAGAGAAAATCCACGTGATCAAGCACGTGAGAGTTGAAACATGTGCAAATCCATACCCCGTTTTCTGACGTGGCGAGTGAAGTTATTGAATGACTTGTGGAGTTTGTCCCCCTGGGAAGTGCACTAGAAAGCCCGCTTCCCATTGCAGAAGTCCGAGTCTCAAACCGGAAACAAACAAAAAAAACTAAAGGGAGGGAGAGGTGAGATAGCGTCCCTGGGGTCAATAAGACACAGGACCAATGCCATTATATAGCCTAATACTTCTTTCTCAGGCAATTAGGCAATGCATTATGCATATTGGCTAGAATGTCACTTCCTGACGAAAAGAAGAGCAATAGATAAAAGGCTTAATTTGTTGTGTGAGAAATGAGGAGCTCAGGGAGAAGTGGTGAGGTGGGAGAAGGTGGAAGTGTTAGCTGCCCAACACGCAGATTTAGAGTGAGAAGAGTAAGAGTTGCACACAGGGTGATCAATACAAACACCCCAAACATACATATCTGCCTTTGTCATCTTCATTTTAACCGTGAAAGGTCAGTCCTCCAAAACTCTTTTGTCTCCCCTTTAACTTGGTGTTTGTATTGTTCAACTTACAAACCACAAATGAATTTGCTGTTTGTGTGAGTCAGAAATTTAGAAAACATTTGGGATTTTTTAAATTATGGGATTTAGAAAGTTCAGAATTTGTAATTTGGATTTTTATAATTCCTTGTTTAGCTTAGTTTTTCCAACCGGAATTTTACAATTTCCTTGTTTAAAAGATGGAGTTCAATAAATTCTACTCAAGTCGTTGAAGTTTGTAAATGAAAATTCGACACCCCTGAATTCTAATTTTAACACGAAATTTAGTTCTAACAATTTGGAACATTTCGTTTTAAAGGCAAATTTTGTTTAGAAATTTCTCACCCTCACACGTACTCTAGGATTATTGACTCAATCCTTTTTTTGTCTGTCTTTGCCATAAATCATAGCCTCCTCTTTTGTTATTTGTCTTTGTTTATACTGCCAAGTCCCACAAGCGTTCTCCACTTAGCCTTGTCCATTAATAATCCACACAGGCAGTGCCAAGTCCAAATTCAAACACACTCACCTTTGGGGTAACCCAATTCATAATGGCAAACTTATGATTGTATGGTTAGGTGCACGGTCATGAGTTCGATTTCCCGATAGGACAACTCAAGATTTAAGTAGGGGCTGTGATTAGGGGTGTTAATGGTTCGGTTTGGTTCGGTTTTAGGGGAAATTTCAAACCAAACCATTATATTTCGGTTTTGTTCCTCCCAAACCAAAACCAAACCATACTATAAAAAAACCAAACCAAACCAAACCATTATATTTCGGTTTGGTTCGGTTCGGTTTCGGTTTTAACCTATCAAGTAACAACAAATAATTGAAAATGAAAAAAATGACATGCCAAACTTCAAATAAAAACATTTTTAATAAAAGCATTACATTAGCAACTAAAAAAAACAAACATTTTATCAAAATAGAAACATATTGACATATATCAATATGTCAATATCATACACAACATTAATACACACAAAATTAATAACTAGTTTAATACATGTCAATCTAAAAAAGGGAAAACAATAAGAAACTTAAAATCAACAAAAACAAGCCCATTACCTATTTTACCTTTATTAGAATTGGGAATTTACAAACTTTAAGTTTATATCTATATATATATTATATTTTTCGGTTTTTTCGGTTTTTCGGTTTGGTTTGGTTTTTTAAAACTGAAAACCAAAACCAAACCAATTGAGTTCGGTTTTCTAAAATTAAAACCATAACCAAACCTAATGACAAAAAAACCAAACCAAACCGCCCGGTTCGGTTTGGTTCTCGGTTTTAACCAAAACCATTAACACCCCTAGCTGTGATGGTGGGTTGCTGCATTAGTCTCTCTGGAGATTCAAGTTCCATAGGTGGGTCCAAAGGGCCCTCCATTTGGACCCTCTTATCGAATGGTTCCACCATAATTTAAAAAGAAAAAAAAGAAAAAAAAAAGCACCATTTTTTTTTTTGGAGTCTCTCAGGATGGGTGATGTAGCATCCATTTATTTAAAATAAAAAAGAATTCTCTTTTCTTTATTAAGTACAATCAAGATCGGTAGAGGACATCCATATGCTTAACATTTCGATTTTTTTTTCTTTGGTTTTTTTGACCTAGAGCTTTTTACACTGTAATTTGTTCTACTAAACGTACACCACCCCCTCTTTTTTTTTTTTTTTGGTTGGAGAGAGAAGAGGGGGGGGGGGGGGGGGGGGGGTTGCAAATATTCCGATTAGGCGGTGATTCCCGTGAAATAGGGGTAGATATGTGCCAAGCTAGGGACCCCTGGTTCAGTAGGTCTTTGGGTCATGCGATATTTGCTCATTGGGGCGGGCTGGATTAAGGTCGATCTATAATGCTTCATCAATCAAAATTTTAGGGCCGTTTAATTGTTCAAATGAAAATTAGACAATTATAATATATTTTACATACAATTAGGATTTGGGAGAAATTTTTTTTTCAACAATACTATGCTGTCAATATCTATCTCTATTGGTTAGAAAATTATTTAGTATATCAACTTATTTGCAACCATTGGATGTGAGAGAAGTGGATGGAATAGGATTATTGTAAAAAATTATGTATAGAAATATTGTTCCCTTGATCCTATTATTGTAAAAAAATTATGTATAAAAAATTATAATCTCATTCAATTGAATGAGATTATTTGAAAAAGTTGGAATCATCATTAATTCATTAGAATTGAAGTTATTGGATCAATTTTTAGAAATTTTTCCATTCAACATGATGGATTTGTGACATTAGTACTGTATAAAATACATGAAAATTATCTAATTTCTATAAGTACAATTTTATACATCATGACTATAATATCTTAAATTTACTCTGTGCAAGGCTTCGGCATTACTATTAAGCTCTGGGAACGGCTATTGCAACCCCCCAATCTTATCACCCCACCCCCATCCTTTAGGTTTTTAAGGTTTTATGCAAAATATAAAAGGTTTTTATGAAAACCGGCCATGATGTCCACAAAAAAACATCATTTTGAATAACTTTGTAGAAGAAAGTTTTTTCTAAATCTATCGTTTAAATATAATTTTTAGCCATTTATAGCCTTTATTTCATTTTTTGCCAAAAAGTCTACCTAAATGATAAATTTTGGAAAAACTTTCTTCTACAAAGTTGTTCAAAATGATGTTTTCTAATGGACCATCTAACCGGTTTTTGCAAAAACCTTTTATATATTTCATGAAATCTTAAAAACCAAAAAGAAAAGTGTGGTTTAAATAAATATGTTCTGAAAAAACGTGTGGGGTACCCACCTCTTATGATTTTGCACTGTCATACATGAATTTTATTAGGGCGTGTTTGGGTGATCAATTTGAAATGAAATAAATCAAGAGATTTTACATAGTATTAAAAGCATAACCCATCATCTTAAATTGATAAATTCAAGACAATTCAAAATAATGAAATTTTATGAGTTTCTTAAAATTCATTCTATAACATCAAGGATAGTGATAACTCTAAGATTTTAAAATATTCTACTTCAAGATGATAAATTAATACCTTCAATACTATGCAAAATTTCTTAAATTGTTTAATTTCGAATTGGATACCCAAACATGCCCTTAATCTTTTGCAATGGTATTATAAAATAAAAAATAAGTTCATTTAATGTCAATGTTAAACTTTGTTAAAAAAAATAATAATAATAAATAAGAAGAAAAATTAGCCATTGAATTTTCCCACTACCAATTCCAATGTTAATAGGGGGGAAAAAAAACACAGAAGAAGAAAAATTAGACATTGAATTTTCTCATTACTAAATCCGAAGTAATTGACTCGCTTAAATTAGATTTCGTAATTAAATTTTAAGGCTTCAACGAATATTTTATACCATCGATAGTTGACAACACGGACTCGATAAGCTTGAGACCTAGCTAAGTAAATTAGTTAGTCACAAGGCTAGCAATTGTTACTTGATCAAATTCCATTAGCTAGCCCTTTTCAAGCCTTGCCCATGTGTAGTCATGCACCTACCTATTTGCAAAGGGCAATGATATACGTAACACCATATAAATAACATATCATATGACAATAGATTTTTTGTGGCAATACTAAATAACTTAGAGGGTATTTTTTGTCAACCAACTCATGCTATGTCAAACCCTATTTATAGCATTTCCCATTAGCAAAATATCACTATGCCATAATGCTTTCATCAATCTTTCATCTCCTAAAGGTTAGTTGGCCTAACAGCACTTTCTCTTTTTTTTGGAAAGAGTATGTCCTTATTTCAAGTTTTGAATGGTGTAGTAATAGGCATCGTGCTTATTTTTCTTCCCCCACAACCACCTCTTATTTGGGCAACACAACACATTTCTTGTTTTTCTTTTTATTTTCATTCCCTCATTATAAGTGTAGAAGTGGTTGCTTATTTTTCTATACACGTTCATCTGAGCACTTTTCTGCATTTTAAAAATTTGTAATCTAAATCAATTCCATTTTCCTTTGTGGTAATTTTACAAGGGAAGATGAGTTCAGTCCTCCAGCCTGCGGCATGTCTACATATTTGTCATTCCATTGCTGGTTAGCCTCCTCCAAACGGACTCACGAAGCAAAGATGCATCCCCATTTCATGGGGGTCTCTATTGGCACCCCAAGACTTGCTTTTTATCCCCACGTATTTTACACTTTAAAGTTTTATGAAAAATATAAAAGGTTTTCATAAAAACTAATCACGTATTCTATTAGAAAATATCATTTTGAACAACTCTTTAGAAGAAAGTTTTTCCAAAATCTATCGTTTCAGTAGACCTTTTTGCCATTTATAGTCTTCGCATAATAAATGACTAAAAAGTCCACTTAAACGATAGATTTTGGAAAAACTTTCTTCCAAAAAGTTGTTCAAAATGATGTTTACTAATAGACAACACAATCAATTTTTAGGAAAATCTTATATATTTTTCATAAAATCTTAAAATATAAAATAAGTGGGGGATAAAAAGCAAGTCTTTGGGTGCCAATTGAGGCCTTCCCATTTCATACATATCCCTTATATATGTGGGCTTTCTTTACTGTCTTGAGCATCTATTGCATGGGACTCTTGGCTAAGAAAAAACTCCAAACTCATTTCCTAAATTACACTCAAATCTTTAGGCACGTTAGCCTTGCCTCGGGAGCTTTTTTTGTAATCTCACTAGCCTCTATTTGTTTCCGACACTTGCTTGGGCACCTCATTTTCTTGGTTTAGGCTTTTCCCTTCTCATAGTAGCACATTATGTGGTTTGGCATGTTTGCTTATGGCTTTACCGAGGAACTCTGAAGGCAATTCTCCAAGTGCCTAACATTTTTGAAAGGATAAGTGAAAAAGAAAATAGTATAAATTTGCCCGAATATTATTTAACGCGAATTTAAAGAGGGAAAAAAAAATATTGTAATGTAATTTATTGCTCATCCAATTAATGAAAGAGTAGTCAAATATAGTATGGAGTGGTAATAGAGGTGATGATATACATTATTCTTGTGCTCACCCTTTTTTTTTTTTTTTTTTTTAATAAGCATATTCTTATGCTAACCTATTATCCTAGTTATCCCATTTTGATGCACAAATCTATTCGTGGGGTAAGTGGAATGGGTGTTGGAAAATATGTATTGTATTACTTGTGTATAATTCTGTCAAAACAGTATATGCATATAATACACAAATAAAATTCTGGATAACACAAACATACAAAATACAGAAGATAGAAAAAACAGAAATAAATTCTAAATGAAAACAGAACCGGATTGATCAAGGCTAGCGTTTGACGCTATATCCTTAAGACAGATTTCGCCCGCTATATCCTTAAGACAGATTTCGCCCCTCACTTGGTGCTTTGAGTCTTTTAGACATCTGTCTCAATGATCTGCAACACAGAAGAAGCACTGCAATCTGTGTGTTTGGCGAACCCACTGTGTCCTTACTCTCCCTCTTAAACAGTACAAAAATTAAACTCTAATTAATCTCTAATTGACTGCGAAAATGCAGTTTAAATAAACAACCCAAAAATGACTCTCCAAAACAGTCCAAAAGGCACATTGATCAAGTGTGTCTTTTGTTTATGACTGTTCTGGGTTAACAGACAAACATGATTTAATGGTAATTAAATTAATTAGCAAAAATAAATTTTGCTTAAAAAATAACACACATGGGTCAGTCTTCTTGACCCCACCCCACCCGACCGGGCCCGACTTGGTTCGGTGCGGTGCGGGCAGGCATGCGCGTGTATTTTTGGGTCCAATCCCATTGTTGGCTAGGTCCTCCCCCCTCACAAAACTTGGGTGCCCTTTGGGCCCAAACCATAGGTCCAAAGTATATGTATATGAATTCACTCAGAAATTCATAGTTTTCCAATGTAGGACAAGCTTTATTACCATTCTTCAACCAACTATTCAATGGCGTCTTTAGAGAACAATTTATCATTCAACCATTAATGATTTTGGCCAATTAAATATTCGAATTAAATCTCCACATAGATATTATCTAATTCCAATATGGACCCACCTCAAATTACACATGGGACCCACATTAATAAAATTAATAAATGGCCAATATCTCTAACAATCCCCCACATGAATGGAAATTGGTTAGATATCTATGCAAATGAAAATGCTGACACGAAAGAGAGTAAGTATGGAAAGTCCCTACATAGGATAGGTGGCTTGTGGCTTTGAACCTTCCCTTGTGAAAGACTATCAGATTTGCTGGCTGATTAGTGAACGTGATGTCTTGAACTATTCAACTGTTTGTGCAAACCAAGACAATAGATTCACACAGTTTCTTCCCGAACCCAATTAAGTTTTCATGATTGTGTTCATTTTGGCCCTGAACAATTCCTGGTTTCTATGAGTGCTTTAGAGAATATAGCCTTATAATTCTCATAGAAGTGGCCCCTTCTACACTCATATAAGTGACTCTTATTAAGAGTATCCTACTCTACCCCACTTGGATTTCCAAGATATAAGAACCATTAAAAGCTTAGCTTATCCTTGTACACGCTACAGGCATCACTTTTTCATCAAAGGAATAAGTAGAAGAGTTATCTCCTAAGTGATTCCACTAAGTCACATACAATTCGGTTATCCCTTTAAACCTAGTTCTTGGGATCTCTAGTCAACTAGGTTGGGTTGCCATTATGGTAACTTTTAAAATATAGTAGGCTTTAAGCCCATTCCCCTAGATGAACTATATACTTGCTTTCTAGTTAAACCTTTCGTTAATGGATCTGCAATGTTATCATTTGACTTTATATAGTCAATAGATATAACTCCACTTGAGAGCAATTGTCTAACGGTATTGTGTCTTTGACGAATGTGTCGAGACTTACCGTTATACATATTATTCTGTGCCTTTCTAATAGCCGATTGGCTATCGCAATGTATACAAATTGCTGGCACAGGTTTTGACCACATTGGAATATCTTCTAGGAAATGACGAAGCCACTCAGCTTCTTCGCCAGCTTTATCTAAAGCTATAAATTCCGATTCCATTGTGGATCTTGTAATGCATGTTTGTTTGGAAGATTTCCAAGACACCGCTCCACTTCTAAGTGTGAAGACATATCCACTTGTTGATTTAGAATCTTTTGTATCAGATATCCAGTTTGCATTACTATACCCTTCTAATACATTTGGATATCCTGTGTATTGTAATCCATAGTTTAGAGTATATTTCAAATATCTAAGTACTCTAACTATTGCCTTCCAGTGGTCTGGCCCTGGGTTACAAGTGTATCTACTCAATTTACTAACTGAGTATGCTATATCAGGTCATGTACAGTTCATAACGTACATTAGACTCCCAATAATTTGAGAATACTCTAATTGAGATATGCCTTGACCTCTATTTGTAGTTAAATGAAGATTTATGTCCACGGGTGTTCTCGTTGGATTACAATCAAATTGATTAAATTTCCTGAGAATTTTCTCAATATAATGTGATTGAGATAACACTAACCCATCGGATGTTCTAGAAATCTTAATTCCTAATATGACATCCGCAATACCCATATCTTTCATGTCGAACTTGCTAGTCAACATCTTCTTAGTAGATTTAATGATATCATTATTACTACCCATAATTAGCATATCATCTACGTATAGACAAATTATGACATAGCCATTTGTAGTCTCTTTGACATACACACACTTATCACATTCATTGATTCTAAATTAATTTGACATTATCACTTTATCAAATTTTTCGTGCTATTGCTTAGGTGCTTACTTTAAACCATATAATGATTTAACAAGCCTACAAACTTTCTTCTCTTGTCTTGGAATAATGAACCCTTTTGGTTGTTCCATATAAATTTCCTCATTTAATTCAACATTTAAGAATGCCATTTTAATATCCATTTGATGTATCTCAAGCTTATGCACAGCTGCAATAGCTAATAACATCCTAATAGACGTTATTCTTGAAACTGGTGAATATGTATCAAAATAGTCTTCTCATTCTCCTTATCTAAATCCTTTGGCTACAAGTCTCACCTTATATTTATCAATTGATCCATCTGCTTTCATCTTTCTCTTGAACATCCATTTATATCCAAGAGGTTTATTCCCCAGTGGAAGTTCCACCAATTCCTATGTATGATTTTGCATAATGGATTCAATTTCGCTATTTACAGCTTCTTTCCAAAGGGGTGCTTCTGGAGTGGACATAGCTTCCTTGAAGCTTTGAGGTTCATTTCCTAATAAATAAGTTAAAAAATCTGGGCCATAGGATTTTGACGTCCTAGCCCTTTTACTACGTCTAGACTCATCTTCTCGATCTTTGTCTATAGACTTTTGGCCTTGATCATGACTAGTTGTAGTCTCATAAGTTCTTTTGAGAGAACTTGTCTCATGTGTAGGATTGCATGGAAATATATTTTCAAAAAATGATGCATTCCAAGATTCAATTATGGTATTCACATGTATATCAGAAATTTCAAATTTATAAACAAGGAATCGATATGTACTACTATTATTAGCATAACCAATAAATACACAATCAATTGTTTTTAGTCTTATCTTAACTCTTTTAGGAACAGGAACCGCTACCTTGGCCAAACACTCCCACATTTTCATGAATTTATATGAAAGTTCTCGACCTTTTCATAATTCATAGGGTGTTTTATTTATAATTTTCCAAGGTATTTTATTAAGTATATAATTCGTAGAAAGCACTGCTTCCCCCCATAAGTTCTGAGGTAAACCCGAACTTATCAATATAACATTCATCATTTCTTTTAAGGTTCTGTTCTTGCGTTCGGCAATTCCGTTTTGTTGTGGTGAATAAGGTGCAGTGGTTTGGTGTATAATGCCATGGTTTGAACAAAATTCACCAAATGGATCGGATTCATATTCACCACCTCTATCATTTCTTAGAACCTTAATATTTTTACTAAGTTGATTCTCAACCTCATTTTTGTAATGTATAAACATTTCCAAGGCCTCATCCTTGCTCCTTAGCAAGTACACATAACAATATCTCGTGTAATCATCAATAAAAGTAATAAAATACTTTTTGCCTCCTCTAGTTTGAACAAATTTCAAATCACAAAGATCCGTATGAATCAATTCTAGATGTTCAGTACTTCTTTCAATAGAATGAAAGGATGTCCTAGTTAATTTTGATTCCACACATACTTCACATACTTCACATTTATAATTAGGATCAATATTAAACTTAGGCAAATATTCCAAGTTCATTAATCTACGCAGAGAACCATAATTTACATGTCCTAGCCTACCATGCCATATATTAAATAACTCAAAAATATTAACAGAATCTGTGTTTTTATTGATCTTAGAAATAATAGTCATTACATTCATCTTAAAGAGCCCATTGCTCATGTACCCTTTCCCCACATACATCCCACTCTTACTAAGTACAAACTTATTCGACTCAAAAACTAATTTGAAACCATTTTTACTCAACAATGACTCCGAAACAAGATTCTTGCGAATATCGGGCACATGCAGCACATCATTAAGAGTAAGCTCTTTCCCCGAAGTCATCTTCAAGATCAACTTTCCATGTCCTTCAATTTTAGAAATTGAGGAGTTACCCATGAAAAGTTGTTTTTCATTATCTATCGGTTAATAAGTAGAGAACATCTTCTTGTTCGAACAAACATGGTGAGTTGCACCAGTATCCACCCACCATCCTTTGGGATTACTGCCCACCAAATTCACTTCAGAAACGACTGCAGAAAGTTGTATATCATTGATCGAATCCGAAATATTGTCCATTTCGGTCATATTTGCTTGAGCCTTCTTGTTGGTTTCTTGGTTCTTTTGCTTGCGACAATCCTTTGCACGATGTCCTGGTTTGTCACACACATAACAATTGCTTTTGAACCTCTTTGAGTCACCACCCTTGGAATTTTGGGATGATCCTAGGCTTGAGTGCTTCCTCTTTTTATTGTTATTTTTCTACACTTCCACTATATTAGCCTTAGACTCCATACAATTTTTACCGCTATTCTTTTCAGAATTTCGGTTGTCTTCTTCAATCCTTAACCTTACGATTAAGTCATCAAAGCTCATCTCTTTGCGCTTATGCTTCAAATAATTTTTAAAATCCTTCTACAAAAATGGTAATTTCTCAATAATTGCAGCTACTTAAAAAGATTCACTAACCGACATACCTTCGATGTGTATTTCATGTAAAATTAATTGAAGCTCTTGCACTTGACTTATAATAGTCTTGGAGTCTATCATTTTATAGTCTAGGAATCTGCCCACAATGAATTTCTTCATTCCGATATCTTCCGTTTTGTACTTTTTGTCCAAGAAGTCCCATAATCCCTTTGCAGTCTTTATTGGACTATACACATTGTATAATATGTTGTCCAACGCATTGAGGATGTAATTCTTGCACAAGAAATCAGAGTGTTTCCATACTTCCACCACTGCGATAGTAATCCTATCAGTCTCACCAACTTTGAGAGTAGGAGCAATTTTATACAGAAACTTAGTCAAATTCAATGTAGTAAGATAAAATAGCATTTTCTGTTGCCATCTCTTAAAATCAGAACCATTGGATTTCTTTGGTTTCTCTCTATGTGCAGAAGTAGGGGCCACTGCCACAATAGACGGCACAACATTGGTACCCTCACTTGCCATTTCTATTAAACAGAAACGCAACCCAGAATGAATATAATTTATAACACAGAATTTATAATACAGAATATATAATACAGAATATATTCTTTATTGCACAAATTATAAAACAGTATGTAAACTGATATATACAAACTATAATTAACAGAATTTACAAAGTAAACAGAAACGAAATCTGTCTTAAGATTGTTGGAAAATATGTATTGTATTACTTGTGTATAATTCTGTTAAAACAGTATGCATATAATACACGAATAAAATTCTGGATAACACAAACATATAGAATACAGAAGATAGAAAAAACAGAAATAAATTCTAAATGAAAACAGAACCGGATTGATCAAGGCTAGCGTTTGACGCTGTGTCCTTAAGACAGATTTCGCCCCTCACTTGGTGCTTTGAATCTCTTAGACGTCTGTCTCCCAAGATACAATAATCTGCCACACAGAAGAAGCATTGCAATTTGTGTGTCTGGCGAACACACTGTGTCTTTACTCTCCCTCTTAAATAGTACGAAAATTAAATTCTTAATTAATCTCTAATTGACTATGAAAATGCAGTTTAAATAAACAACCTAGAAGTGACTCTCTAGAACAACCCAAAAGGCACATTGATTAAGTGTGTCTTTTGTTCATGAATGTTCTGGGTTAACAGACAAACATAATTTAACGGTAATTAAATTAATTAGCAAAAATAAATTTTGCTTAAAAAATGACACACATGGGTCAGTCTTCTTGGCCCACCCCACCCGGTTCGGTGTGTTGCGGGCGGGCGCGCTCATGTGTTTTTGGGTCCAATCCCAATGTTGGCTAGGTCTTCCCCCCTCACAAAACTTGGGTGCCCTTTGGGCCTAAACCATAAGTCCAAAGTATATGTATATGAATTCACTCAGAAATTCATAGTTTTCGAATGTGGGACAAGCCTTATTACCATTCTTCAACCAACTATTCAACGGCGACTTTAGAGAACAATTTCTCATTCAACCATTAATGATTTTGGACAATTAAATATTCGAATTAAATCTCCACATAGAGATTATCTAATTCCAATATGGACCCACCTCAAGTTACACATGGAACCCACATTAATAAAATTAATCAATGGCCAATATCTCTAACAATGGGGTGTAAATTAATTTTTCAGTTTTATAAAGTAATATTAAATGTATTTTGAAATTTAAAAGGAAAAAAGTATTCATATAGAAGTGAAACTCCAAAAGCGTCCCAACGGCATTTTAGCAGCTAGCCCCAATTCATAGAAGACGATGACTTGTTTCCCATAGCACATTTTTCTCCATTTGATGGTGTGTAGATTTGAAATCCTAGCATCCAATGAGGGCAAATCAAATTCCAAAATTTGAAACAAAATACTAAAAATTCTTAATATCACAAACTTTAATCACACGATTAAAGTTCTAAGAATGTTAGTGTAGACACCCCATTTTCATCCCCATGAGTTCATGATAGCATTTGGTTAGGTTTGGAAGCATTTAGGAGTCCCTAAGCCTTAAAGAACACTTTTGCCCTTTTAAGCCTTAGGAGAATAGGTCATCATTGCATGCATATTTTTGTCTCTTTATTGAGTCCCATCATTTGCATTTAGTTTCTAGGATCATTTTGGATATGTGTGTCAAATTTGGTTCAATTCCAGATAAGTTTGGATAGTTAAATAGAACTTTTGCGACTTAAAGGGCAATTTCGTCTTTTACTTTGTATATTTTCCAATTGACTTCCAAATTTGTTCCAGAGTGTTCCATTGACCTTAGAATGATGAAATGAGTCCAATTTAAGAGCCAATTTAATTTATTGATAGGTTTGGGATTGGTTCATCACATTACCCTATGGTTAATTGACCTTCTTTCGGGTAATCACCTCATGAAAACCTAGCCACTTGATCGTGGTCAAGGATGTTTGGCTCAAGAATATTTTAGGCTTATTCTACATTGAATCCTTGAAATTTTGGCTTTTGAATCACTCAAATCAGAGTTAAAATGAAGAATTTAAGTCCGTTTGAAGTTAGGAGTCCAAACTGGGTCAGGAATCCTCAAGACCGAGGAAACCTGATCTCACTCTCGGGTGACCGGTTCACCCAACCGGTCCAACTGGTTGGGCCAACCGGTCACCCGAGCCCTTCGTCCTAATTTATCTCTCTTTGAATTTTTGATGAAATGAGACTCTACCACTTTGATTTTTAGCATTTTAAAGGACTTCTAAGCCTATTGGGAGTTGGTTTTGAGTTGTTTAACATCCATGGGATTTCATTACAGCCCTAGATTGGTTTTATGGTGAATTAATCTCAACCATTAGTTCACATGGTTGGTTGGTTATAAATAGAGGCTCATTCATCAGCATAAGGGACTTTTGGCTTTTGCTGGACTTTGGACTTTTGACTTTTGACACTTCATACTTATAAGAGAGAGAGGGGTCACGAGTTTGCATACATCCACATCACTTGAAGGAGGCTTTCTACTGCAATTTCAAAGGAGAACTAGAAGGAAACCAAGCCAAAGAGAAGGAAAAACGCAGCGAAGACCTTTGCTTTGTTGTAAGTCTCCTTTACATCTTTTTACGATTCCTTCTTCTTCTACTTCATTTTCTGTATAATTATGGCTTAGTATTGAATTAGGAATCATATATACTCTATATTTTAGAGTGTATATGATTCAAATATAATAAGAATGCATGTTAGTGGATTAGGATTGCGAATTGTTTGCTGGTAGGATATTTTCTCTCTTAAGGATAGAGGTACGTTTTGCATGAAAAATCAATTGATGTGTTTAGACTGTTTTCTCTTCATGGTTCAATTATATGCATGATTTTAAGCATCTTTTGTATAGGACACTTGCTGTGTAAGTCTCATCTTCATAGGTGTATGGATGATTATTCTTTTCGAGGATAATTATCGTCCTTAGAAGGTGAGGTTGTGCATGGGTACTTTCTGGAGTGTGTTTAAGTGCGTTGTGAATTTCTTTGCATTCTTAGGTATATATTTTATGTAGGATATATGAGGAAACCATTCATGCGGAGTGGTTTCTACGTAAAATTATCTCTGGATAGTTTTACTTAAGAAAGCTCGCCGTAAGGATGATTATTTCATATTCTTACATAAAGTACTTACCTAAGGCATCATGTTAGGTTTTATTTTCATGTTTAGGATTGTCATATGATATTTTCATCATGGTAATGCCTATTTAGCATGTTTTTGATGGTTTTGTGCATGTTAGGATGTTTAGCTAGAGCATATAGGAGCATATAGGAGCATATTAGGTTTGTGTTTTTTTTTTTGTTTTTGTTATTTGCATGAGTATTAGGTCATTATATGCATATTTAGTATTCTGTCCAGATTTGATTTAAGTCTCCCAATAATTATTTGAGCATGAATATGGTTGATTTGAGCTTAATAATTGCCCTATAGAATACATAGGGTGATTAATTGATGTTTTCTCGATGTTTCGGGATAATTTGCATATGGTAAGTGGTTCATGGTAAGTTTGTTTTTATTTGTTCTCTTCTCCCCCCTCGGATTATTGTCTTTACTTTGGATTAGAAGTCTTAAGTTTCCAACTTACATAAAATTCTGTTTTATTTGGAGTTCTATTCGTTTTTGAATTCAAATCTCTTTAGAAGCCTATTTGAGTTAGAATTCTATTCTTTCTCAAATACCTACTTTTTTTCTCAAATCATTTTTGGAAACTCCTAAGTTTTAAAACCTTTCTTAAGTTGGAAACTTAGGATTTATAGTTCATTGTAAAGGGAGTAACCCCTTCTCAATCGAACTACGTGGACTTTGATCCTTATATCTTTGTATGTAAGGTACGTAGGCGCTCATTTGATGTTCAAGTCCGCCCTAAGATACTAAGTATCCTAAGTTTTCTTTTTCTTTCTTTCTACCCATTTGTCCATCACATATATGTTAGAGAAGTAAGAAGGACCCATGCTTCATCATTTATCCATCACTTATTTGCTAGAGGAGTAGGATGGACCCATGCTTCATCATTTATCCATCGCATATGATTGCTAAAGAAGTAGGATGGATCTGTTTCTTATTCTCTGTCTCTCTTACTTGCTTTCCATATCTCTCATACTTGTTCATGGATGTTTACATGCTTTATGGATGTTTATTGCTTTATGGATGTTCATGGATGAATGTGGATTATTTATGGATGATTCTTTGCATATACATGGTGACTAATTAGGAAGTGATTGAAATAGCCCATATAAATTTAGAGATCCATTTTGGGGCGATGTGGGTGCCTATAGGATGTTTCCTAGAACCTTCCCACATCGTAACTTAGTCTCCGAATCCTTTCTTATTTTGATTAGACCTGCTTTTCCTTGATCGGAGTCATGTGGTTTGTTTTCAAAGGTTTCCTTTTAAAACTATTTTCAAGGTTTTCCTTTTTTCCTTAAAAAATGAGGTAGCGACTCCCTGTTTGTTTGTTTTTGTGAACCTTTTAAAAACCAGATTTTTATTAATTTAAATCTCTACAAGTCTTTTTAAAAGAAGGGTTCTTCCTTCCTCCTCCCGGATCGAAACCCGTGGTTCACAGTTAGAAACTCAAAAATTCCTAATTGAAAAATCAAATTCAAAAAAGAAGGAAAAACTAGGGATTTTAGGCCATAGCCACATGTTATAAGAGTTTTTTTACAATAGTATAACCACTCGATTTAGTGAGTTGACCTAATTATTAATTCACACCACCTCTAACTTTCGTTTGTCACTCTCAAACTTGTGTCGAGTAGCATGGTCTACTTTTGCAACCTCTCCGCATCCAAAGAAAAAAAAAACAAATTTAATAAAAAGTAACTATTCATTTTTATGTAAAAAAATAGTGACATTTTACTATCTAATAGTACATTACTGTTTAACAATATAATTTGTAAAATTATTATTTTAATAGTAAAATAGTAACATGTTATTATTTCAATTTTCTTCAAAATTATTTAATCACAATAGATATTATTTCGAAGATCATGATGAGTAGATTTTTTTTTTAAAAAAAATATCAAAAATAAATTTGTATCTTGCAAGTTATAAGTTTTTAAAAATTGAAAACCAAAAAACAAGCTAGTTACATGAGATGCCTTGATAACAAAAAGAAAATGCCCCTATAAGTAAATAAGGGTAAATTATGATTTTTTTTTTAAAATTTTTTTTATATAAAAATGATGAGGTTAATGGAGAGAAGAATACTCAGATGTTTAGCTAATGGGTGAAAGAATTTTTTGAAGGGGTTGTTATTAAAACCATTTTTCTAAATGAGGTTATTGTCCCAAAAAAGAATCTCGCTAGCCTCAAATCTACTAACCCATTTACTATATTGCCCTATATTACTATTTAATTTGAACTTAAAGTGAAAAGGGTAATGCTACTTTGCCCCACACTTTGCCCTACTTAGTGCATTTAGGAGGGTAAAGTTATGGGACCCATGGATATAGTTAAACTTTAAAAATTAAAATCCTTTTAAATGCATTAAATAGGGCAAAGTGTGGGATAAGGTAGCATTACCCAAGAGAAAAATAATATTATCACGTAATTTATTAGGCATCGAATCATTCGATGATTGAGTTTGTTAAATACAATAGTATTAGAGGTGATGCCACAATTTGATGTAGGACTTGAAGTCTTGAAGTATTTGGAGTAATTAGATTGTCAAAAGAATAAATGGAAGCGTTGAAGGCTCGAATTGTACGAATTGTGGGAAAGTGCTGATTAGATCTTACGAATTGCAATTTAACATTAGTGTCAGAATTATATATATTTATGCAGAGAAGAAACGGAGTTGTGTTTGGCTTGGAGATCATAAATTTGGACGGAGGCAGTGGAAGGGGAGATTGTGTACTAGACGAAGAAGAAGGCGAAGGGAAGGGGAGGAGGTAAGCAAGCTTGTTGCCTTACGGAGTCATCAAATGAGTTTCCATATACTCTTGTGTCATCATTCTAAATTAATTCATATATATATATATATATATATATATATATATATATAGATATAGATATAGCTGAATTTCGGAAAAAATTTTGAACAACCAATAGAAATTTTTTAAAAAAAATACATATCTACCATTCCTTTAATTGAAACACATAGTAAACATTTTTATCATTTGGTAACAAATGAAAGTTAGATTTTAACTTAAACTCTTAACAAATTAAAATTAGATTCTTACTCAAATTCTTTTTCCTAGAACAACTATCAAGTTGCATGATAATATATATGAATATAATTAAACTCTTTAAATATTCCGTTTTATGAAAAAAAAAAAAAAATTCTGAATGTATATCTAAAGAGTTTTTAATCTTTTATGGACCATTTTGATTATAATAAAAAAAAATGTACTTTTGAATTTTAAACTTTTATATTTTATGAAAAAATATAAAATTTTTATGTATTTATTATTTTGTATAAATAATATTATTTAAAAATATTCATGTGCAACGCATGTGTGCTATATATATATATATATATAAAAATTGTTTTTTTAGTATTAGGTGTAACTTTGCATCAAGTAAAGTGCATTCCAAAACTCTAACTCATGATTCATATTTTGTAAAATCTATTATCGGATTAAATTTGATTCATATGTAAGTTATACATACTAAAAATCTATCTGAGATAAAGAGTTGTTTCATATATAAATGTTCATAAATGAGTAATTGTTGTTAATTAAAAAATTTAAGTTTGGATTAAATAGCAATCAGTAATCAATTTGATTTTTGACAAAGTTGCATCATGTACCCCCGATATTAAAAGAACTATATATATATAAATTAGGTGCGGACCGTCTTAGACATCCCGAACAAAATCGCATAGCATGGAGCTGTGGATGGCAAACACGTATATGCACATGAAAGTTACGCATGATTTTGAACCATGCGATCTGTCTCAAACGATGTGGATTGGACAGTCCACACTTGATCAGTTCGGTATAGATATAAAAGAAACGTAAGTGATAGGTCATATCATGACGGGAAAAATAATTAGCTTATTTTTTTCTTTTAGGAATAGAAGATAATTTAGTTTGAAGTTTTTGCATGGGCTTGAGCTTCCCAAATAAATCATAAAGTCATATATTGCGAGCTTGACTATACTAATTCTACTAATGAGTCTGCGTATACGACATGGTGTTTTGATTCTGAAAGCTGTTTTAGATTTGGCCTAGATTTGGCCTCATTGGGACACGGTGTTATGATGCTGAAAGCTGTTTTAGATTTGGCCTCATTGGGACAATGCTTGCGTGTCGAAGTTATTCAAGTCTCTCGTTTGAAACATTCGTCTGTCTATTCGGCTGGGCCTGGGGATCTCCATTGCGTGCCATTATCCGAGGCAATTATTATTATTATTTTTAACCCGTTCTCAGCCGGCTTGCACCCGTTATCTCCCGCTTCAGGCCAGGGTGTTTTCCACATAGCAACCAAATAAAGAAAAATATAATTTTTTATATTTTATTTTTTTCTAGATAAAATCCAGAAACCAAATAAAACCGAAAAAAAAAAAAAAAAAAAATAGACACTGAATTTTCTTAGTACTAAATCTGATGTAATTTACTCGCATAAATTAGACCCAATAGTAAAAATTTTTGAGGTTTAAACCAGTATTTTATACCATCAATAATTGATAACACAAACTCGATAACCTTGAGACCTGAATAAATTAATTAGTCATAGCCTCGTAGGGCTAGCAATTGTTACTTGATCAATTGCCATTAACTAGCCCTTTTCAAGTGTTGCCCATATGTGTAATCAAGCACATACCTATTCGTTCGCTATTCGGAAAATATCACTATGCCATAATCGCAATCTTTTACCTCTCAAAGGTTTGTTGGCCGGACGGCACTTACCCTTTTTTTTTAAAAGGGGCATCTTTATATCGAGTTTTGAATAGTGTGGTAACATGCATAGTGCTTATTTTTCCCCGCCTCAACCTCCAAATTTATGTGAGCTTGTTATTTGTGTGTTGCATGTATTCCTTATGTGTGTTAGCAACATAATTTGTAAGAAGCAAAAAATATGTATGCATGCATGCATGCATGTGTGTGTGTGTGTATATATATGTAGTCCTTCTATTATTAGGTGCATTTGATATAATTTTGTATCAAATGTACTTCAAAACTCTTACATGCGACTCGTATTTGGTTAAACCAACTGTTAGATTAAATTTGATTTGTATGCTAGTTAAGCGTGCCAAAAATCAAGTCGATCTAAGATTAAGAGAAGGACTACATATATGTTGATAAATGAGCAATTGTTAATATTGATTAAAAAATGCATGTTTTGGATCGAATAGTAATAAATCTCCGATCAACTTAATTTTTGTCATGGAACGCTTACATGCGAATGTTATATAATCCAACAGTTGGATTCACAAAATATAAATTATTAATTAGAGAGAGTTTTGGAGTGCACCTGCTATATACTAGGAGGTTAAACTAATTTAACTTTGTAATAGGTTATCCTTCAAAGCCCTACATATATATTACTCCCTCCGTTCTTAAATAAGTATCCTATTTTCTTTTTTGGGACATTTCAAAATAATTGTCCTATTTCAAAAGTCAATTGTCATTTTTGATTAATTTTCTAAAATACCCTTAAAAATGTATTTTCACTTTTTCTAATGTTCTACACACTTGAGGGTAAAATTGGAATTTTAATACATATACATTGATGTGAAAGCATTTAATAGAGTTTTCTTAAAAAACGTGTTTTTTCAAAGAGAACACTTAATTTGGAACGGAGGGAGTATTTGTATTTTGTGAAACTAATCGTTAGATTATATAGTACTTTTTTGTTTTTTGATATCATAAGAGGTTTTGAGATGCTTTGCACCTTACTAATCCCCTTTAGCACATACAATCCCCCCATTCACTGGGCAATTGCAGGACAAAATCCATCGGGATAGCCTTGAGGGGGAATGGTGAGAGTTGAATCCAAAATCTCTTACTTGGCAAGGATTATGTAATGTTATCATGTAGGTGATTCATGTCTCAAATTAAATTGATTCGAGACTAATTACTATTCGATCAAACGCCAATCCCCATACCTCCACCTAGTGGTGAAGTTTGGATTTGAAATTATCTTAAATTAGGTTAAAGTCTAAGACTGAAATTATAAGTTAAGGCAAAATTTTCCCTAAGCTAAAAGGTGAAATTAATCCACTTCAAAATTTCTAATACATAAAATAAATAAATAAAAAGTACCACTTACCGGTTGATCCGCAAAACACAAACGTTTGGTGACGTGAGGGGCCCACTGCCACCATTTGCAGGGTCCAACGATTTGCAAATGACAGTAACCTGCGTACGTGTACCCTTTGCAGGGTTCATCATGATGATTTGCAAATGACAGTGATCTATTTACAAATAAGAGTGACCTACCTAGAATGGGGCCAAAAACTTTTACTCTTGTATGGTCCCGTTTGAGACCATGTATATTTCCTATATATTTTGTTCAACTAATCCAGAAAATTGCATATCAGCGAAAAACAACAGAGAAAAAGGCTTTGTTTTGTGAAAAAAAAAATGAGGACATCCGGGAGAGAGCTTGGAAGTGCTAGCCGCCCAAGACGAAGGTTTAGGGTGAGAAGAGTTAGGGTTGCAGAAAGGGTGAATAATACACTACATATCTGCCTCTATCATATTCATGGTAACCGTGAAAGGTCAGTCCTCAAAATTACTATAGCTCCTTCTCTCCCTTTACGTCTCTGTTTTGTTTTGTTTATAACATAATGTCTATCTTCCTGGCCAACTCTTCGTTATCGTTTGTGTTCATTTTATACTGCAAGTCCCGGCCGAAATCAACCTGCTTATAAATGGGTGCAACACGGGTGACCCGATTAAGATACTGCAAGTCCTACCAGCGCAGCTAGCCTCCTCAAGACACACAGCCATATCCACTGGTAAATGGTAATACGCAGCTAGTGGCAAGCCAACTAGGCGGAAACCAACCCGCTTATAAACAGGTACAACACGGGCAACCCGATAAAAAAACCCGATTTTAAAACCCATACAACCCGTACGCATTCATTCTGGGAGGGTACACTGGTTCAGGTTAGAGTTACCAGCCCAAGTCTCTAAGCAAGTAAGCAGTGGCGGAGCCACATGGGGCGGTGGCCCTCACACCAATTCTTTGAAAATTAAAATTTTTGTCTTCAACTTTGATGATATTTGTGAAATTGCGCCCACGAAATTTTGTCTATAACTCACCTCTTCTTTCTTTTTTTTCTTTCTTTTTTTTTTTTTTTTTGGTGTGTGAAATTTTGAGATGCTTTTCTATTTTTATATGCTATTATAAATTTCGTTTTATTATTATTATTTTTTTGTTGCTGTTAATTTCATTCTTTTATTATTGTTTATATCTTAACTGGTTGTTTTTCTGTAGAGGACATATTTAAGAGTATAGATAATGAACCCATCTTTCAATACTTTCAAAATATAGATGTGTTGGGAAAAATGGTAAAAGTCTTGATTTGTTGAATGGAAATATTGTGAATGAAAATTTGCATTTTTTGTGTTTATTCCTATTTCCAAAAATTTTCTTTGATGATAAAAGGTAGTTAAGAAGGAAAAGAAATTTGTGTAAGGTCATAGTCAATTATTTTTAATAAAAAGACCCATCTGTGTGTAACATTGCATAATTAGAATGGACTCACGCGATGCACGGGAACCAAATAGTAATTTCATTTAAAATATTTATATAAGCATCCAAAATGCTATTATTCTCCGAGTCTAGTTAAATAGGATTATTAGAAAAAAAAAAATATTTTACAATCAATGTGAAATAAAAGTTGATTAAACTTACGTGATCAGAGTTTACCAAATAACCCCTAGTCAAGATTATCATTTTTACAACCTATATTAGAGGAATGAGAGAGAAGGCTGTAGGGGGGAAGGGAAGAAAAAAAATAAAAATAAAAAAAAAAGGAAGAGATAAGGGAAATGAAGAGGGAGAGGGAAGGCTGTAGGGGGGAAGGGAAGAAAAAAAGGAAAAAAAAAAAAATTATAAGGAAAAGAAAGAAGGAGAAGGGAGCGCGCTGTACTAGGAAGGGAAGAAGAAAAACAAAAATGAAAAGGAATTGCTGACATCATGATGTGACTCAAAAAAGATTACCTATGCGGAGAAGGGAGAAGAGAGATAGATGGGAGTGTGGGACCCACAGTGTTGAAGGAAAACAAAGGAAAAAAATGTGTCGACCTGTGGTAAATGAAGGGAATGAATTATAGAGTGCCACCTCATTAGAATTCCTTTATATGGTATAGTATAGTATAGTATAGATAGAGGGCTTGGATCCTCTCCCGTTTGCTCCTCTCCATTTCCCTCCAGTATGCGGCTCACAATTCACCACATTGTCTAAAGCCAATCCAACGGCTTGTAATGACCATGTCATCCTTTCCACTACTTGTGCTCTATTATCTTCTCAAAAGGGTAACAGCTACTGTGACAGGGTGATATACTCTTCAGCGGTAATTAAACTCCATGGATGGGAACCAAAGGCGCATTTGTGAATTGCCATGACATTTTTTCTTTCTCCTTTTCAATCGAACATCATATTTTATACTTCTTTCAAAAAATTTTTCAAAGAGTTGGATTTAGAAAGTTATGGTGACTCCCTTAGGATTCACCCTATGGAGTCAAACAGGACAAAATCTGTGTTAGTATTTTTCTTTCTTTCTTCTGTAAAAATTCTGACAATTTGGTTGTGGTAATACACAATAGATCCCACCCCAATCTCCTATTTCTCCCTCTGCCCATCGCTGAAGCAAATCATGTGCCAACGAAATCAATCGTTTGCTAACAGATTGCATTTATAATCCAAATTCCATTGGCAAAGGGATTGCAACAATGCTATGAAGAAGTCAGTAGCAGAGGTTATTAGAACATAGAATCCATGGAGATACAAAGATTAGGAGTTTAAAAACATGGGTTATGCCCAAATTTTGAATTTGTAAGATGACAATGGCATCCAATCCAATAAATCAATTCCATTATGTGTCTTCCTTCCTGCGTTGCCGTTACAATGATGGAACAGTGGTGCTGGTAAGCTAAAAATGTGAAAATGAGTCTGCAAAGTGACTTGGCCTATCAAGAACCCTTAGATTTGGGTGAGCTGTTAATGTCCGTCAACTTGACCCAATTGGAGGCTAGCGGACTGGAGGGGATCTGATCTCATAGATAGATATGTCATATCAACTTTAACAGTGGACCCAAACCAACATAAAAAATGAAGAGAGAGAAAAGAACCCATACATGAAGGCAGAAAGAAATCGATAGGCTTGAAACAAACAATAGAAGAACCCTCGATGAGGCAAATTGAAGGTAAAAAAAAAAACGATTCATCTTCATCAATCTCAAACACAACAGCAAAAAAATCACCTCGTTCACCCCAAATTTTGCAACAACCAAACCACCAATTGAACCCAAAACTACCCGTAATCATACTAAACACCTACCAACACCGTACCAAAATATCCCTTTTCTTTTTCTTTTTGTTTTTTTCCTGAAACAGTAGAAAGAGAAACCCGTTAATCTTGGCAAACCATCGCCACAATTCTCCACCTATACGAACCAACCTACACCGCCCTTCTTGCACCACTTGAAACCCCCATCAGGAAGATCTCAAACCCATAATACCTGTTTCGCAGTGAGACAGAGGACTCACAGACTGTAATCAACAAATGGTCGGCGATGGGAACGACGATGGTTGCGAATCTCCATGTGAGAGACAGACACAAATAGGTTAGGGGCCAAATGTTATAAACGACAGGTCTCCGCTTCAAAAAAACGACAACACATTCGCTATGACCTTGAGAGCAGCATGAGTAAATCATGTTAATGAGTCCAGTTAACTTGTGGGTTACAAGCAAATTTAAGTACTTTCAAAAATTATTTTTAGAAGGTACCAACTGAGTAAATCATGATTATGCATTTTAATTCGTCAATCTTGCTATATTTTGTAAAGACATTTCCCATCTCAAATTCATATCGATCATTAGTTGAAATTTCACCTTCATCAAGTAACAATTTTAGGGGTCAACAGTCAACACCATGAGGGTTTAAATAGATACTCAGGTCTTCCTACCTTGTTATAGTAAGAGCTCAGAAAAAACTTTCAACGATGCTTCAGTTCAAGTGTATATTGTTTGAATTTTGAAGGTTTTCATAGCTCTGATTAACATGCGCAATTACAAAAGCTTGAGCATTTACATAACACCCATGCCACAATTTCCGGCAATTGGAGTGTCTCAAGTCTGAACAATGTTCTCCAAGAGAAAACTAAAGTTTTGAAAACAATGGTCTCTGCAATCTTTCATTTGCCAATGGGCTGTTGGCCTAATGGCACTTCTTCCTCCTTTAAGAGAGGGAAGGTCTTGGTTTTGAGTTTTGAATAATAGTTGCGTGTGTTTATTTTTGTCTAGATCTCCCCCCAACATATATATTTCTTGCTTTCCCCTTTTTTTTTTTTTTTTTTTTTTTTTCCAATAATAGCCACATAATAAAAAAGTCAGGGTACTTTTATAAATGCATTTGAGCCCCCTTGTACATTCTGCAGTTGTTGGTTTATTTTTGAATTTTTCTGTAAGTATCTGAGAACTTTTGTGCATATCAAAAACTTGTAATCTAACCCAATTCCATTATCCTTTTGGATAATTTTGTCAGGGAGCAAGAGTTCATTTTCTCCAGCCCGTGGCATGTCGTTTACGTATTTGTCATTCCATTGCTGGTTGGCCTCCTCCAAGTGGACTCTCAAAGCAGAGGTGTATCCCCATTTCAGACACACCCACTATATATGTGGGCTTTCTTCATTGCCTTGAGCATCTACTGCATGGGATTGTTGGCCAAGAAGAAAATCCAAACTCATTTCCCAAATTACTCTCAAATCTTCAGGCATGTTACTATCATCTCGGGAACTCTTTCCTTTGTCTCACTAGCGTCAATTTTTCTCGAACACTTGCTTGGGCAGTTCATCTTCTTCCTATGGGCTCTTTTGCTTGTCATGGTAACATGTTATGTGATTTGGCGCGTTTACCATTGTCTTTACTGTAGAACTATGAAGGCTCTTGTCCAAGTGCTTAACATCTTTAGAAGGATCATGCAATACAACTCGCAATGGCTACCACATCACGTTTCCCCAGACGAAAATTCTCTAAGGCCATTTGATGTCTGAGTTCAGAAACAGTTATCTCTATCACATTAAAGATATCTAATTAAGTATTTTTTTTTTTTTTTTTTTTTTTGGAGCTAAAAACATTGAATAATGCTGCTCCTATTCTTGTGTGTAAAACTTGTATGGCTTGATATTATGTCTTGAATTTTGATTGTCATTGTGTGTAAAACTTATATGGATTGATATAATGTCTTGAATTTTGATTATCAAATAACCAAACAGAGGAAAAGTTTGAGGTGTGCAGTCTATTCTTTAATTCTTCTTTCCTTTTGACTGAAAGTTCTCGACCAATACCAAGGAGCGCGCACCAACATTTACTATAGGAAAAATGAAGGAAAGAGGAAAATGAAAAATCATTAGGGAAATGAAGCACCTTCTGAGTTAGAACACAAAATCGATGGGGAAAATTGCAACTTGACCCAAAATTGGTAAAGAAGTCTTTGAATGAAATTTCTATCCAAATTTCAGCCTTTTTTTCGTTTCTCTGTTTTCCCCAAATTTTTCGAGATTCAAACAAAAGATACGATGCTGGTTCTGATAAAACTGGTTTTTTATTTTATTTTATTTTTTTTATCATAATGAGAAAATGGAAATGCATCATGCCAGAAAAAATGAAGTAGCAAGCAAGAATTTTTAAGCATATTTTTTATTCATTCGACTGATGTGCGAACGGAGCCCAATATTCTAATATGCCATGGCTGGGAGCAAAAACTCAAAAGAAGCTTTAAACAAGTTATGGCACTATGTAAATTAAAATGCTTTCATATTTTAGAAGTCAGAGATATTGAAAACATTTAGTTTACATTTACTGCTCAGCTCCAACAAATCTAATGACAAATGTTAAGGATTAGTCAACAATTCCTTTTTCACCAAAACATTATAAAATGGAAATGAACGGAAAATTAGTTTGGGCCGTTTCGGCGAAATAGAAATTAAATAATTAATTTTAGTTTATTTTACAAATGATTTAAGGTACAAACAGGGAGAGCCATGAATTCACTCTAATGAGGACATTTTTTAAGTTGGTTGTTATAGTTTTATCTTAATTCTATACTTAGTATATATATATATATATATATATATATATATATATATATATATATATATATTTTTTTTTTTTTTTTTTTTTCCAACAAGGATTTCCAAACCTTTGAATCTGAATGCCTTAATGCTCAAAATAAACTAGTTGGAATGGGAATTCAAATTAAAGAACTTTTGTCTTTTGAGATGGAATAACTAGTTTACCTCTTGAGAGTAAATAAAAATAAAATAAAATAATTAATTGACTAGAACATTTGATGGAGCGGGATGAAGGCTCAACCCTCAATTGTCCAGGTGAATTCATCTCCCATCAGCAAAATGGTATGGTATAATGCCAAAATGTTATAATTAGATTAGCATTGCTCTAATAATGCAAATGTCATTTTTTTTGGTAACTTGCGGGTTCTACAACATATCTCTCTCTATGTTGCTTATAGATCCCAACGCAATACATGTTGCTTGTTGAAGACTTGAAGTTGTTTGACAAATAGCAAGCTCTTAAAGCGTATACCAAATTTAGTTTTAGTGTACATGTTCGCATTACCATAATGGCCTGGATGGCTTGGAGGGAGTAACATGGATTATAACAAATCATTAGGGAAGGTGAATTTGGGGATTAACCGAGTGGTCTTAGGGCCTCTTGCTTTGGCAAGATGTTTTGGGTTCAACTCTCATCACTCCCCGTTAAAGTTATTCTCATAGATTTTGTCCTATAATTGCTTGGTGCATGTGGAAAGAAGGATTATATATGCCCAGAGGAATTAGTTAAGTGCAAAGTACTTAGAATCTCCTTTTATATATATATATATATATCCAAAAAAATGAAAATAAAAATTAGGGATTCTATTACTCCGTATAATATAACAATAGTGCAATGGCAAGGAGCGCTGCGGCTGGTACCACAATGCTTGAAAGGCTTGACCATGTGCCTAGGGTGCTGTGAGTAATACTTATTCGTCGTTTATCACTGTTTGGGACGCAGAATTACGTAGATCTGGAATGGGCGTATCCAAGCCAAACTAATATATTCTACGAGCCAAACAGGAAGTGGGAGCCATTTTCTGTGAGATACCGACCCCTTCGCTGCCATTTGTCAGGAACTAATACAATGTTTGCATCTTTTCAATTGCCACAACAATGTGTGAGGAGAGTACAAGCATGTGCAAGGGAATGCAACATTTCTCTGACGTGGCATGCGGTTATTGGCTGATTTGTGGGATGTACATTGGAAAAATCTGTGATAGCATTGAGGCACAAACGGCCCCTATCATTAATTGTTGCCTTGTACCAAGAGTTGGGGGAAATATAACCCCAGGAAGAACACCAGAAAAATACACCTCAAGTCTCTGTCCGCTAAGACTTCGAGTGCTAGGGTTTGTCATTTTCATCTCTCTCTGAAACTTGGCTCATGAAACTTTGCTCATAGTTATAGGTGTGAAGTGGGTCAATATTTTTATTTTATTTTATTATATAGTAAAATATTAATGTAGAGAGTATCATTTTCCTTCTTCTTTTGTTTTTGGCCCAGAGCCTTTTACACTGCAATTTGTTTAGGTAAACCGTTTTGTTTTGTGTCTTTAATCAAATTCTTTTGGGTAATGCACTAATGCAAGTAAATTCAATTGGGCCGCAAATTAGGGGTGGATATGGGCCAAGCTATGGACCCCTGGCTCAGTGGGTCTTTCGGGCATGTGATATTTGCTCATAGGCAGGATGGATTAATGTCTGGGAATGGCTATTGCAACCCCCCATTCTTATAAGCCCACCCCCCAACCTTTAGGTCTTTAAGGTTTTATGCAAAATATAAAATGTTTTTACGAAAACCGGCCGTGATGTCCACTAGAAAACATCATTTTGAACAACTTTGCAGAAGAAATTTTTTTCCAAAATCTATCGTTTAGGTAGACTTTTCGGCAAAAAATGAAATAAAGGATATAAATGGCTAAAAAGTATATTTAAACGATAGATTTTGGAAAAAATTTCTTCTGCAAAGTTGTTCAAAATGATGTTTTCTAGTGGACATTACGGCCGGTTTTCTTAAAAACGTTTTATATTTTGCATAAAACCTTAAAAACCTAAAGGATGAGGGGTGGGCTTATAGGAATGGGGGGTTGCAATAGCCGTTCCCTTAATGTCTTTCAAGGTTTGAATGATCCTTGGGCGGGCTCTGACTCGTCAATTATGTCCGTCCGATCCTAGCTATAATGTTGATCAATGAAAATTTTAGGATACGTTTCCTGGTTCGAAAGAAAATTAAACAAATATAATATAATACAAATCTGTCACTTTGAATGAAACTATTTAAAAAAGTTGAAAGCCATTACTATAAAGTGACTCTATTTTGAATTTCCATCTCAATTTGGTGGTGATAATAATTCTCTTGAAAATTTGCATTCAAGGTTATTCATTAATACATTCAATACTATGTAAAATCCACTAAAATTATTTTTAATTTTCATTTAGATGCCCAAACGGGCCCTTAATTATCAATCCAAAAGTTGGTTTACATAAAGGGGTTGCTACTCATTAATTTTATTTGTACCCGTATTTATTTTAATTTCTCAAGATTTTATTATAGTTATTTTAATATCAAATACACCTGTTGCAATTTTAATCCATCGTCAATTCATTTTCAACGGCCAAGATGGGGCTCTCTTAGCAACACGCAGATTCCAACCACTTACGAAAGGACCCAACCCGCTTTCGGTCAAAACCCACTTTAGACCTTCTTCGGCTTCTCCATCTCGGTCAAAAAGATTTACCTCCCTCTCTCCCTCTCAATCAAATCCAACCCTAACCTTAGAACCATAGCGTCAACATTGTTGGCAATTAAAATGAATTGACAGTTGAATTATGGTCACCTTGCATTATTGGGTTATATCTCGTGTATTACTAGATTATGAGGTACATTTGGTCAATGCATATGGTATAACTTTAATACATAATGTTGACATAAATTAGGGGAGCACTTGTTCACCTAATGAGAACTATATATATTTATTATTGAGCTAGTGGTTGGTTTATTTTTATACACACATTCATTTGAGTACTTCTTTGCATTTTAAATATTTGTAACCTAAACCAATTTCCAATTTCCTTTTCCCTTTTGTTAATTTTGCAAGGGAGCAAGAGTTCATTTTCTCCAGCCCTTGGCATGTTGTCTACATATTTGTCATTCCATTGCTCGTTAGCCTCTTCCAAGTGGACTCTCAAAGCAGAGGTGCATTCCCATTTTAGACACACCCCCTATATATGTGGGTTTTCTTCACTATCTTGAGCATCTACTGCATTGGATTCTTGGCTAAAAAGAAAATCCAAACTCATTTCCCAAATTACTCTCAAATCTTCAGGCGTGTAACGTGTTGGGAGCTCTTTCCTCTATTTCGCTAGCATTTATTTTTCTCCAACACTTGCTTGGCCACCTCATTTTCTTCCTATGGGCTCTTTTGCTTGTCATGGTAGCTTGTTATGTGATTTGGCGCGTTTGCCATTGGCTTTACCGTAGAACTATGAAGGCTCTCCTCCAAGTGCTTAACATCTTTAGAAAGATTATGCAATACAACTCGCAACGGCTGCCACGTCACGTCTCCCCAGGCAAAAATCCGCATAGGCCATTTGATGTATGAGTTCAAAAGCCGTCATCTCTATCACATTAAAGATATCTAATTAAGGATTTTTTTTATTTTTATTTTTATTTTTTTTTTTTTTGAGCTAAGAACATTTAATAATGCTGCTCCTATTCTTGTGTGTAAAACTTATGTGGATTGATATTATGTCTTGAATTTTGATTATCAAATAACCAAACAGAGGATAAGTTTAAGGTGTGCAGTCTATTCTTTAATTTTCTTTCCTTTTGACTGAAAGTTCTCAACCAATACAAGGGAGCACCAACATTTACTATAGGAAAAATGAAGGAAAGAGGAAAATGAAATCATTGGGAAATGAGGCATCTTCTGAGTTAGAACACAAAATCGACGTGGAAAATTGCTAGATTAATTGATAAAGAAATCTTTGAATGAAATTTCTATCCAAATTTCAGCGTTTTATTTTTCACTCTGTTTTCCCCAAATTTTCCGAGATTCAATGTTGAATGATCAAATAAAGGATGAATTTGATGTGTGCAATCTGTTCTTTCTTTCTTTTAGACTGAAGTTTTCAACCAATACCAAGGAAAACCAACATTTAGGATAAGAAAATGAGAAGGAAAAGGGACTAGGAAAAATCAATAGGGAAATGAAGCACCTATATATTGAGGTAGCGCCCCAAAGCAACATGTGGTGGAGATCTAAAAGCTGAGCCCAAATTGGTAATGGAGCCACCACAAACCCACACCTCGTTAGGTAATTAGCTTGAATTTAGGATAAACAGAATAGACTCTTATGGCAAATTAGCCTATCCTAATCTGTTTTTCCCTAGTTAAAAAGAGGAGGAAGAAGAAGAAATTATATTGTTAAAGTGAAGTAAGAAATTACGAAAGGTTATAATTAATTGATTTGTTTGTCCGATTAAAGTGAGTGACGGTGTGTTATTTTTTCACAACAGGACACGAATCCGTGTTCCCCCTGAAAGAGTGTTATCAGTCATTGGAACCCCCAATCCCACCGTTGACCGTTTATTTTCTCTAATTACACCCCTGTTTGAATATAATCACCACAGCTCTTACCTTGACTCTGGATATCTCTTTTGAGAACATCAACACCGCCACGTAAGAGATAATCCACGTGATTAGCGCGTGAGATTTGAAACATGTGCAAAGGCAGAGCCCCGTTTTCTGATGTGGCCATTAGAAAACCTGTTTGGCATTACAGTGCTGAATCCTACGCTGGCGAATGTGGTGTGGATGTGCAAATCCCAAACCCAACCACAAGGTGGAAAAACCAAAAAAACACGGATGCGGTGTGAGGTGCTCAAAACTCAATACCATGGGGCTGAGGTGTTGAGCACCTCGTGGACGGTTAAGATTAAAAGTTGAAAAAGTTGCCTATTGTGGTTATCTTAGTCATTTCAGTAACAACCTTTTCAACTTTTAATCGGAGCCATTCACGAGCTCATCCGATGATACTTTGCACCTCAACATGCAACCGAATTTGAGCACTTTAGCACTGAATCCTTAATCAAAAAAAAAAAAAAACAGATGGGGGGGGGGGGGGGGAATGACATTAATTTTGTCGTTCAAATGTTTATCTCCCATTCGAGGTGGCACCAATGCCATTATATAGCCCAATACTTTTTTCGATCTCCAGCAATTCAACAATGCACATTGGCTAATATGTCAGTTCCTAGCGAAGAGAAGAGCAACAGATAAAAGACTTTGTTGTGTGAGAAATGAGGAGCTCAGGGAGAGGTGGTGAGGCTGGAGAAGGTGGGAGTGCTAGCTGCCCAACACGTAGATTTAGAGTGAGAAGAGTGAAATTAGTTGCACAAAGGGCGATGAATACAAACAGACCAAACATATATATCTACCCTTTGGGACATTTCCTATGAAAGGTAAATTTTGCCTAGAAATTTCTAGGATTCATGACTCAATCCCCTTTTGTCATCTTTCCCATGATAGCCTCCTCTTCTGTTATTGTCTGTGTTTATACTGCAAGTTCCACAAGCCTTCTCAACTCAGCCATCTCCACTGGTAATCCACACAGTCAGTGGCCAGTCCAATTAATGGAAGACCAAATTTTTTCTCTAGTGCTAGAACATCAACGTACGGAATGGGTGACGTGGCATCAATTTTTTAAAAATAAAAAGAATTCTCTTTTCTATATCCAGTACAAGTGTACAACTAAGATCAGAGGAGAAAACCCATAAGCTTAATATTTCGATTTTTCTCTTTTGTTTTTTGGCATAGAGCTTTTTACACTGTCATTTGTTCATGGGTGTTTTTTTATTTACTCCACAAAATGTGTTTTTTATATTCCACTTCTATCAACACCCACCAAAAAAACTTAATTCGTTCTAATAACACTCCAATTAATACCAAACATCCCATAACCTAACACCCCCACACATTAGTTTTTTATTTACACCCACCCCACCCTCACGCAACGTACATATTCCTCACCCTCACGGCTTCACCCAACTGGGGTCCCCTTCTCCTCTCTCATGGCTTCACCCATAAGGTGCCTCTCCTTTACTAAATGTTTGTAATGTGTACACATGCGTAAATTGTTGGAGACTCCCAAATTTTTTATTTTTTATTTTTTTTGGGAGGGGGGAAGGGGTTTAAAAACCACAAAATTACGGGGAAGTAATTGTCACCACAAAAATTCGTAAGCACCCAATGTATTTTAAACTCTTCAAGGTTTTATGAAAAATATAAAAGCGCGCTTTTCATGAAAACTAGACGTGTCATCTATTAGAAAATATCATTTTGAACAATTTTGAAGGAGATTTTTTTCAAAATTTGTAATTTAAGTTGATTTTTTGACAATTTTTTATGGAAAAAAATTGTAAAAATGAAACAATAATTGTAAATGCTCAAAAAGTCTACTTAAACGATAGATTTTAGAAAATATTTTTCTACAAGGTTGTTCAAAATGATGTTTTCTATAGGACATCTTTTCATAAAAACATTTTATATTTTCATAAAACCTTTAAAATTTTAAAGTTTATAAGAAATGCTTAAGAATTTTTGTAGTAAAAATAGCCTCTCAAAACTATTTGTTTACTGAAATGTTTGGTCGGCTCTCACAGCTTCACCTACCATATGATGCCTCTGGTACTAACATGAGCTTCCCTAGATGTTGTAGCTAGTATTCCAACCATAACTTTGGAATATGCGAACAAAATTCATTACCCATGGAGTTGAGATAAGCGCAGCCACCAATTGAGAAAACGGTGAGAAGGGAAACTTGGTTGGGTGAAGCCATCAGGGTGAAGAAGATATTGTACGGAGTGCAGGGTGGGGTGGGTGTAAATAAAAAAATGTTGTGTGAGGGTGTGGGTGATCGTGTCAAAATCAATTACCCGTAGGATGCAAAAATTTGTATATAGTGGTAGTACGGGTGTCGTACTACAGGGACTGTACTGGAATTATTTTAATTTTGAAAACTGAATACTAAAATAATTCACAAAGATGATTTTTGTCGTTTTGAACTCTATGTAATGCAAGCAAAATAAATTTATATTTTCTTCAAGAAAAGAAATACTTAGGGTCTCGAATCCACCACTAATCTTGTATAAAAATGCTCTTATTATAGCGTGTTTCAAGAAGTTATTATTTGGTATGAGCAAGACTCATTGTAGCTACAAGCCCAATGACATCATCAAGAAAGATTCATATATTTGTAAATTAGGCATAACTCATCAAAGATATAGCATGAACCGTCTCACCTACTCTACTCTAAACTAATTTGTGAGCACGACTCATCTTGTCTAAGCATGAATCATCTTAATTTCCAAATATATGTACAGTGAAAACCATTGCATAACCATTGTATTTAAAATTACAGAAATTAAACACAATTTGAGATAAAAACACTAAAACCAATTGTATCAATAATACAATCCTCCTAGTTATGCAATCCTCATACACAAATAATCAAATCAACAACACAATACAATAAAATACACCATACTTGATTAGGGCTTCATCTCCCCCCTAAGACAAAGATTAGTTGGCCATGTAGATAACCAAGAACTAGTCTCTCCCTTTTGCCACCTTTGTACCTCCTCCTCTTTTTCTCTCCTTTGCTCCCCTTTTGTTATGTGAATTCCCTTGGTATTTATAGGAGATGGGGGAAGGATCCAGCTGATCTCACAAGTCAAAAGCAATGCCTAATTTCTTTGAATTCTTGGCTGCCCATGTTCTCACTTTGACAAATGCTTCCAGATTCAGATTTTTGCAAGTAAGTCCACTTCCAGCTCATTTTTGACTTGGAAGACGTTTGAATCAGGAAATGCCATAAACTAAACAATTGTAGCTCTTTAAGTCCTCTTTCCAGAACCACAAATTTCACCCAAATCGGATATGGAAATCACAAGTTATGGCCAGATTACCAAAACTTGGTCAATCTGTCCAGATTTGCTGCTGATTTTGGGATCATGAATTTCTTTGCCTAACTTTGAATTTCAACTGCTCAAATCTTCAAAATTATTGACCCAACTCTTGTTGCAGCTCCATGAAATTTTAGGTAGGTGAGAAACCCATTTCAAGTTGCATTTATTAGCTTAAGTAGTCCTGATTGTCATCTTTTCTGGTATAAATTCAATAGCCCTGCAATAAATCAATAGCCCCGCAAGGTCTAGGGTGGGATTTGGGCTTGCTAGTTTGGGCCCAAAGTCAGGATGGGTGAAAGGTTTTGTAGTGGCACTCAGTGTGGGTCCCACTCTCCCGCCCCAAACCCGCTCTGCCGGAGCCCTACTGCAAATCATTAGCAATTAGCAAAATACTACCCCGCATGTTCTGAGAAAACGTGTGGGGTACCATTCTCTTTTATGATTTTGCACTGTCATATATGAATTTTGTAAGGGCGTGTTTGGGTGTTAATTTGAAATTAAATAATCTAAAATTTTTACATAGCATTGAAAACATAATCTATTATTTTGAATTAACAAATTCAAGACAATGATGGTCATTATCAAAATTCAAAATAGTAATATTTCATGAATTTCTTAAAATTGATTCTATAACATCAACAATAGTGGTAACTCCAACATTTTATAATATTTTAATTCGAGGTGATGGATTTATACTTTCAACACTATGTAAACTTTATTGAATTGTTTAATTTTGAATTGGACACCCAAACATGCCCTTAATCTTTTGCAAAGGTGTTATAAAATAAGAAATAAAAAGTAAGTTCATTTAATGTCAATGTTAAAAACTTTGTAAGAAAAAATAAAAAGGAAAATTAGCCACTGGATTTCCCCACTACCAAATCTGATGTTGTTATAAATAAAATAAAATAAAATAAAACAAACCCTCTATTTGGTTATTGGATTCTACCAAGGAAAAAAATGTGAAGGGAAAAAAATGATTAGGAAATAAAAATAAAGTAAAAGATAAAATTATATCAAACCAAAATTATTTCAATTCTTATTTATTTTTATTTTTTTCCAATTTTTCATTTCAACCAAATAAAGAAAAATACAATTCTTTATATTTTATGTTTTTCCTTAATAAAATCCGAAAACCAAATAGAGCCAAAAAAAAAAAAAAAAAAAATAGACATTGAATTTTCTTCGTACTAAATCCGATGTAATTGGCTCGCATAAATTAGACCCAGTAGTAAAAATTTTTGAGGTTTAAACCAGTATTTTATACCATCAATAGTTGATAACACAGACTCAATAACCTTGAGACTTGAATAAATTAATTAGTCATAGCCTCATAGGGCTAGCAATTGTTACTTGATCAATTGCCATTAACTAGCCCTTTTCAAGTCTTGCCCATATGTGTAATCATGCACCCACCTATTCGTTCACTATTCGCAAAATATCACTATGCCATAATCGCAATCTTTTACCTCTCAAAGGTTTGTTGGCCTGACAGCATTTACCCTTTTTTTTAAGGGAAAATTAGCAATAAGTCCATTTAGAAGACTAGTTTTAACAATAATCCCATCAAAAGTTTCTTTAAGTCATTAGCCCCACGTATTAGTATTCTTATTAATAGTAAATCCATTATTTTTTGAAAAATCCTAATTTACCTTTATTCGCTTATAAGGACACTCCTTATTTTGTTATTGAGAGCATCTTATGTAACTAACTTATTTTTTAGATTTTCAATTTCTATAAAGCTCATAACTTGCAAGTTATAAATTTATCTTTGAAAAAAATTATACTTTTAGAATCTACTCATCAAGGTCTTCAAAATAAGACCTATTGCGAGTAGGTAATTTGAAAAAAAAACAAAAATGATATAGTAACAAGTTACTATTTGCTATTGTTGTCTACTATTTTATACTCATTTTGAAAGGAATAGCATGTTACTATTTTTTCATATACCAAATAGTAAAATGTTACTATTTATTATTATAGTCAAACAATAAATTGTTTGTCATTCCTATCAAACAATAAGATGTTACTATTTTAGTTTTTTAAAGTAATCTCCTAATATAATTACAAATGATTAGTTTTTTTATATCATGATGCAATACAAATATCAATGAGTAATGATAAAATTTTAAGAGCATCATTTGAGTATTAATATAACTTCACTGAAAACCATATGGAGTAAATTGATCTTGAAGGAGATTCATAAATAAATTGGATTATAAATTTGTCCCTCATGAGTCATGAAAACTAGCATGCCAAAAGCTTGCCGACACCAGTACTTGCATACACGACCACGTGTACTTACCTCTACACATATTATATTGTATTGTATTGTATCAGGGACTTTGCAAGGCTCTCTTACATCATGATCAAGCACATACTCTTCTCCCAATGTAAGGCCATTATGAGATTGAAGAAATAACCAGAACCCCTCTCTTCGTGCGAGCGTGCGCCAACGTTTACATGTTTGTGCGAGTGGTAGAGAGGGAAGGGGATTCAGGTTTGGTGCAGTCGGCTACTTTTGTTGTATGGTATAGTAAACGTAGGATCGATGACATTTGATAAGAAGGAGAAATAGAGGGTTGTTAAACATTGGGTGTCAAACGCATTTCTCGAATTTCAACCCTCCATTTCTCCTCCTTGCTACGTGTTATCGATCTTACGTTTATTGCAACATGCAGTAACTGCATCAAATCCAAATCCAGAGGGAAGGGGGAAGAGAGAGAAAAGAAAGACTTTAGAGAGAGGAAGAGGGAAGAGGGTATTTTTTTCAAAAAAGGGGCAAAAGCAGCTATTAGGTTTAAGAAAAAATTATTGGAGTTATTGTGAAAAAAGTCATAGGGCATGGGGCTATGACCAAAATCCCCTCCAAATTTATGTGAGCTTGTTATTTGTGTGTTGTATTCCTTATGTGTTGTATTCCAAATTTATGCACCATCCGATCAGGGTCCAACGATTTGCAAATGACAGTGACCTATTTACAAATAATGAGAGTGACCTACCTACCTCCAAATTTATGTGAGCTTGTTATTTGTGTGTTGTACTTCTTATGTGTTGTATTTCAAATTTATGCACCATCCGATCAGGGTCCAACGATTTGCAAGGTGACCTAACTAGAATGGAGCCAAAAACTTTGACTCTTGTATGGTCACGTTTGAGACTATGTATACTTCCTATACATTTAGTGCCTGTTTGGGATAGCTGCAACTTATGCTATTAAGCAGAATCAGAAGAGAATCAGAAGTTGCTAATAGCATAAGAGAATCTTCTTTGTGTTTGGGAATTAATTTCAAAATTGATTTTGCTGCCATAAGTGATTTTTGTTTATGTTTGGCAAGAGTAGCTGTTGAAGTGATTTTAACACTGAGATGACAATATTACCCTTAGAAGTAGTATTTTTGTTGGTTTGGCATCCACTAAAGTGATTTTACAAATCATCATATCATTATCCATTATCCAAAAAATATGAAAACGGGAAAAAAAGAAAAAAAATAAAGGGTTTTAATGAGAAAATTTTAAGAAAAGGAGGAAAATAAGGTGTTGAAGAGAGAGAGAGAAAGAGATTGGTTTTACTTGGAATTTTTGTTGAAGCAGAAGATAGGCGCAGCTGGTGCTCGCAAAGAGAGAGAGAGAGAAAAGAGGCAAGAGGTGGAAGGAGCAGCTTCAGATTTGAGAGGTGGGATGTTATGTTGTGGGCTTGAGGGTATGAATGGCATTATTTTGTTAGGTGTTGAAATGTGAAGGATACATTTGGTAATAGAGAAAGTTTCATTAAACTCTCAAACTGATTCCCGGTCATTGAATATGAGAAGCTGGGGTACCCCAATTTCTCCAAAACAAGCCCTAAAATCTATTCTTTTATCCAAAATTGATTGTGAGTAAAACACCCAAACAGGCTCAAAATAGCTTATGGGCTCCAAAAGAGATTTTGGGCCTCTCAAAATCTAATCCAAACAGGCATTTAATTTGTTCAGCCAATCCAGAAAATTGCATATCAGCGAAAACAATAGAGAAACAGGCTTTGTTTTGTAAAAAAACAAAAAAAAAATGAGGACATCAGGGAGAGAGCTTGGAAGTGCTAGCCGCCCAAGACAAAAGGTTTAGGGTGAGAAGAGTTAGTGTTGCAGAAAGGGTGAATAATACACTACATATCTGCCTTTATCATATTCATGGTAACCGTGAAAGGTCAGTCCTCAAAACTATAACTCCTTCTCTCCCTTTACGTCTCTGTTTTGTTTTGTTTATAACATAATGTCTATCTTCCTGGCCAACTCTTCCGTTATCGTTTGTGTTCATTTTATACTGCAAGTCCCGGCCCAAATCAACCTGCGTATAAATGGGTGCAACACGGGTAACCCAATTAAGATACTGCAAGTCCTACCAGCGCAGCTAGCCTCTACAAGACACACAGCCATGTCCACTGGTAAATGGTAATACGCAGCTAGTGGCAAGTCAACTCAGGCGGAAACCAACCCGCCAATAAATAGGTACAACACGGGTAACCCTATAAAAAAAACCCGATTTTAAAACCCATACAACGCGAACCCATTCATTCTGGGAGGGTACACTGGTTCAGGTTAGAGTTACCAGCCCAAGTCTCTAAGCAAGTAAGCAGTGGCGGAGCCACATGGGGCGGTGGCCCCCACACCAATTCTTTCGAAAATTAAAATTTTTGTATTTAACTTTGATGATATTTGTGAAATTGCGCACAAGAAATCTTGTCTATAACTCACTTTTTTTCTTTTTTCTTTTTTGTGTGAAATTTTGAGATACTTTTCTATTTTTATACGCTATTATAAATTTCGTTTTATTATTATTAGGTTTTTTGTTGCTGTTAATTTCATTCTTTTATTATTGTCTATATCTTAACTGGTTGTTTTTCTGTAGAGGACATATTTAATAATATAGATAATGGACCCATCTTTCAATACTTTCAAAATATAGATGTGTTGGGAACAATGGTAAAAGTCTTGATTAGTTGAATGGAAATAGTATGAATGAAAATTTACATTTTTTGTGTTTATTCCTATTTCCAAAAATTTTCTTTGATGATACATGTTAGTTGGGGGGGAAAAGAAATTTGTGTAAGGTCATAGTCAATTATTTTTGTTAGTTTATAAAATTTAAATAAAATTTTACTTCAATAATAAACTAAAAGTCACCCCTATCAAGGTAAAATCTTGGCTCTATCACTGAATCTAAAACTTGTCACATATTGGATTTGGATTGAATTAAGGTATAATGTTTTAAAATCCAGCACATTTATCAAACTAGAAAAGTCATCAAGTTAAAGGTCACCGGTTCAACCGTCGGATCAAATCGGAATTGAATCGTGATGTCATCATAACGTAATAAATATTTAATATTTAAAAGAATATATAATTATAATTATAATTTATAAACTAAAAAAAATAAATAGAAAAATAGTCATAAATAAATAAATAAATAACTATTTTTTTTTTTTTTTACTCTTTTACCTATAGATCCACTATTATTAATTCTCCCATGAAACAATGTACTCACCTGACACCTTTTTCTTTTCCCACCTCAACTCGTTTTCTTATGACATTTTACCTACTCTCGTTTATTAATTTTCTCTCATTCTCACCTCTTTTGTCTCTTATACAATAAAGATAATAGAGACAAAGAGAAGAGAATTTCCTAATTTCTTGAAGTCAAACTCAGACTCATGTTGCGCTTAATTTCACTATGTTGCTCTTACGGCTGATCTTCATCTACTCCTCTGCCCACAACCTTTGCAATGGCATCTTCTTCAATGATAGCGTCCACCCCTTCAACAGCAGCTTCCTCCCTTTCCCTCCCTATTGGAAACATTGCAGACTACGTTTCCATCAAACTTGATGGTTCCATGCCAACTACTTCGTTTGGCGAAATCAATACATACCTGAAGAGTGAAGACAAGCAAACAACCATAGCTTGGAGGCAAGAGAGGTAGAGGGAGAACTGGAGAAGTCGCACAGCCAGAGAGTCGCTCGCACAACCCAGCCCTTGCGTCGATTCGGGAATTGGGGATTTTTTTTTTTTTTGGGGGGGGGGGGGGGGGGGGGGGGGGGGGGGGGGGGTGGGGGATTTTCTCTTTTGCTTTGGCTTTTTAAGCCTTAAATTGATTAATTAAAAAACCCGATCGGTTTTACCAACCCGCAAACGGTTTTACTGGTTCACCGGTTGAACCGATAGGTTCAACAGTTTTCTTCATTTTTCATGGTTTTATGCTTCAAACGGTTTGATAGGTTTAACTGGACCGGAACTTCAATCGGTTGACGGTTTAACTGATTGTACCACGTAATCCCATCTGGGTTTTAAAACATTGTTAAGGTATATCCAAATTTGATCCTTGAAGGAGTAATTTTAATTTGATTTGATTTCAACGAATTAATATTAACATACAAATCCATATTTGAATCTGATAATTTTGGATGTCTAATCCGATATGATAATCTTACAAAATGTACAGTTAACAAAAAAAAAAAGGAAAAAGAAAAAAGAGAGGTATGAATTTTAGGAAGAAAAATAGAACATATCTAGGGCCTCTTTGCTTTGTGAAAACGTTTTTTAGTTTTTATTTTTTGTGAAAATTTTCAAAAAATGATTTTCATTTTTAATTTTAAAAATTTAGGAAATACATTTGGTTTAATAAAATGAAAACCATTTTTAGAAAATAAAAATTTTTAAAATACATTTGGTAAATCTATTTTCTCTAATCTCTTGTCATTCTTTTAATAAAATAAAAAGACCATCTATGGCTAACTACTAATTACAGGTTCATTTGACTATTCTAACATTGCATATTGTGTCATATCAACTTTAACAGTAGACCCAAACCAACATAAAAAAAAATGAAGAGAAAAGAACCCATGCCCATGCATGAAGGCAGAAAGAAATCGATAGGCTTGAAACAAACATTATAAGAACCCTTGATTGAAAAAAAAAAAAAAAAAAAAAAAGGATTCATCTTCATCAATCTCAAACACAACAGCAAAAAAATCACCTGGTTCACCCCAAATTTTGCAACAACCAAACCACCAATTGAACCCAAAACTACCCGTAACCATACTAAACACCTACGAACACCGTACCAAAATATCCCTTTTCTTTTTCCTTTTTTTCTTTTTTTTTCTTGAAACAGTAGAAAGAGAAACCCATTAATTTTAGCAGACCATCGCCACAATTCTCCACCTATACGAACCAACCCATCACCGCCCTTCTTCCACCACTTGAAACCCCATCAAGAAGATCTCAAACCCATAATACCTGTTTCGCAGTGAGACAGAGGATTCACAGACTGTATTCAACAAATGGTCGGCCATGGGAACGACGATGGTTGTGAATCTCCATTTGAGAGACAGACACAAATAGGTTAGGGGGGCCAAATGTTATAAACGACAGGTCTCCGTTTCAAAAAAAAGGACAACATGCCCTATGACCATGAGAGCTGCACGAGTAAATCATGTTAATGAGTCCATTTAACTTGTAGTTTACAGGCAAATTTAAGTACTTTTTAAAATTATTTTTAGAAAGTACCCACTGAGTAAATCATGATTATGCATTTTAATTCGTCAATCTTGCCATCTTTTGTAAAGACATTTCCCATCTCAAAGTCATATCCATCATTAGTTGAAATTTTACCTTCATCAAGTAACAATTTTAGGGGTCAACAGTCAATACCACGAGGGTTTCAAAATTTCAATGACGCTTCAGTATAAGTGTATATTGTTTGAAATTTGAAGGTTTTCATAGCTCTGATTAACATGCGCAATTACAAAAGGTTGAGCATTTACGTAACACCCATGCCACAATTTCCGGCAATTGGAGAGTCTCAAGTCCGAACAATGTTCTCCCAGAGAAAACTAAGTTTTGAAAACAATGGTCTCAACAATCTTTCATTTGCAAATGGGCTGGTGGCCTAATGGCACCTCTCCCTCCTTTAAGAGAGGGAAGGCCTTAGTTTTGAGTTTTGAATAATAGTAGCGGGATAATACTTGGCTCCTCATTGTGGAGGAGTGACTCCTTCTCCCTCTCACTCATATTATGCAATGTGCCTAACATGACAAATGAGAATTGATTGTGTACATATATCCCTATGTTATATTGTTATACACATGCGTCCATGTATATATGTTTATACGTCCAAATGAATATGAATATGTATCCATATATTTGTATTCACATGTCTACGTGTTTGTATCTACGTATCCATATTTTTTAAAATAAACTATGACATATGACATAATATAAGTGAGAAGGAAGAAAAATTGTCCCACCACTGTGAAAAGCCAAGTATTATCCATAGTAGCTAGTAACGTGTGTTTATTTTTGTCTAGATCTCCCCCAACCCCCTTCCTTCTTTTTTGGTAACACAACATATATTTCTTGTTTTCCTTTTTTATTTTCCTTCCCTCAATAATAGCCACATAATAGGAAAGTCAGGGTACTTTTATAAATGCATTTTAGCCCCCTTGTATATTCAGCAGCTGTTGGTTTATTTTTTTTATTTTTAATTTTTCTATACATATTTGCGCACTTTCGTGTATGCCAAAAACTTGTAATCTAAACCAATTCTATTATCCTTTCTGGTAATTTTACAAGGGGGCAAGAATTCATTTCCTTTGGCTGATGGCATGTCGTCTACAAATTTGTCATTCCATTGCTGGTTGGCCTCCTTCAAGTGGACTCTCAAAGCAGAGGTGCATCCCATTTCAGACACACCTACTATATATGTGGGTTTTCTTCACTGCTCAGAGCATCTACTGCATGGGACTCTTGGGTAAGAAGAAAATCCAAACCCATTTCCCAAATTACTCTCAAATCTTTAGGCATGTTACCATCGTCTCGGGAGCTGTTACCTCGATCTGTCTCGCTAGCATCTATTTTTCTCCAACACTTGCTTGGTCACCTCATTTTCTTCCTATGAGCTCTTTTGCTTGTTATGGTAGCATGTTATGTGATTGGGCGTGTTTGCCATTGGCTTTACCATAGAACTGTGATGCCACTTCTCCAAGCGCTTAACATCTTTAGAAGGATCATGCAATACAACTCGCCGCAGTTGCCACATCACGTCTCCCCAGGCCAAAATCCTCCATTTGATGTATGAGTTCAGAAGTCGTCATCTTTATCACATTAAAGATATCTAATTATGTATTTTGTTTGAGCTAAAAACATTGAATAATGCTGCTCTTATTCTTGTGTGTAAAACTTGTATGGCTTGAATTTTGATTATCAAATAACCAAACAGAGGAAAAGTTTGAGGTGTGCAGTCTATTCTTTAATTCTTCTTTCCTTTTGACTGAAAGTTGTCAGCCAATACCAAAGGAGCGCGCACCAACATTTACTACAGGAAAAATGAAGGAAAGAGGAAAACAAAAAATCATTAGGGTAAATGAAGCACCTTCTGAGTTAGAACACAAAATCGATGAGGAAAATTGCAACTTGACCCAAAATTGGTAAAGAAGTCTTTGAATGAAATTTCTATCCAAATTTCAGCATTTTTTTTGTTTCTCTGTTTTTCCCAAATTTTCCGAGATTCAAACAAAGGATACGATGCTGGTTCTAATAAAACTGTTTCTTATCACAATGAGAAAATGGAAATGCATCATGCCAGCAAAAATGAAATAGCAAGCAAGAATTTTTAAGCATATTTTTTATTCAATCGACTGATGTGCAAACAGAGCCCAATATTATAATCTGCCATGGCTGGGAGCAAAAACTCAAAAGAAGCTTCAAACAAGTTATAGCACTGTAAAATTGCTTTCATATTTTAGAAGTCAGAGATATTAAAAACTTTTAGTTTATATTTATTGCTCAGCTCCAACAAATCTAATGACAAATATTAAGAATCAATTACTGTTTGGAAGTCTCACATCTCACATCGATTAAATATCGAATTAAACATGGTTTCATATAACTATTTGGGCCTTTCACTTATAAGTTTAAGCTTGTAAGTTGAAAACTTAACAACACAATTCCTTTTTCACCAATCGGCTCAAGATTAATTTATTTCTTGAAGCGCCCCAGGTGGAGTAATTTATACTAGCGTGGGTACTTAATTGATGCATTTTAAACTTGGGATACCAAATTAAAGTTATCCCAAACTTGGGGGATGGTTTTCTGCATTTTACCCAAAGGTTTTTTCTATTTTGAGTCCAAAAATTAGTTTCTTATTTACTAAAACAAGACGGCCAATCTGCTAATACACTGTTCAACAAAACAGTGCTGTTATTTTAAAAAGTATTATTGCTTGACGTTTTGTTTGAATTCGGAAAGAATGAGGTCTAGGAAAGAAAACTGCTCAAATTTTGAAGCTTATCAGAAATAATTTTTCCTTTCCTTTCCTTCGGGTTAATTTTTCTTAGATTCATAGTTGCTAAGTGTTAGCCTAGTGGTGGATGAGGGAGGGTGGGATAAGCGTTAGGGTTAGGATTGAGATATGTTAAGGATTCAAAGCCCTCCGATTGTACCAAAAATAGATGCTACGGGCCCATTTGGGTGTTTAGATCAAAATTAAACAATTATTGTTATTTTACATTATAATAAATGTGTAAATCTATAATCTTGAATAGAAAAATTCAAAAAAGTGATCTTCATCTCATCACAAATGAAAGAGGAAATTTCAAATAGAAACATTTCATGAATTTTTAAAATTGATCCTCTAACATCAATCATCACGATGACTTCACTTTTATTGAATTTTCGAAAAAAAAAAAAAAAAAAACGCTATATTCGTTTAATAATCCTTCAGACATCCAAATGGGTCCTATGACATTCATTTTAATAACTCTGTTATTTTTTTATTTTTTTATATTTTTTTTAAATATTTTTTTCTGGATTTGTGAGCACTGAGAAGAAACCAATATCATCTGTTATGGCTCGGTTGGGAGAATGGGAGCACTACTGGTCTTTAAAGGGCTCTGAGTGGAGCTTAAAAACGCGTGACCGCAGCATGTTTCCTCTTAGTGAATTTCTTGCCAAATTTGGTTGACCCAAATAGAAATATTTTGATTAAAAAAAAAAGGGAAAAATTTTAACAAATGGGTATCAATACTTCTCTAAAAGTTTGAGCCTGAGATAACTGAAGTACTAAACCAACAAATAGGTATCAATTTTTTGGCATGAATTAATATTTGATACACAAATTTTGCATCAACAAAATTACATAATGAAAATTCAGGATAGTTTATGAATATTGGTCCTCCAGTCCTCCATGCTTAAATCACCATGCGAGAGAAACACAACCTATATCTATATGGTCCCACAAAAAAGGGAAATCTTACTCTGGTTTCCTATATTTATGTTGATCTTCAATAAAAGTCGTTGACCGACCAAAAAACATAAAATAATTAATAAAATAAAACTCAATTGCGTCTTCTCTAGCTATTGGCTGTGTATAGCCCATGCTATTTTTGACCTTTTTTTTTTTAAAGAAAATAAAAAATATATATATATATTTCCCTAAGAAGAAAAACAAAGGCACTATATTTAATGATTGTGAAGTGCAACCTGAGGGGCCAATGACTCTTGATTCTTGTGACATCTCCTACTACATTAAGAACGTGTTCTTTATGAAGGTTTTGATTTCAATTCAACCTAGGTGCATGCATTTACTTTTACTGTTGGAAAAAAAACAATACCTTTCTCTCTCTTTTTTGTTTTTTGTTTTTTAAGAAGGTAAGCCTATTGCCTTCTCTCGCTTCAGTTAATGCCCAAAAACCCCTACTACTGACTACTGGTCCTTTGAAAAGATAATCGAACCATTTACTTCTTCAAGTGTAGGTACTGACACCAGTGGTTCCACTCGATGCGGGATGTGGGTTTTAAAATATCAATTTTGGTCAAATTTTTGCAATGTGGCTATATCAATTTTGGTCAAATTTTTGCAATGTGGCTATATGCACACCTTGAAGTTCAATTTTGTCACGCGGTCTTATAAGTTGACCAATCTTGCCTCTAGAACTTTTGCAATGTGTGTTTATATGGGAATACAAACTTGGTAATTATATCAAATTTGGTGATGAGACCCCTTTTTTATTTTTGTAGTTTTAGTTTTTAATTTTTAATTTTTAATTTTTTTAATTTTTTTTTTTTTATATGCATGGTAAGAAAGAAAGAAAGAAAGAAAGAAAGTGAAATGTGGTGACAAAAATTTTACTTGGATCCTTCATGGCCATGGAATAATCATTTTACATGAAGAAACAACAAAGGTTTTGTCATATGGTAGACATCCAATATCTCCCCGACAAAATCTCTCCTAGAAATCTGGGTGTTAAACACCATAGATTTGTAATGTTCATTTATGATTAGAAAACCTGTCTTGATGTGGCGTGCAGTTATTGGATGAATTGTGAGACGTATATTAGAAAACCTGTCTTGGGCAGTGCTTCTATGATCTAAGAGTACAGACAGGAAAAAACAAAAAAAAAAAAAAAAAAAAGAGGGAAGAAATTGCTATGCATGAGTACAGGAGACATATGGGTACATGGGTCCAAAATGAAAAAAAAAGATTGCTGTGATTATTGAGATTACAGACTTGGGGAAAGAAAGAGATTGCTTAGATTATCGCCAAAAAAAATAAATAAAAAATAAAAATAATGATTGCTATGAGATTAAAGACTTGGGGGAGATTGGTGTGATTATTGAGATTACAGACTTAAGGGAAAAAATTGCATAGTTATATGGGTACATGGGTCCTTATCTCAATGGGTCCCAAAAAAAAACGGGGAAAAAAGGATTGCTGTGACTATTGAGATTACAGACTTGTGGAAAAAATTGTAGTCATATGGGTACATGGGTCCTTTTCTCAAGGTCCCCTAAAAATAAAAAATAAAAAATTAAAAAAAATTGGGATTGTTGTGATTATTGAGATTACAGGCTTGGGGGAAAAATTGCAAAGACATATGGTACTTGGGTCCATTTCTCAATGGGTCAAAACATAAAAGGGATTGTTGTGATTATTGAGATCACAGACTTGGGGAAAAAAATTTGCAAAGTCATATGGGTACATTGGTCCCTTTCTCAATGGATCCAAATAAAAAAACAGATTGTTGTGACTATTGAGATTACGGGCTTGGGGGAAAAAATTGCAAAGTCATATGGGTATCCATGGGTCCTTTTCTCAATGGGTCAAACAAAAAAAAAAAAAAAAAAAAAGGGTTGCTGTGATTATTGAGATTACAGACTTGGGGGAAAAAAATACAAAGTCATATGGGCATCCATGGGTCCTTTTCTCAATGAGTTCCAAAAAAAAAAAACAGAAAAAAAAAAAAGAAGATTACTGTGATTATTGAGATTAAAGACTTGGGGGAAAATTTGCAAAATCATATGTGTATCGATCGGTGGGTCCTTTTCTCAGTGGGTCAAAAAAAAAAAAAAAAAAAAAAAAAAAAGGATTTCTGTGATTATTGAGATTACAGACTTGGGGGAAAAAATGCAAAGTCATATGGGCATCCATGGGTCCTTTTCTCAATGAGTCCAAAAAACAAAAAATATTACTGTGATCATTGAGATTACAGACTTGGGGTACAAAATTGCAAAGTCATACGGGTGTCCATGAGTCCTTTTCTCAATGAGTCGAAAAAAAAGAAGAAGGATTACTGTGACTATTGAGATTACAGACTAGGGGAAAAAAATTTGCGAAGCCATATGGGTACATTGGTCCCTTTCTCAATGGGTTCAAATAAAAAAAGATTGTTGCGACTATTGAGATTACAGGCTTGGGGAAAAATTGCAAAGTCATATGGGTATCCATGGGTCCTTTTCTCAATGGGTCAAAAAAAAAAAAAAATGGAGAAAAAAAAAAGGGATTGCTGTGATTATTGAGATTACAGACTTGGGGAAAAAAACACAAAGTCATATGGGCATCCATGGATCCTTTTCTCAATGAGTCCCAAAAAAAAAAATTAGAAAAAAATTACTGTGATTATTGAGATTACAGACCTGGGGGACAAAATTGCAAAGTTATATGGTGTCCAAGGGTCCTTTTCACAATGAGTCCAAAAAAAAAAAAAAAAGGAGGATTACTATGATTATTGAGATTACAGACTTGGGGGGAAAAAAGCAGTCATATGGGTATGCATGGTTCCTTTTCTCAATGAATCCAAAAAACAAAACACGATTACTGTGATTATTGAGATTACAGATTTGGGGAAAAAAATTTGCGAAGTCATATGGGTACATTGGTCCCTTTCTCAATGGTTTCAAATAAAAAAAAAGGATTGTTGTGACTATTGAGACTATAGGCTTGGGGGAAAAATTACAAAGTCATTTGGGTATCCATGGGTCCTTTTCTCAATTAGTCAAAAAAAGGCTAAATTGCAGAAAACCCTTTGAAGTATGGGGGTTAGCAGATAACTCCCTTTATGTTTTAATTTTGTTAATGTGCCCCCCAAGTTCATTTGGAAGACAAAACCAATTGTTAATGGCCAATTGGCCATGACAAGGTGAGGGTTTCAGCAATTTTGAGCAACACGGGTCTGTTAACGGTATCACGTGCGTAGCTACGTGACTAATTTTCGTCAAATTTCATCAACAACAAGTGATGGTGGGACAAATTGACAAAAATTAAAACATAATTGACAAAATTAAAACATAATTATAAGGGGGTTATATGCTGACACACCCCCCCCCCCTCCCATACTTTAGGGGGGGTTTTTTGCAATTTACCCCTTCCCCCAACCATGGGTCCTTTTCTCAATGGGTCCCAAAAAAAAAAAAAAAGAAAGAAAAGATTAGCGTGATTATTGAGATTACAGAGCTGGGGGACAAAATTGCAAAGTCATATGGGTGTCCATGGGTCCTTTTCACAATGAGTCCAAAAAAGAAGAAGAAAGGATTACTATGATTATTGAGATTATAGACCTGGGGGAAAAAATGCAGTCATATGGGTATCCATGGGTCCTTTTTTCAATTAATCCAAAAAAACAAAACACGATTACTGTGATTATTAGATTACAAACTTGGGGAAAAAAATTGCAGTCATAGGTATCCAGGGGACCTTTTTTCAATGAGTACAAACAAAAGGAAAAAGAAAAGGATTACTATGATTATTGAGATTACAGACTTAGGGGAAAAAATTGCAGTCATATGGGTATCCATGGGTCCTTTTCTCAATAAATCCAAAAAACAAAACACGGTTACTATGATTATTGAGAGCAGAGACTTGGGAAAAAAAATTGCAGTCATATGGGTATCCATGGGTCCTTGTCGATCCCAACGATTCAAAAATAGAAAAAAAAAAGAAAAAGAAAAGGATTACTATGATTGTTGCGATTACAGAATGGGTCCAAAAAGTCTAATGCTTCTATGTCCGTCTAAGGCGGCACCAACGCCATATACAACTTAATATTTTGCTCAGTCAATTTAAATAGATCGAGTTCCATAGCATTGAAGAACCAGAAGGAAAGGCTTTGTTGAGTGATAAATGAGGACATCAGGGAGAGAGCTTGGAAGTGTCATCCGCCCAAGACGCGGGTTTAGGGTGAGAAGAGTTAGAGTTGCAGAAAGGCTGAATAAAGCAGTGCATATCTGCCTCTATCATCTTCGTGGCAACCATGAAAGGTCAGTCCTCACTCCTCTCCTTTGCGTCTGTGTTTTATTTTGTTTAATTTGTTTATAACTTGTAAGGAATAATGACTCAGTCCCGTTTTGTCATCTTCATCTTCATCTTCGTGGCTCGCTTTTCCGTTATCATTTTTGTTTACTCTACAAGTCCCACAAGCCTCTTCAGCGTACTCCGCCATGTCTGTCCACTGGCAATCCGCACAGCCTGTGGCAAGTCTGTCTCAGCCAATGGAGTTTCGGGACGGGGATGACGTGGCATCCACTTTCTTAAAATATTGTGTTTTGTTAACGTCTTTCTTCTCTAACTCTCTAAAGACACATGTTAATTAAGCTTGCAATAGTTAATGAGCTTGTATAAGAAATGGTGAAAAATGAATAGAGAACAGTAAAAATTGTTTGAAAAAATGTGAAAATACTTTAAAAAATGTTCATAGTGCAAACACATTTGTCCATTCAATGATTAACTCATTAACTGCCGCATGTTAAGAAAAATCCTTTTTTATTAAGTACAAATAAAATCAATAAATGAAACCGGCCAGTAGGCTTAATATTTCCATTTTTTACTTTTGGCACCGTTTGGTTGGGATTATTTTAAGATCTTTTTATAAGTAGAAAAAGATCTTTTTAACTTTTTTGCTTCTTGCTTTTAAGTAAAAGCAACAAAGCAAAAGTATGTTTGGTAAAAACGATTTTTGCTTTTACTTTTTATAAGAAAAGCAAAAAGCATGTTTGGTAACATAATTTTTGCTTTTACTTTTATTTTAAAAAAATTTAAATAAATGCCCACTTGTTTCAAAAATTTAAAAAAAAAAAAAAAAAAGAATCTAAACTTACAATCTACGAGTAATTCTAAAAAAATGCAAAATCCATGAATTCTACATGGCTTGCATTACTATGCATGTCTCCTAACCAACTTCTTATTTCTACCATGACTCCTAGTTATGGAATAAATTTTGACCTATTCTATTTACCTATTTGTTTAGATATCGCATATTCTATTTGCCTATTTATTTTATTTTTTTTATAAGAAACAACATTGTATTAAACAAAAAGGGGAATACACGTTGGACAAGGAGTCCAACCAACATATTCTGTTTGCCTATTTGTCATGATTCTTAAAAAAGTGAAAGACCCAGCTCAAATAAGCCAATTAGTACGATATGAGTTGGGGCTATGATGGCACAAATAGCATTTTCCTCACAAATTTACCGTTGGATTTTCTTTTCTGGCGGCACATATGTAAGACAAGGTGAGATTATGGAGTCTGACACCCCAAATTAGGGACTCTTATTCTCTCATATATTAACATAAATAAATAATTCACTTACAGCTTTTTACAAACTGCAATTGCACACTTTGGTGCATCTATGCATGCACCCATTAGTTATCATATAAACATTCTTTTTCCAGTCAAATGTAATTGAAATTTTACAAGCCGAATGAATTTCATACAACAAATGTTCATGATAGAGCCTCAACCACTCCAAGGACAGTGACCTCTGCTTCCACCCAGCAAGTGTCCTTCAAAAGGAACCCCATGTTTGGCTGATTGAAACTACATTGTGTAATGAATCTTGGCCACCCACGATTGTTTTTTTAACTTTTTACTTTTAAAAGCAAAAAAGATCTTAAAATAAGTTTAACCAAACGGTGCCTTTGTTTTTAGTCCTGTTAAGTTTCCAACTTATAAGCCTAAGCTAGTAAGTAGAGGGCTCAAACAGGTATATGAAGACATGTTTAACTCGATATTTAATCGATGTGGGATGTGGTATATTTCTAACACTCCTTCTCATGTGCAGGCCTAACAAGATTCAAATGGCCTGTCACGTGGACAATAAAGACAGGCTCATGAGCGAAACGGGCTCAGGAACAACATGCTCTGATACCATATTAAGTTTCCAACTTATAAGCTTAAGCTAGTAAATGGAGGGCCCAAACAGGTATATGAAGACATGTTTAACTCGATAGTTAATTGATGTGGGATGTGGTATATTTCCAACAGGCCCAGAGGCTTTTACACTAATTTGTTCAAGTAACTCCTTTTTTATTTGTTTGTGCAAGTAAATCCAATTAGGCCGTGAATCGGATACTGGCGAAGCTAAGGACCCTGGCTCAGTAGGTGTTTCGGGCATGTAATCTTTGCTCATAGGGGCAGGCTGGATTAATTAAGGTCTTTAAGAATTGAAGGATCCTTGGGTAGGCTTGGACTCTTTAATTTACGTGGAGTCGAAACCAAGATTTCTGTAAATCTCACAGCCTTATTGGAATGGGACATGCCATTAGATCCAAAGGTCTTTGTCATCCTACAAAGATTGATCACTCAAACTTTTATTGACCATTTGGTTGTCCAAGCAAAAATTAAATAATTATAATATGTATTACATATAGTGGTATTGAAAGTACAAATTCATCACTTTGATTGGATTGGTTGGTAGGGACTCAAAGTTCTCTTCTAATTGGGATAGCTTCTTTGAGGGTTTGAGAGAAGAGGATACCTTAGATGAGCTAGTTATGAAGGTGAAGCAACATCGCAATAGGAAATATTCCAAGTCCTAGAGAAGATAGGGAGAACAAGGTTTTTGATTTTGGTGCCATCATTTGCATTTGTAGTGACTGTGTGACTTCTTGCAGGGGGTTTGTGATTGTTCTACTATTCTCTCTGCAGTTTCTTATTGTAGGAGCTTTGTTGTTGGGTGTCGGTTCTCTTAGAAGTAAGTGCTTCGGATTTTTTTTGGGTGTCTGGGTAGTCTCTTTGGTATTTTGGGAGAGAAGAAAGAGAGGAGGGGGGAGGGGGGGGGGGGGGGGTGGTGTTGGTGGTTGGGTGGTTGGGGATTTTTCTTCTATCTAGTGTGCTTTTGTTGGAGTGCCTTATGTTGTTTTGGGGTTGGTTATGCTGCTTTTCGGTGTATCGTTTTATTATCTTAATAATATCTTTTTGCGGACTAAAAAAAAAAATCACTTTGAATTAACCTATTTAATAAAGTTGAAGTCATCACTCATCACTTTTGTTGGTGTTATGATAAGTGGTCACTAAATGGTAAGTGGGTTTTTCAAGTAGTAAGTGAGTCACTTCAATAGTAAATGGTGTGATACCTTAAAAACCTTGTGATTACCATATAATTACCCTTCAATAATAGCCACATATATAATTAGAAGTCAGGGTACTTTTATAAATGCATCTGAGCCCTCTTGTATATTCAGAAGCTGTTGATTTATTTTTGAATTTTTCTATACATATCCAAGCACTTTTGTGCATGTCAAAAACTTGTAATCTAAACCAATTCCATTATCCTTTCGGGTAATTTTGCAACGGAGCAAGAGTTTATTTTCTCTAGCCCATGGCATGTCGTCTACGTATTTGTCATTCCATTGTTGGTTGGCCTCCTCCAAGTGGACTCTCAAAGCAGAGGTGCATCCCCATCTCAGACACACCCACTATATATGTGGGCTTTCTTCACTGTCCTGAGCATCTATTGTATGGGACTCTTGGCCAAGAAGAAAATCCAAACTCATTTCTCAAATTACTCTAAAATCTTCAAGCATGTTACCATCGTCTCGGGAGCTCTTTCTTCTGTCTCGCTAGAATCTATTTTTCTCCTACACTTGCTTGGGCACCTTATCTTCTTCCTATGGGCTCTTTTGGTTGTCATGATAGCATCTTATGTGATTTGGCGTGTTTGCCAATGGTTTTACCATAGAATTGTGAAGGCGCTTCTCCAAGTGCTTAACATCTTTAGAAGGATCATGCAATACAACTCGCAACGGCTTCCACGTCACGTCTCCCCATGTGAAAAATCCGCTGAGGCCATTTGTTGTATGAGTTCAAAAGCCGTCATCTCTATCACATTAAAGATATCTAATTAAGTATTTTGTTTGAGCTAAAAACATTGAATAATGCTGCTCCTATTCTTGTGTGTAAAACTTGTATGGCTTGATATTATGTCTTGAATTTTGATTATCGTTGTGTGTAAAACTTATATGGATTGATATTATGTCTTGAATTTTGATTATCAAATAACCAAACAGAGGATAAGTTTGAGGTGTGCAGTCCATTCTTTCTTCTTTCCTTTTGACTGAAAATTCTCAACCAATACCAAGGAACACTAACATTTACTATAGGAAAAATGAAGGAAAAAGGAAAATGAAAAATCATCAGGGAAATGAAGCACCTTCTGAGTTAGAACACAAAATCGATGGGGAAAATTGCAACTTGACCCAAAATTGGTAAAAGAAGTCTTTGAATGAAATTTCTATCCAACTTTCAGCGTTTTTTTTGTTTCTCTGTTTTCCCCAAACTTTCTGAGATTCAAACAAAGGATATGATGCTGGTTCTGATAAAATTGTTTTTATCACAATGAGAAAATGGAAATGCATCATCCCAGCAAAAATGAAATAGCAAGCAAGAATTTTTAAACATATTTTTTATTCAATCGACTGATGTGCGAACAGAGCCCAATATTATAATCTGCCATGGCTGGTAGCAAAAACTCAAAAGAAGCTTTAAACAAGTTATGGCACTATGTAAATTAAAATGCTTTCATATTTTGGAAGTTAAGATGTTGAAAACATTTAGTTTACATTTACTGCTCGGCTCCAACAAATCTAATGACAAATATTAAGGATTAGTCAACAATTCCTTTTTCACCCATCAGTTCAGGATCTATTTCTTGAAGCGCCCCACGTGGAGTAATTGATACTCCCTCCGTCCCACAAAGATAAGTCATTTTTTTTTAACCTTTTTTGTCTCAAAATGTATATCTATTTTGAATTTCAAATCATTATTTTTTCTAACTTTTCTATACCACCCTTTGCTATTTCAATAATTACTTTCAACACAAAACCCAATATTAAATAACTTTTGGAAAGATGAAGTTTAATCCTCCATGGCAAGTAAATATAATGATGGCTTTTTTTAGGCACCGTTTGGTTACACTTTTTAAAAGATCTTTTTTTAAGTAGAAGAAGTCATTTTTTTACTATCTTGCTTTTTGCTTTTAAGTAGAAGCAACAAAAACAAAAACGCGTTTGGTAAAATTGATTTCGCTGATGATTTTTTGAATGTCATGGGAAACTCTACCAAATCATCGTTACCCAAACAGAAGTCTAGGACAGGCACAATCTCTCTTGATCACGAATTTTTCGAGTTAAGGTCAAATTCATCCAAAAGATAAAAATGACTTTTAAAGGCAAAACTTAATTGCTTTTGCTTAAAATCCAATATTTTGCTTTCTGCTTTCTAGAAGTCCTTTTTAATTCCTCTAGCCAAACAGTGCTTTTTGCTTTTACAATTTTTTGCTTTCAAAAGCAAAAAAGATCTTAAAATAAGTGCAACCAAATGGTGCCTTAAACTACGTGTTTTGTCAAACTTGATTTATTTTTGTAAGACGGAGAAAGTACTCGTTTAGGCGTTTGTAAAGTGACGATTTGTTATTATTATTATTATTATTATTTTTCACTCTAGGACATGAACACGTGTTCCCCTGAAGAGTGTCGGCATCACTTATTATTTCTGGCTATCAGTTTCGTCTCTTCTTTATTTTTTATGAAGTGGAACCCCTAATCCCACCGTTAACCATATGTTTTCTCAATTAAGGTAAACCTTGGATTACACAAAACAGCTATCATAATTCGCTGGGGACTTGGGGGCAGCTTCCCCTCTTTGGCAGCACTCCAGCTCTATTATTACATGAATAGCTGTTTGAATCCTATATATATATTTTTTTTTTGAGAACATGGGCGTTTTAATATCTGCAACAGTGTCTGAAACCAACCTGCTTATATTCATTGCGGGTAACCCCGAATTAAGACAACCCGATTAATAAACCCATATCTTTTAGACGTGAAGTAGGGGTGGAGTGGACATAGCCATATGGGCCATGCTCGGGACCTTGGCCCAGTAGGACTTTGGGCGTGTAATCTTTGCTCATAGGGGCAGGCTGGATTAAGGTCCTAGCCTTAAGGCTTTGATTTGAATTATCTTTGGGCGGGCTTGGACTCTTTAATTTCTGTCCGGCTCGATCTTTTAATGCTTGGTCCATCAATATTTTATTACCCGTTTGGTTGTACAATTCAAAATTAAATACGTAATGATAATTATAATAGGTTTTGTATTGTGTTAAAGGCATAAATTCATTACCTTGGTCATTGAACGAAACTTTTTAACAAAATTGAATTTATCAAATTATCATTTTAGTTGAAGTTAAATAGAATCAATTCTTAGATTCTATGAAATGCCACTATTTTTAATTTTGACTCTCATTTTGGTGATGTTCATCGTCCTCTTTAAATAATTTCATTCCAAGTGATGGATTTATGCTTATCATACCATGTAAAATACATTAAAATTATTTACTCCATAATTTTCATTTAAATGGTCAAACGGGCCCTTAATTATCAATACAAAAGTTGGCTTAGCAACCCCACCCGAACCCACTGTAGCCAAAGGTACGATTTTATGTCAATGGCAAAACATTACAAAATGGAAATAAAACGGAAAATTAGTTTGGGCTGTTTCGGCGAAAATAGAAATTAAATAATTAATTTTAGTTTGTTTTACGAATGATTTAAGGTACAAACAGGGAGAGCCATGAATTCACTTTAATGAGGACATTTTTTTTAGTTGGTTGTTATAGTTTTAAACTCTATAATTAGTAGATAAATTATTATTTTTTATTTTTTACCAACAAGGATTTCCAAACCTTTGAATCAGAATGCCTTGATGCTCAAAATAAACTAGATGGAATGAGAATTCAAATTAATGACCTTTTGTTTTTTGAGGCGTGAGTCTAGGAATAACTAATTTACCTCTTGAGATTAAATAAAAATAAAATAAATAAATTAGTTGACTAGAACATCTGATGGAGCGGGATAAAGGCTCAACCCTCAATTGTTATAATTAGATTAGCATTGCACCAATAATGCAATTGTCATTTTTTCGGTACCTTGCGGTTTCTGCAACATATCTCTCTCTATGGCTTATGGAACCCAACGCAATAAATGTTGCTTGTTGAAGTTGTTCGACAAATAGCAAGATCTTAAAAGCCTATACCAAATCTGTGATCGCATTCAGGAACAAACCACCCCTGTCATTAATTGTACCAATTTAGGAGACTAAGCTACTGACGAATAAAGTGGGCAAGTGGGTCAATAAGTTTGACAATTCTGTGTCTGAGGTGGCAGTCGGGCTCCAACGCCATTACATGGTAGAAGTTTTAATATTTTGCTCAGGCAATCGAGAGAAGAGCAACAGAGAAAAGGCTATAATTCCGTACATGTGTGATAAAATGAAGACATCAGGGAGAGAGTTTGGAAGCGGCGGCCGCACAAGACGCAGGTGATTTAGGGTGAGAAGAGTTAAAGTTGCAGAAAGCAGCTGCTGGGTGAATAATAATACGAATAATACAATACATATCTGCATCTATCATCATCATTTTCTTCATGCTAACCATGAAAGGTCAGTCCTCAAAAACACCTACTCCTCTTACTCGTGTGTTTGTTTTGTCTATAATTTTTAAAAAGTGATGACCCAGTCCCGCGCGTTTTGTTGTCTTTATATCCTTTTTTGTTTGTTTATTCTACTGCAAGTGCCTCAAGCTAGCCTCTTCGATCAACGTGCTCAGCTATGTCCACTGGTAATCCGCACAGCCAGTGGCAAGTCTCACTCACCCTGAAACCTATAAATGGGTGCAAGTCAATGGCCTTGTGGGTTGGTAGTACTTCTTCTATATGGGAGAGGTTCTATGTTCAAATCTTATGATAGTTTATACGTACTCCATCTAATGAATTTCTTATATATCCATGCTACCAAAAATTAAAAAATAAAAAATAAAAAATGGGTGAAACATGAGTAAACCCCGATAAATTAACAACCGCATATATACAACCCAAACCCATTAATTCCAGGTGGATACACTGGTTCGGGTTGGAGTTGCCAGCCCTAGACCATGGTTTTTTTTTCGAGTGCTAGTTAGTACATCCACGGGACTAGGGCGATGTGGCATCCATTTTTTTAAAAAATAAAAGTTACTCCGTATTCATTTTTCTAATTAAGTACAAATAAAATGGGGTATGGTTAAAATTTCCATTTTTCTCTTTTTGTTTTTAGCCCAGATCGAGCCCTTTACACTGTAATTTGTTCAAGTAAAACCCTTTTTTTTTTCTTTTTTTTTAAATTAAAATAAAAAATAAAAAAAGTCGTAAAAGGAGGGGTGCGGTGGGTTGAGGATTAGCAAGTTAATCTAATTCGGCTGTAAATTAGAGGCTGATATAGCCTTATGGGCCAAGCTAAGGTCCCCGGCTCAGTAGCTCTTTGGGCATGTAATCTTTGCTCATAGGGGCAGGCTGGATTAAGATCCTTAAAGTTTGAATGATCCTTGGGCGGGCTTGGACTCTTCAATTTATGTCCGGCCCAATCTAATAATGCTTGATCAATCAAAATTTTATTCCCTGTTTGGTGGTCTAAATAAAAATTAAACAATTATGATTTCTATAATAATAAAGATATAAGTCCATCACCTTGAATGGGTCTATTTAACAAAGTAGAAGTTAAATAGGATCAATTCTCAGAATCCATGAAATGCCACTATTTTAAATCTTCACTCTCATTTTGGTGACGGTGTTGTTTTGAATTTGTCTATGGATTTGTACGTTTAATACTATGTAAAATATACTAAAATTATTTAATTATCATTTGGATGGTTAAACAGGCCCTTAATCATATCAATATAAAAGTTGGTTTAAATACAATATTATACATAAGCTACCTTTGATTAATGAATAATATTTTAAATTAAGTTACCCAATGCAGCTGGGCTTGATAATCAATCTCATTTTCCTTTCTTGGTAATTTTGCAAGGGAGCAAGAGTTCATTTCCTCCGGCCCATGGCATGCGGTCTACATATTTGTCATTCCAGTGCTGGTTAGCCTCCTCCAAGTGGACTCTCAAAGCAAAGGTGCATCCTCATTCCAAACACAACCCCTATATATGTGGGTTTTCTTCACTGCCTTGAGTATCTACTGCATTAGACTCTTGAGAGCTCTTTCTTGTGTCTCACTAGCATTTATTTTTCTCCAACACTTGCTTGGCCATCTCATTTTCTTCCTATGGGTTCTTTTGCTGGTCATGGTAGCATGTTATATGATTTTGCGTGTTTGCCAATGGCTTTACCTTGGAACTATGAAGGTAGTTCTCCAAGTGCTTAAATTCTTTAAAAGGATCATGTAATGCTACTCGCGGCAATTGCCATTTCTGCCCACGTAATTTTCTATGGCCATTTGATGAAAAGCGGCCAGTTATTCAATTCACATTAAAGATATCTAAGGATTTAATATTGCTCTTATTCTGGTGTGTAAAACTTAATGGATTTATATATGTTATGCATTGAATTTCGATTATTAATTGAATAGCCAAACAGAGGATAAGTGTGATTTGTGTAGTCTACTAATTCTCTGTTCTTTTCTTGCGACTCTTTGGCCTCGTTTGGTATACTAGATATAGGATCTGGATTGTATAGGATTAGGCGGGATAGGCTCTCCTGTTGGATAACTATACCCTTGTCTATCCTTACCTATCCCGTCCCCTTTGTTTGGTAGATGTCAGGATATCAAGGAGCACCAACATTTGCTGTATAGGAAAACGAAGGAAAGGGGAAAGGAAAAATCAATAGTGAAATGAGGCAGCTGCTCATGAGTTAGCGCACACAAACAACTTGTGGAGAATTGCAAGTTGAGCCGCAGTTGGTAAAGAAGTACTCTTTGCAAGAGTTTCCTTCCCCACAAATGTGTCTTGTAGTCTGCATTGCACGCGGTGGGACAATTTGCAATAGGGAATGCTGTTTGTGTTAGGGGCCAATTTGCCATTAGTTTCTCGTATTTGCAAGCAGGAGAGTATGCATATATCTTCAATAAACAAACAAAAAAAAAAAAAATGTATTCTGATTCTCAACAATCCTACATTAATTATGCAATTAGGCCAATAGAGCACTACAAACCCACATTTAATTAATTCCTTCGACAACCCAAGTAAGCCCTCCAGCTCTAGCATCTTTCGCTACCTAGCTTGGTGCCGCCCCCGCCATTCGTAATTGGAACCAATTTATGATGGCGCCTAGTAGCCATTTGAACAGTTTCTTGGTTGAAAGGTTCAGGTTTGGTCAAGCATAGAGAATTTCATTAGCCAAGGAGGCAACAATATATATATATATATATAGAGAGAGAGAGAGAGAGAGAGAGAGAGAGAGAGAGAGAGAGAGAGAGAGAGTCAGATTTGTGGTATGCCAGATTCATCCATACCAAGATCCTTTAGTTATTAGCTTGACTTTAGGATAACCATAATAGACTCTTATATTAGCCAATCCCAATCAGCTTTCTTTCTTCAATTTTTTTATTTTTATTTTATTTTTATTTTTTTAACAACAATAGATTTGCAGTCAAGGAGGAGTGGAGGACTCTATTTATTTTTGCCTGCAGCTCTGCCTCCTCTTCCCCATCAGTGCCTCCATCATTTTAATTAGCTACCAACACCATAAAAGAGAACAAGTTCCACCATCTAATGAACTTTATTTATTTTTTCCATTGATCAGCAGGGGTCAATCTAATTTAAAAAGATCAATCAAGAAATATTGTGTTATTATTTTATTTATTCATTTGATATTAGGAGGTTTAAGATGCTTTCACCTGACTCATCCCTTCGGCACATAAAGTCTCCCTAGCCTGTCCCACATTCACCGGAACAAAGCTCATGGAGTGACCCTGAGAGAGAGTGGTGAGAGTTGAATCCAAGACCTTTTACCTGTTAAGAGGCTCAAAAACCACTCGACCCACTTTTAAGAAATATTGTATTAGTTTCCTTTCTTACAATAAAATGACATAAAATTTGCAAATGTCAAATGAATTCAAGCATAATCTATATATAGAGAGAGTATATGAAGGCACATACCCATTACTTCATCAAATAGCTATGGTGCATGTATCTTTGTTGATGACTCATTCTTGTGAGCGCTTCGTACATTGGCTAAATTATTTGTAGGTGGGGCATCAGCCATTTTATGCCAATTGATTAAGTGATTTCTGGATCAAGGCCATTCATTGGCTAAAGTATTTGTGGTCACCATAACCAATAAAATCATTAATTGATTGACATTATTTGTCAGATTCATGCTCTAATTATCTTGAGGCATTACTTAGAAATTAGGGGTTGGAATGATGGTTGTAAAATTTCAAAAACAAATACAAATAATTATAATAAAGCAAAAAATAATTATAATAGTAATATCCTAAAGCATCTGGATTTTGTTGAGAAAAACTGTTGATTAGAAATTTTTTTATCATAAACCATGTATCTTATAAACTTATAACTAAATTTTTTTCTTATATACCAAAACAAAAAGGTTAATCCGGTAAAAAGTCTTCTTGCTTAAGGTTTTTTTTGGATCTCGAAAAGAATGAGGTGAAGGAAAGGAAACTGCTTAAAAAAAAAAAAAAAAAAAAACATCTAGATGGGCAAATATTTTTAGCATTTTCCTTTCCTTTCCCTCAAATTTTGGGGGATTCAAACAAAGGTTAAGATGCTGATTCTGATAAAACCATTTTAGAACAATTAAAAAAAAAAAGGGAAATTCATGTCATATGTCATCAAAAATGAAATAGCATACTTAACAATTTTTTTTTTTTTTTTTTAAAAGGCTGCCTAGACTTTTGAATCATTTTGTTGATCCGATCGGCAATTCGGCAGATATTTGAGCAAAACCCAATTTTATTACTAACTGTCATGGCCGAGAGCAATAAATCAAAAGAAGCTTCAAAAAAGTTACTCCCTAAGAAGCACGAACACTTTTCTAGATGTGCCGTATCCGTGTCAGACATGACACTCCTCTAACATACTTTTGACACGATACTTCTCTCTTTCCATCTTTTTTGTTTCTTTAATCTTCTTCTTTCTTTTTCTTTCTTTCTTTCTTTCTTTTTTTTTTTTTTTTTTTTTTTTTTTTTCAATGAATAACTCCACTAGAGGTTTCCAAAAACAATATAAAAAAAATGCATTTTGAATGATGAATGTAAAACTATATACATAAAATATGCATTTTATTAATAGTGTGCATGTCCTAATCATGTCGTGTTCTAGATTTTCAGAATTTGTTGTGTTGGAATATATGTGTCATATCGTAATCGTGTCGTGTGTCCATGCTTCTTAGGTTACTCCGTATGGCATCATGTAAAGGTGGTGCTTCGTATTTTAGAAGTTAGGGATATTGAAAACATTAAGGCCTGTTTGGATTTCCAATTCTACCTTAAACAATTCAAAAAAAAATTTATATAGTATTGAAGGTACAAATATATCATATTGAATTAAAATATTTTAAAAAATTGAAATCATCACCGTAGTTGACGTTATAGGATGAATTCCTTAAAATTCATAAAATGATATTATTTTGAATTTCCACTTTTATTTATAAAGATGACTTTCATTTTTTTGAAACTGTAAATTCAAAATAATGGATTTGTACCTTTAATATTATATAAAATTTGTAAAGAAAGGAAAGGAGAGGAGAAGAGGCCTAAGCTATTTATAATAAGGAAAATGCTATTGATCTCTAATGGTCTGTTTGTGAGTTTATGAGAGAAAAATAAATAAATAAAAGGGTGGTGGTTTCCTTGCTTTTTATTTGGGAGGGTATGAAAGAAAATTAGGAAAAGATTCCTTAAATGCACATTTTACGAAAATTAGGAAAAGATTCCTTAATTTCCACTAGCGTGCTTCTCTTATCAAATGTGCTAAGGTTTATCTCTTCTTTTCAATTTCTTGACTTGTTATGTCATTTTGTCAGCACTTTCTTTAAGGAATTCCACGGTTGGTATTTTATCAGTCCTTTTGTATGCTTCTATTTTTTTGATCCAGAAATTACTTAATCAATTGGCATAAAATGGCTGATGCCCCACCTACAAATACTTTAGCCAATGTGCGAAGCGCTCACAAGAATGAGTCATCAACAAAGATCCGTGCACCATAGCTATTTGATGAAGTAATGGGTATGCGCCTTCATATACTCTCTCTCTATATATATAGATTATGCTTGAATTCATTTGACATTTGCAAATTTTATGTCATTTTCTTGTAAGAAAGGAAATTAATATAATATTTCTTGACTTTTGAGAGGTGGGCCGAATGATTTTGAAACCTCTTATTGAGGGAGAGGTTTTGGGTTCAGCTCTCACCACTCTCTCTCAGGACCATTCCATGAACTTTGTCCAGTGCATATGAGACAGAGAGACTTTAGGTGCCCAAGGGATTAGTCGGGTGAAACATTTGAAACCTCCCAATATCAAAATAAATAAAATAATAACACAATATTTCTTGATTGATCTTTCTAAATTAGATTGACCCCTGCTGATCAATGGAAAAAATAAATAGAGTAAGTTCATTAGATGGTGGAACTTGTTCTCTTTTATGATATTGGCAGCTAATTAAGAATGATAGAGGCACTGATAGGGAAGAGGAGGCAGAGCTGCAGGAAAAAATAAATAGAGTCCTCCTTGAATGCAAATCTATCGTTAAAAAAATAAAAAATCTGATTGGGATTGGCTAATATAAAAGTCTATTCTGGTTATTCTAAAGTCAAGCAGAAAACTAGAGGATCTTCGTTTGGATGAATTTGGCATACCACAAAGCTGACTCTCTCTCTCTCTCTCTCTCTCTCTCTCTATATATATATATATATATATATTGTTGCCTCCTTGGCTAATGAAATTCTCTAGGCTCGATCAGACCTGAACCTTTCAACCAAGAAACTGTTCTAATGGCTACTAGGCGCCATCATAAATTGGTTCCAATTACGAATATATGGCGGCACCATGCTAGGTAGCGAAAGATGCAAGAGCTGGAGGGCTTTACTTGGGTTGTTGAAGGAAATGTGGGTTTTTTTCTTTCTTTTTTTTTTTTTTTTTTTTTGTTGGTAGATGAAGGAAATGTGGGTTTGTGGTGCTCTGTTGGCCTAACTGCATCATTAATGATTGTTGAGAATCAGAATACATTTTTTTGTTTATTGAAGATGCATATTCCTCTGCTTGCAAATAAGTTGCTCATCATTTGATAAACTTATGGAAAATTGGCCCCTTGACACAAACAGCATTCCCTATTGCAAAGAGTACTTCTTTACCAACTGCAGCTCAAATTAATTGCAATTCTCCACAAGTTGTTTGTGTGCGCTAACTCATGAGTAGCTGCCTTATTTCACCACTTATTTTTCCTTTCCCCTTTCCTTCGTTTTCTTGTACAGCAAATGTTGGTGCTCCTTGATATTGGTTGAAAACTTAAAAGAGTCGAAAGGAAAGAACAGACAATTAATAAACTACACAAATCACACTTATCCTCTATTTGGCTATTCAATTAATAATTGAAATTCAATACGTAACATGTATAAATCCATAAAGTTTTACACACCAAAATCGGAGCAATATTAAATCCTTAGATATCTTTAATGTGAATTGAATAATTGGCTGCTTTTCATCAAATGGCCATAGAAAATTATGTGGGCAGAAATGGCAACCGCCGCGAGTCGCATTGCATGATCCTTTTAAAGAATTTAAGCACTTGGAGAACTACCTTCATAGTTCCAAGGTAAAGCCATTGGCAAACGTGCAAAATCATGCAACATGCTACCATGACCAGCAAAAGAACCCATAGGAAGAAAATGAGGTGGCCAAGCAAGTGTGGAGAAAAATAGATGCTAGTGAGACAAAGGAAAGAGTTCCCGAGACAATGGTAACATGACTAAAGATTTGAGAATAATTTGGAAAATGAGTTTGGATTTTCTTTCTTGTCAGGAGTCTAATGCAGTAGATGCTTAAGGCAGTGAAGAAAGCCCACATACATAGGTTTTGTGTTTGAAATGGGGATGTCCCTTTTCTTTGAGAGTCCTCTTGGAGGATCCTAACCAGCACTAGAATGACAAATATGTAGACCACATGCCATAGGTTGGAGGAAATGAACTCTTGCTCCCTTGTAAAATTACCAAAAAAGGAAAATGAGATTGGTTACCAAGCCTAGCTGCATTGGGTAACTTAATTTAAAATATCATTCATTCATTAATCAAAGGCAACTTATGTATAATATTGTATTTAAACCAACTTTTATATTGATATGATTAAGGGCCTGTTTAACCATCCAAATGAAAATTAAAAACTTTTAGTGTATTTTACATAGTATTAAACGTACAAATCCACCACCTTAAATAGATAAATTCAAGACAACGCCGTCACCAAAATGAGAGTGAAGATTTAAAATAGTGGCATTTCATGGATTCTGAGAATTGATCTTATTTAACTTCAACTTTGTTAAATAGACCCATTCAAGGTGATGGACTTATATCTTTACTGTTATAGAAATCATAATTGTTTAATTTTTATTTGGACCACCAAACAGGGAATAAAATTTTGATTGATCAAGCATTATTAGATTGGGCCGGACATAAATTGAAGAGTCCAAGCCCGCCCAATGATCATTCAAGCTTTAAGGATCTTAATCCACCCTGCCCCTATGAGCAAAGATCACATGCCCAAAGAGCTACTGAGCCAGGGACCTTAGCTTGGCCCACATGGCCATATCAGCCTCTAATTTACAGCCGAATTAGATTAACTTGCTAATCCTCAACCCACCCTACCCCTCCTTTTATGAAGTTTTTTTTTATTATAAAAAAAAAAAAAAAGGGATTTACTTGAACAAATTACAGTGTAAAGAGCTCGATCTGGGCTAAAAACAAAAAGAGAAAAATGGAAATTTTAACCATACCCGATCTTATTTGTACTTAATTAGAAAAATGAAAAGCTTTTATTTTTGTTTAAAAATGGATGCCACATCGCCCTAGTCCCATGGATGTACCAACTAGCATTTGAGAAAAATACCATGGTTGAGTCTAGGGCTGGCAACTCCAACCCAAACCAGTGAATCCAACTGGCCGGAATTAATGGGTTTGGGTTGTATATGTGCGGTTATTAATTTATCGGGGTTTACTCATGTTGCACCCAATTTTTTATTTTTTATTTTTTAATTATTGGTAGCATGGATATATAAGAAATTCATTAGATGGAGTATAAACTATCATAAGATTTGAACATAGAACCTCTCCCATTTAGAAGAAGTACTACCAACCCACAAGGCCATTGACTTGCACCCATTTATAAGCAGGTTGGTTTCAGATTGGCTGTGCGGATTACCAGTGGACATAGATGAGCACGTTGATGGAAGAGGCTAGCTTGAGGCACTTGCAGTAGAATAAACAAACAAAAAGGGATATAAAGACAACAAAAGGGGACTGGGTCTTCACTTTTTAAAAATTATAGACAAAACAAACACAGGCGCAAAAGGGAGTAAGAGGAGTGTTTTTGGAGGACTGACCTTTCATGGTTAGCATGAAGAAGATGATGATGATAGATGCAGATATGAATGTATTGTATTATTAGTATTATTATTCACACAACAGCTGCTTTCTGCAACTCTAACTCTTCTCACCTAAACCATGTTGTGGTATGTGGAGTCTGATGATATTGGTCAGCAGGATTGACCGGGGGGTTTGGGGGTGGAGCCCCCAAGGGGGTCAAAGACCCCCGCCGTGCCGAAGGCACGGCCCACCGTACAACTTTTTCGTACTTTTATGTAGGGGTATTTTAGGTATTTTCCCATGGTTTTATGTTAACCCTAATTAGTACGGGTGTTATTTAAGGGGGCTGGACGTCAGAAGGCTTTGTATTTTGTATTCTCTTTTTCGCCTCAGAGCATAGTGAAATTGTGTGTGTACCGTGGATGTACCTCAATTAGAGGGAACCACGTAAATTTCTGTGTTCTTGCTTCTTCAATCCTTTCTTTCTTTTCTTGTTAATCGCTATGTGTGTGCGGTAGAAAAGGTCAATTTCTCCCAACAAACCTGCGTCTTGTGCGGCTGCCGCTTCCAACCTCTCCTCCTGATGTCTTCATTTTATCACACATGTACAGAATTATAGCCTTCTCTCTGTTGCTCTTCTCTCGATTGCCTGAGCAAAATATTAAAACTTCTACAATGTAATTGCGTTGGAGCCCCACTGCCAGCTCAGACACAGAATTGTCAAACTTATTGACCCACTTGCCCACTTTATTCGTCAGTAGCTTAGTCTCCTAAATTGGTACAAGGCAATAACAATTAATGATATGGGGCGCTTGTGCCCTAATGCAATCACATATTTTCGGAAAGCACACTCAAGACCTTAATTGCTCAATCAACCCCACAGGCTACATGGGTCCGTAAAATTGTTGTTATATGAAGGTAGAATTTCAATTAATAATTTTACTTTGGAGTTGAGACGGGTCTTTAATAAAGATTGCAAAGCCCAAAATTATGTACGTGTAGTGAATACTTTCACATATGGGTATTTGTGAGCCATATTATTGGCTCAAAATCCTTAGATGTCACGGCCTAATTGGATTTAGTTGTATAGCAATGCTATTTGACTCAAATTTTTAATCCAAAATAAAATCTCATCCGAAGTTGCTATGCCTTTAAAACTAAAAAATACAATTGATTTAAGCATGTTAGTTTTTTGTAACATATAAACTTAAGTCATATGAAATAGGATTTTATTTTGAGCAAATAAGATGGGTCACTGGCTGTCTGGAATACCAGTGGACGTGGCTGAGTCGAAGAGTCTTGTGGCCTTGTGGGACTTGCAGCAATGGGTTCACAAAGGTGAAGATGACAAAATGGAATTGTCACGAACCCCAAAGTTATTTTGAAAAAGTGAGTGACACATCACACATCCCGTGATATTTTGACACTAGAGTAAAAATACCATGGCCAAGTCGGGCTAAGCACTAGCTGTCTCGATCATAAACACATACAAAAACGGAAGAGGAGGCCTTGATGGCAAATATGACAGAAAGGGTATTGAGTCGTGAACTCCAAACTGTGTGTGGGTAAGGAATTTTTTGACGGAGTATTTTTGCCTTTTAAGACAAAATTTCCTAAATTCTTAGAACTAAATTTTGTGTCAACTAAAGTTAGTATTTTAAATTTAATTAGAACTTTTACTAAGAATTCGGGTGTCATATTTCGTCTAGAAATTTCATCTACTTATACCTTTTAAACAAGGAAATTATAAATTCTCATTTAGAAATTCCAAGTTTCAAAAGGTTTTGTTAAACAATGAATTATATAAAAATCCCAATTACAAATTCTGAACTTTGTAAATCCCAAATGTTTTCTACATTCCTCACCCAAACACAGAGCAATTTCATTCCTAGCTTACAAGTGAAAACAATACAAACACCAAACGAAAAGGGAGAGAAAAGAGCAGGTTTTGGAGGACTGACCTTTCAGGGACAGCAGGAAGATGATGATATAGGTAGATATGTATGTTTGGTTTCTTTGTATTGATCCCCCTTTTTGCAACTCTAACTCTTCTCACTCTAAATCTGCATGTTGGGCAGCTATCACCTCCAACCTTACTACCTCTCCCTAATGTCCTCATTTCTCACACAAAAAGTACCATACAAGGCCTTTTATCTGTTGCTCTCCTCTTCTCTAGGAACTGATATACATTGCTGAATTGTCTTGAGAAAAAAAGGTCACCCTCACACTGCACCACTTTCTTTTACTTGATTTGTTTGGCCTTTACCACATTAGTCGGCATAGAATTAAGCGCTGCGATTCCACACACGGTTTTCTAATGTGCGCAGTGCATTCCCACTAGTCAGCCAATAACTGCTGGCCACATCAGAAAAATAGGGGCATGCCTTTGCACATGTTTCTACTCTCGCATGCTTGATCACGGGGATATTTTATGTGGAAATTTGCTCATGGCCCATATAGGAGAGAGGTACACATAGAGCCCATTTTTGAAGTCTTTATTTATTTTTATTTATTTTTAATTTTTAATTTATTTATTTTATTTTTATTTTTATTTTTATTTAATTATTTAATTTTTATTTTTTTGGCTGTGAAGACCAAGGAAAACAAAGCAAAACAACAAACCAAAAACCACCCTCGATTGTCTAGCCGACATGTCTTCATGCATAACTGGGTTAGGGAGGGAGGTAGTATCAAGGAAACTTGAGAAACCCACTCTGAGAACCCACCTTACCATAGCTTCAGCCACCCCATTTGCCACTCTTGGGATTTTGCAGAAAGAGGTGGAACTCACTTGACCCAATCCATGACGAATATATGAGATAATGACTTCATAGTGCCAAAGGGCATCCAAAGATAGGGAGAAAATGTCAACAATAGCCTGAGAATCTCTTTCAACCTAGATTTTGCTCCATAGCCTTATCTCTTGCTATCTTAATATCTAATCTAGCTGCTTTATCCTCAGCAACAGCCAGATCCACACCTACAAAGATATGGGACCATACACCTAAACATTGCCAAAATGGTCACGATCCATTCCTGCTGCACAACATGTCAAAGGACCAATTGCAGCATCACAATTCACCTTTACAAAATCAACTGGAGGACATTGCCAACAATTCAAGGAGTTAGAGATTTGAGAGGTGCCACCATCCTCTAAAGGAGTAGCTGACGCAAAGAATTCAGCCTTCTTGGCTTCAATATCAGAAAGCATTCTAAGGGGTGTAACATTATAGCCCTAAAATATCACCTTATTCCTGCACTTTCAAAGAATTTGACAAAAGAATGCAGCCCATGCAATGAATCCAAACTCGTCAGAGAGTTGGATATTGAGATTTGAGGACGGGTTTAAGATAGCTTTGCACTAGTCAAGCAAACCAAAATGCAAAAAAAAAAACTCTATTCTAAGTCCCCTACAGTAGATATGCAGATATGAACCATGGAGCTGCAAATGAATCATAAGGCTACAGATACCCAAATATAAAATAGTCTGCCTTGGAAAAACTTAATGGAACTAAATTTGGGTGAAACCAAGCACTAACATGCATGTGGGGGGCCAAACTTTATTAGTGCTCGGGTTCATCCATTCTCACCAAATGTTATAATGTTAATAATATCCTTATATATTACAGAGTTTTACTTTTGCAATGATAGGCCTTTGAATATCTATTCTAATTCTAATACCAGTTTGGATGATATCACCAAGTGTGTGAGGTGGGCTATTGTTTAACTAACATAAGATTTGGAGGCTATTGTTTAAACCTATCCTACATATTTGAATAGAGTACAAGTGTTTATTTTATGGAATGGTTTTATTTATATGCCTCAATTTTATATACAGTTGAAAAATCTACCCACACTGCAACAAAAGTGAGTATTTACGACTTGAAATTAACAACTTACATGTTTGCAAGTCGTTAATATGGGTCTTTTACGATGTGTTTATTTGGCACGCCGTTAAAAGACCCCGTATAGACAAAATTCACGATATACAGGAAAACCATGCCGTCAATGACAATTTTTTACGACGTGTTTTGCGTGTCGTAAATGCTATAACGAGAAATGCCTATTTACGACGTGCAAAGCACGTCGTAAAAAAAGGAGCACTCTCACGAATATATGATGCCCTGAGATTAGCATATTTACATCGTGTTATACACGTCGTTAACGAAAATTTTAGCGAGCATTTAGCCTCTCATACCACAAAATTTTACACTCTCTACTCTTCTTCATTTTTTTTATTTTTTTTTTCAATTATGGTGCTTTACCTTTCCTTTTCTTTCGTTTTCAAGGGATCAAGGAGAGGGAAGGGATAGGGGAAAGACTGAGATAGGATATGGTCGGAGATCCGACTGGAGATCAGCAACACAGGCGGTGACGAAGATGTCTCGGAGGGCTTTACCTTTCCATTTCGCATAAACACACTCTTTCTAACATCATCTAATTTTCTAAACTCTAGCTAGGGCAAACTTCTTCCCCCCAAATCTGATCGGTATGTATCGATTATTCTCACTCACAATCTCTTATTCTCTCATCATCTTCCTAAAAAATTTGATGGCTCTCAAATTTGATTGTGAACTAGGGCATTTTCTCTTTTACATCGGAAGTTGATGGTTCGTGACTCCTCGCATCTTCTCTTTCATGGAAGTCGACTATACAGTATATCTCTCCATCTCAATCTGATTGTGAATTAGGGCAGTTTGCTCTTTTATCATGTTTCTTTTTTCTTTTTTGGTTGATCGACATCCATATCATGTGTTGATGAGGTGCATTTTTTTCTGATTTTTTATGTCCATTTTTTCTTTTCCATTTAGCCCTAATTTTTGGGGTAGAACCTGTGTGTCTTTTTTATTTTTGCAAGCTAACTATGTATCTTTTTGATCCACGCATTTTTTTTTTTTTATTGGCATCCAAATTTTTGTTGATATGCATTTGGGTCTAGCTCAATATTAAAGATACCTTGCTGTCAATTCTCCTTCATGCCGTCTCCCGTCATTATCATCATCGTCTCTATAGCTAGGTAAGTTCAGTATTTTGTGGTTTTTTCTTTGTTTGTTTCTTTTTTCAACGAAATTTCTCTTCGTCATCTCTGTTAGGTGAGTAAATTGGTAGAGTTTTATTTTAGGATTTAATTTTTAGGGTTTCTGGAGTTGGGATTCAATTGTAGGGTTTCTCATCTATGGTTTTAATTTTTGGGTGTTTCTTCTGTAAATTTTGATGATTGCTTGTGCTAGTTTGTATTTCATCTTTTTTTATTTCGTGATGTTTGTTGGTTTGGAAATATTGTATCCTTTTCATTGCCATTTTTTGCCCCAGAATATGGGTTTTTTTTTTTTTTTATGCATTTTTTGAGTTTTATAGGTCTCCTATTTTGTTCTGAGAGATCTCTTAATCTCTTCTTTGTGTCACATCTCTCCTTTTTCTTTCATTCTTGGTGATTCTTGCCATATTTGAGCTTTGCAATTGGGGGATTGTTTTCGTAGGGCTTCAGTTTTATTTCTGCAGGTTGAATCCCTCCCTTTTCTCTGTTTTTTTTTTTCCCTTTCTTTTCTCTGTTTGTATGTTGAGAAAATCCTCTCTATGATGTGTTTTTTTGGTGAGAAATTGAGGAGAACAGAGTTTTCTTTTCCTCTCTTCCTTCCTTTATTTCTCTCTTCTTTGCTCTATTTATCTATCTCTATTTGTCTGTGCTTTTGATTATGTGCCTTTGCTTAGATAACAGAGGTTAGGGTTGGTTTGGGTTTCGATGGCTAGGGCTTGGGACTTTGAAGGCAATCCTCCAAGTGCCAAACATCTTTAAAAAATGAACCATTTGATCAATGTATGTGTTCAAAAGCGATCGATCAGCTATATCACATTAAAGATAACTTAGGATTTAATAATGCCCCTATATATTCTTGTGTGTAGAACTTATGGAAGCAAATCAGCTCCTTTGATTTAGCCTTTGTGCTGTGATAGTCAATTTATCATTCCTATGAAGGCATCAACTTTGCTTCCCATTTGAAGTTTCCTTTCCAATAAAATATGTTGTCATGCAGTCTTTTCCCTTTACTAGATATAGCACACGTGCGTTGTACGTGAATATTTTTAAATAATATTTGTTATACAAAATCATAAATACATAAAGATTTTATATTTTTTCATAAAAGATAAAGTTTAAAATTCGAAAGTACAACGAAAGATTAAAAACTCTTTAGATATATATTCAGAATTTTTTTTCTTCATAAAACGGAATATTTAAAAAGTTTATATTCATATATATTATTATGCAGCTTGATAATTGCTCTAAAAAAAGAATTTGAGTAAAAATCTAACTTTAATTTGTTAAGAGTTTGAATTAAAATTTAACTTTCATTTGTTACCAAATGATAAGAATGTTTATTATGTGTTTCAATTAAAGGAAGGGTAGATATGTATTTTTTTTTTTTTTTTTTTAATAAAAATAAGGGTATATTGGTCGTTCAAACGTTTTTCTAAGATTCAACCTTTTATAGGTAGTATAGATTTGCAAAGCAAAACTTACCAGAAAAGGGAGAAGTCGCCATTAACCAGAGAAGGGAGAAGTCACCGTTAATGGAAAAGGTGGAGATAAGGTTGAAACTACTCTTGATGGAGAAGGTGGAATTTACAATCCGACTGTTTATTTATTATATAGGAATTATAAATTCCGTTTCCTTTTGAATTCCTATTTGTGTTTTATATATTAAGGTATGTGTTTTAGAATATATTAAGGTATGTGTTCCTGCTGTTGTTTTAGAATCATAGTTTCCATATTCCTATATATTTCTATTTATTATATAGGAATTATAGTTTCCTTTTTCTTTGAATTCCTATTTGTGTTTTATATATTAAGGTATGTGTTTTAGAATTATAGTTTTCAAATTGCTATATTTCCTATATATGCAGAAGGGTCGGTAATTGTGTATTTAAAAATTAAAATAAAAGTATATTAGTCAATCAAAAGTTTTTCTTCCATTCATCTTTTTATAGGTAGTATAGATATGAGAGAAGTGAAGTGATTCTTCAAATGTGAATGCGTTAGTTCTTACATAGCCAAGGCTTTACTATTCTGATAAATATTGGAGTTTGGATGCTTTTTGGCATTAGGGTGACAGTCAAGGTGGTGAAGTTTCATTTGCACGTACCTAACATTTAAATATATTTGTATCTATCTGATGGATGCATTGCATGAGTTCTTTCCTATTCAATAAACCTGTAATTGAGATTGTGAGGTGATTATGTGAAGTTCACTTTTTTGTTGGTTTCAATCTTTAGTGACCATGGAGACTTCTAGATATCTGTGTTTTCTTCAATTCCGTAGTGGACAAAAGCCACTTGTACCTAGTACGTAATGCATGATTCACGCACACGAGGCACACACTGGCATGCTTCTCTTATCAAATGTGCTAAGGTTCATCTCTTATAATTGGCTATAGCATTTGTGGTCACCATAACCAATAAAATCATTAATTAATTGACATTATTTGTCAGATTCATGCTCTAATTATCTTGCGGCATTACTTAGAAATTAGGGCTTGGAATGATGGTTGTAAAATTTCAAAAACAAATAAAAATAATTATAATAAAGCAAAAAATAATTATAATAGTAATATCCAAAAGCATCTTGGATTTTGTTGAAAAAAACTGTTTATTAGAAAACTTTTATCATAAATAATAACAAAAAACAAAAGTAATAATAATATCCAAAAGCATTAGGATTTTGTTGAGAAAAACTGTTGACTATAAATTTTTTTTCTCATAAACCATGTATCTTATAAACTTATAACTAAATTTTCCTCTTATATACCAAAACAAAAATGTTAATCCGGTAAATAAGCCTTCTTGCTTAAGGCTTTGTTTGGATCTCGAACAGAAAGAGATGAAGGAAAGGAAACTGTTTAAAAAAACCATCTAAATGGGCAATTTTTTTAGCATTTTCCCTTCCTTTCCCTTAAATTTTGAGGGATTCAAACAAAGGCTAAGAGCATTTCCAATGAGCTAGCTATCCAACCCTCCTTAGCTATTTTAGCTAATTAAAGCACTTTTTGCCATCTCCAATGGGCTAGCTATATGGTTAGCTATTTTAGCTATATTCATTTCAGTTAGCCACATTTAGCTAGTGAACATTCATTAGCTAAACTATTTTTAGTTAAAAAAGTAACACTTATCCTATCTTTATGCACCATTTCCTTTTTATCTCTCCACCAAATGATTAAAAAAAGAAATATTATTAATAAAAATTTTGAAATAGCTAAAAAATAACTAGTACCTTTAGAGTACTCACTTGGATAGCTAGTTAGTTATTTTAAAAAATATCATTTTACTAGCTAAAGTAGCAAAAAAATAGCTAGTACCCTTGGAGATGCATCTAAGATGCTAATTCTGATAAAACCATTTTAGCACAATAAAAAAAAAAATGGAAATTCATGTCATATGTCATAAAAAATGAAATAGCATACTTAACAAAAAAATTTTTAAAAAAAAAGCAGGTTGGCTAGACCTTCTAATCATTTTGTTGATCCGATCGGCAATTCGGTAGATATTTGAGTAGAACCCAATTTTTAACTAACTGTCATGGCTGGGAGCAATAAATCAAAAGAAGCTTGGAAAAAGTTACTCCCTAAGAAGTATGGACACTTTTCTAGAAGTGCAATGTCCGTGTTGGACATGTATTAGATACGACGCTCCTTCAACACACTTTTGACACGACACTTCTCTTTTTCCAACATTTTTGTCTCTTTAATTTTCTTCTTTCTTTCTTCTTCTTCTTCCTTTTTTATTTTAATTTTTATTTTACTTTATCAATGAATAACTCCACTAGTGGTTTCCAAAAACAACACAAAAAATGCATTTTGAATGATGCATGTAAAGCTATATACATAAAATATGCATTTTATTAATAGTGTGTCTTAGTCATGTCATGTCCTAAATTTTGAGGATTTGCTAAATCGGCATATCCATGTCGTATCGTAATTGTGTCGAGTGTCCATGCTTCTTAGTTTACTCCATATGGCATCATGTAAAGGTGGTGCTTCGTATTTTTATTTTCGTTTTTTTTCCTCTTTTCTCGTTTGTCGATTTGGTTTGTTGTTCTACTTTGTTTTCCTTGGGCTTCACAGCCAAAAAAATAAAAATAAAAAAAATAAAGACTTCAAAAATGGGCTTTGTGTGTACGTCTCTCTTACATGGGGCCTGAGCAAATTTCCACATAAAATATTCCCGTGATCAAGCATGTGAGAGTAGAAACATGTGCAAAGGCATGCCCCTATATTTCTGATGTGGCCAGCAGTTATTGGCTGACTGGTGGGAACGTACTGCCCGCTTTTGAAAGCCGTGTGCAGAATCGCAGCGCTTAATTCTATGCCGACTTAATGTGAAAGGCCTAAACAAATCAAGTAAAAGAACGTGGCAAGACGTTTTTTTCTCAAGACAATTCAGCAATGTATATACGGCCTAGGGAAGAGGAGACCAACAGATTAAGGCTTTGTATAGCACTTTTTGTGTGAGAAATGAGGACATTAGGGAGAGGTAGTGAGGTTGGAAGTGATAGCTGCCCAACACGCAGATTTAGAGTTGCAAAAAGGGGGATTAATACAAAGAAATCAAACATACATATCTACCTATATATATCATCATCTTCCTGCTGTCCCCGAAAGGTCAGTTCTCCAAAACCTATTCTTTTCTCTCCCTCTTCGTTTGGCGTTTGTATTGTTTTCACTTGTAAGCTAGGAATGAAATTGCTCTGTGTTTGGGTGAGGAATGTAGAAAACATTTGGGATTTACAAAGTTCAGAATTTGTAATTGGGATTTTTCTATAATTCATTGTTTAGCAAAACCTTTTGAAACTTGGAATTTCTAAATGAGAATCTGTAATTTCCTTGTTTAAAAGGTACAAGTAGATGAAATTTCCAGACGAAATATGATACCCGAATTCTTAGTAAAAGTTCTAACTAAATTTAAAATTCTAACTTTAGTTGACACAATTTAGTTCTAAGAATTTGGGAAATTTTGTCTCAAGGCAAAAATAACTCCGTCAAAAAATTCTTTACCCACACACATTTTGGAGTTCATGACTCAATCCCCTTTCATCATATTTGCCATCAAAGCCTCCTTTTCCGTTTTTGTATGTGTTTATAATCCAAACAGCTAGTGGTTAGCCCGACTTAGTTATGATATTTTTTCTCTAGTACCAGAATATCACAGGATGTGTGATGTGGCATTCACCTTTTCAAAATAAAAGGAATTCTCCGTTTATATTAAGAACAACGTACTAAGATTGGTAGAGGAAACCTATATGCTTAACATTATGATTTTTCCCTTTCGTTTTTTGGCCTAGAGGCTTTTACACCTTACATTGTTCAACTAATTAAATCCTTTATTTTTTATTTATTTTTTTTGTATGTTTAAGGGTACTTTCTAAATATAATTTTTACAAGCACTTTAATTTTTTTGTAACCCATAAGTTAACTCAACTGATTAAAATGATAAATTTACTCAGGTCTTGATCAAGATTATAGGGTCTGTGTTGTCAACTACTAAGGTAAAAAATAGGGGTTCAAATCTTAGAAAAGTTAAACCAATATATAAATCTATTTTAAGCAAGTCTATTACATCGTATTTGGTAGTGAGGAAATTCAAAAACTAATTTTTCATTTTTTCCTTTTGATATCGAACTTGTAGTGAAGAATAATTTTCCCTTTTCTTTTTTTTTTCTTATTATATTTTACGTTGTCGTTGAAGTGAGCTTAATATTATTGGCTACTTGCGTTGGTTAGTTCCTTTGCGAAAGATTAACCAAATTCATGTTTGACGGTGCAAAATCACAAAGGAGGTCCCCACCTTTTTCAAAAAGGCCAACAAAACAAAAAAAAGACGTATGTTTTAAGTTGTAAGGCGGGAATGACTTTGATGTCCATGACAGTCCCATTTTGTCATCTTCATCTTCGTGAAGTGTGAACCCATTGCTGCAGGTCCCACAAGGCCACAAGACTCGTTAACTCAACCACGTCCACTGGTATTCCAGACAGCGAGTGACCCATTTTATTCCCTCAAAATAATATCTTATGTGATATGACTTAAGGCCAAGTTTGTTTGGTTGAAATTGAATGAATAAAATAGAATCATATTACAATTTATTTCGAACATGTTTGGATTTTCATTCCAGACTATATTGAAAATGAAATCAGATTCCTTTCTTACCCATTCCATTCCAACCAAACAAACATGGCCTAAGTTAATATGTTACAAAAAAAAATAGCATGTTTAAATCAATTGTATTTTTAAGTTTTAAAGGCATAGCAACCTCGGATGAGATTTTATTTTGGTTTAAAAATTTGAGTCAAATAGCATTGCTATACAACCAAATCCAATTAAGCCGTGACATCTAATTAGGATTTTGAGCCAATAATATGGCTTACAAATATCCATATGTGAAAGTATTCACTACACCTACATAATTTTGGGTTTTACAATCTTTAGTAAAGACACATCTCAACTCTAAAGTTATATTATTAATTTAAATTCTACTTTCATATAACAACAATTTTAGGGGCCCATATAGCCTGTGGGGTTAGTTTAACAATGGAGGTCTTGGGTGTGCTTTCCGAAAATCTGTGATCGTATTGAGGCACAAACGCCCCCCATCATTAATTGTTATTGCCTTGTGCCAACCGTAGGAGACTAAGTTATTGACGAATAAAGTGGGTCAATAAGTTTGACAATTCTGTGTCTAAGGTGGCAGTGGGGCTCCAACGCCATTAATTTGTAGAAGTCTTAATATTTTGCTCAGGCAATCGAGAGAAGAGCAACAGAGAAAAGGCTATAATTCACATGTGTGATAAAAATGAAGACATCAGGGAGAGAGGTTGGAAGCGGCAGCCGCACAAGACGCAGGTGGTTTAGGGTGAGAAGAGTTAGAGTTGCAGAAAGCAGCTGCTGGGTGAATAATAATACTAATAATACAATACATATCTCATATCTGCATCTATCATCATCATCATCTTCATGCTAACCATGAAAGGTCAGTCCTCAAAAAAACACCTACTCCTCTTACTCGTGTGTTTGTTTTGTCCATAATTTTTAAGAAGTGATGACACAGTCCCGTTTTGTTTTCTTTATATCCTTTTTTGTTTGTTTATTCTACTGCAAGTGCCTCAAGCTAGCCTCTTCGATCAACGTGCTCAGCTATGTCCATTGGTAATCCGCACAGCCAGTGGCAAGTCTCACTCACCCTGAAACCTATAAATGGGTGCAAGTCAGTGGCCTTGTGGGTTGGTAGTACTTCTTGTTCTATATGGGAGAGGTTCTATGTTCAAATCTTATGGCAGTTTATACTCCGTCTAATGAATTTCTTATATATCCATGCTACCAATAATTAAAAAATTAAAAATAAAAAAAATGGGTGCAACATGAGCAAAACCCCGATAATTTAATAACTGCACATATACAACCCAAACCAATTAATTCCGGCCCGGTGGATACACTCACTGGTTCGGGTTGGAGTTGCCAGCCCTAGACTCAACCATGGTATTTTTCTCGAGTGCTAGTTGGTACATCCATGGGACTAGGGCGATGTGGCATCCATTTTTAAACAAAAATAAAAGTTTTCCATTTTTCTAATTAAGTACAAAGAAAATCGGGTATGGTTAAATTTTCCATTTTTCTCTTTTTGGCTTGTCTTGAATTTGACTATTCAAGGTGATGGATTTGTACCTTTAATACTATGTAAAATACACTAAAATTATTTAAATTTTAATGTAAAAGTTGGTTTAAATACAATAATATACATAAGCTGCCTTTGATTAATGAATGATATTTTAAATTAAGTTACCCAATGCAGCAGGGCTTGGGCTTTACCATTAAGCTCTAGGGTTGAGCTTGGGCTTGCTGATTTGGGCCCCGGCCGAGATCAGCAAGATGGGACTAAACGTTGACGCCCCGCTTGAACCCGCTCTAGCCAGAGCCCTGCAGCAAATCAATAGCAAAATGACTAGGGAAACCCTCCAATGGTACCCAAAAAAAAAAACTTATGTATGTTTTAGAGTCTATGATTTTGCATTCTCACACTTGAATTTTGTTAATATTTCGCAAAGGTACCAACCAACTAAACACTTCTCAGCATAAAAAAGGAAAAATTAGTAACGACCTGTTTAGGCATCAAAATGGAATTGGTTTATTTTTCTACACAAGTTCAATTAAACACTTCTCTGTATCTCAATAACTTTGAATCTAAACCAATCTCATTTTCCTTTTTCGGTAATTTTGCAAGGGAGCAAGAATTCATTCTGTCCAGCCCATGGCATGTGGTCTACATATTTGTCATTCCAGTGCTGGTTAGCCTCCTCCAAGTGGACTCTCAAAGCAAACGTGCATCTCCATTCCAGACACAACCCCTATATATGTGGGTTTTTTTCACTACCTTGAGCATCTACTGCATTGGACTCCTGGCTAGAAAGAAAATCCAAATTCATTTCCCAAATTATTCTCAAATCTTCAGTCATGTTACCATCGTCTTGGGAGCTCTTTCCTATGTCTCACTAGCATCTGTTTTTCTCCAACAATTGCTTGGCCACCTCATTTTCTTCCTATGGGTTCTTTTGCTAGTCATGGTAGCATTTTATATGATTTACGCGTTTGCCAATGGCTTTACCTTAGGACTATGAAGGTAGTTCTCCAAGTACTTAAATTCTTTAAAAGGATCATGCAATGCTACTCACGGCAGTTGCCATTTCTGCCCACGTAATTTTCTATGGCCATTTGATGAAAAGCGGCCAGTTATTCAATTCACATTAAAGATATCTAAGGATTTAATATTGCTCCTATTGTGGTATGTAAAACTTTATGGATTTATATATGTCACATATTGAATTTCGATTATTAATTGAATAGCCAAACAGAGGATAAGTGTGATTTGTGTAGTCTACTAATTCTCTGTTCTTTCCTTTCGACTCTTTAAGTTTTCAACCAATATCAAGGAGCGCCAACATTTGCATGTATCTTTGTTGATGACTCATTCTTGTGAGCGCTTCACACATTGGCTAAAGTATTTGTAGGTGGGGCATCAGCCATTTTATGCCAATTGATTAAGTAATTTCTAGATCAAGGCCATTCATTGGCTATAGTATTTGTGGTCATCATAACCAATAAAATCGTTAGTTGATTGACATTATTTGTCAGATTCATGCTCTAATTATCTTGAGGCATTACTTAGAAATTAGGGGTTGGAATGATGGTTGTAAAATTTCAAAAACAAATAAAAATAATTATAATAAAGCTAAAAATAATTATAATAGTAATATCCAAAAGCATCTGGATTTTGTTGAAAAAAAACTGTTTATTGGAAAAATTTTATAATAAATAATAACAAAAAAACAAAAGTAATAATAATATGCAAAAGCATCAGGATTTTGTTACAGTTGATTAGAAATTTTTTATCATAAACCATGTATCTTATAAACTTATAACTAAATTTTCTTCTTATATACCAAAACAAAAAGGTTAATCTAGTAAAAAAGTCTTCTTGCTTAAGGCTTTGTTTGGATCTCGAACAGAAAGAGATGAAGGAAACGAAACCAAACTATTAAAAAAAACCATCTAAATGGGCAATTTTTTTAGCATTTTCCTTTCCTTTCCCTCCAATTTTGAGGGATTCAAACAAAGGCTAAGAGCATTTCCAATGAGCTAGCTATCCAACCCTCCTTAGCTATTTTAGCTAGTTAAAGCACTTGTTGCCATCTCCAATGGGCTAGCTATATGGTTAGCTATTTTAGCTATATTCATTTCGGTTAGCTACATTTAGCTAGCGAACATTCATTAGCTAAACTATTTTTAGTTAAAAAAGTGACACTTATCCTATCTTTATGCATCATTTCCTTTTTATCTCTCCACCAAATGATTAAAAAAAGAAATATTATTAATAAAAATTTTGAAATAGCTAAAAAATAACTAGTACCTTTGGAGTACTCACTTGGATAGCTAGCTAGTTATTTTAAAAAATATCATTTTGCTAGCTAAAGTAGCAAAAAAATAGCTAGTACCCTTAGAGATGCATCTAAGATGCTGATTCTAATAATACCATTTTAGCACAATAAAAAGAAAATGGAAATTCATGTCATATGTCATAAAAAATGAAATAGCATACTTAACAAAAAAAAAAAAAAAAAAAAAATTTAAAAAGCAGGCTGGCTAGACTTTTTAATCATTTTGTTGATATGATCGGCAATTCGACAGATATTTGAGTAGAACCCAATTTTATAACTAACTGTCATGGCTGGGAGCAATAAATCAAAAGAAGCTTGGAAAAAGTTACTCCCTAAGAAGTATGGACACTTTTCTAGAAGTGCAGTGTCCGTGTTGGACATGTATTAGATACGACACTCCTTCAACACACTTTTGACACAACACTTCTCTCTTTCTGACATTTTTGTCTCTTTAATCTTCTTCTTTCTTTCTTCTTCTTCTTCCTTTTTTATTTTTATTTTTATTTTATTTTATCAATGAATAACTCTATTAGTGGTTTCCAAAAACAACACAAAAAATGCATTTTGAATGATGCATGTAAAGCTATATACATAAAATATGCATTTTATTAATAGTGTGTCTTAGTCATGTCATGTCCTAAATTTTGAGGATTTTCTGAATTGGCATATCCATGTCGTACCATAACCGTGTCGCGTGTCCATGCTTCTTAGTTTACTCCATATGGCATCATGTAAAGGTGGTGCTTCATATTTTAGAAGTTAGGGATATTGAAAACATTAAGGCTTGTTTGGATTTCCAATTCAACCTTAAACAATTCAACAAATTTTTATGTAGTATTGAAGGTACAAATATATCATCTTGAATTAAAATATTTGAAAAAATTGAAATCATCACCGTAGTTAATGTTATAGGATTAATTCCTTAAAATTCATGAAATGCTACTATTTTAAATTTCCACTTTTATTTATAAAGATGACTTTCATTTTTTTGAAACCATTAATTCAGAATGATGGATTTGTACCTTTAATATAATATAAAATTTGTAAAGAAAGGAAAGGAGAGGAGAAGGGACCTAAGCTATTTATAATAAGGAATATGCACGCTATTGATCTCTAATGGTCTATTTGCGAGTTTATGAGAGAAAAAAAAAAGAAATAAAAGGGTGGTGGTTTCCTTACTTTTTTTGGGAGTGTATGAAGGAAAATTAGGATAAGATTCATTAAATGCACATTTTACGAAAATGGGTGTTATGAGATACTTAGTTGTCAAATGTTATTTTAAATTTCGTGGGCAAAATGGGTATTATTTAAGTTTCATTAAACAAGTTTTCATCTTGCCATTTCTTTTATTTTCCCCTCATAAAACTCACAAACAAGAGAAAATGAATCCCTTTCCTCCATTTCTTTTATTTTTTCTTTAAGTCACTCCATCCAAATGAAGCGTAATATATTTCTCTAATTTCTTTTCTCACTGATGCAGTTATTGACATGACATGTATTTAATTTAGAAAACATTAAAAGATTCATGTGTTGATATATATGGCAGCAATCGCATCAATATGGAAGGAAATTAGGGATCAACAACACTAGTATTACAAGAAAAGCCAATATAATCTTTTCCATCATAGACTTCTTCCAAATACAAAAATAAGCATACATGTGATTCGCAGAAATCACAGTGTGGGCAACTTAATGCATAACCAATGTAAATAAATGGGTAGATTTTTAAACTATTCATAAAATTGAGGCATATAAATAAAACCATTCCATAAAATAAACACTTGTATTCTATTCAAATATGTAGGACAGGTTTAAGCAATAGCCTCCAAATCTTATGTTAGGTAAGCAATTGCCCACCTCAGATATTCTCAGTCCATTATTGACGTTTTCTCCCCGTCTTTGGATGCCCTTTGGCACTATGAAGTCATTATCTCAGATATTCGTCATGGATTGGGTCAAATGAGTTCTGCCTCTTTTTGCAAAATCCCAAGAATGGCAAATGGGGTGATTGATGCTATGGCAAAGTGGACTCTCAGTTCTCAGGTTTCTTTGATACTACCTCCCTCCCTAGCCCAATTATGCAGACCTGTCGACTAGACAACCGCGGGTGATTTTAGTTTTTCGCTTTTTTCCCTCTTTTCTCGTTTGTCAATTTGGTTTGTTGTTCTGCTTTGTTTTCCTTGGTCTTCACAGCCAAAAAAAAGCAAAAACAAAAAAAGACTTCAAAAATGGGCTTTATATGTACGTCTCTCCTACATGGGCCATGAGCAAATTTCCACATAAAATATTCCCGTGATCAAGCATGTGAGAGTAGAAACATGTGCAAAGGCATGCCCCTATTTTTCTGATGTGGCCAGCAGTTATTGGCTGACTGGTGGGAACGTACTGCGCGCTTTAGAAAACCGTGTGCGGAGCGCTTAATTCTATGCCGACTTAATGTGAAAGGCCTAAACAAATCAAGTAAAAGAACATGGTAAGACGGTTTTTTCTCAAGACAATTCAGCAATGTATAGACGGCTTAGAGAAGAGGAGACCATAAGGCTTTGTATAGTACTTTTTGTGTGAGAAATGAGGACATTAGGGAGAGGTAGTGAGGTTGGAAGTGATAGCTGCCCAACACGAAGATTTAGAGTGAGAAGAGTTAGAGTTGCAAAAAGGGGGATCAATACAAAGAAATCAAACATACATATCTACCTATATCATCATCTTCCTGCTGTCCCTGAAAGGTCAGTCCTCCAAAACCTACTCTTTTCTCTCCCTTTTCGTTTGGTGTTTGTATTGTTTTCACTTGTAAGCTAGAAATGAAATTGCTCTGTGTTTGGGTGAGGAATGTAGAAAACATTTGGGATTTACAAAGTTCAGAATTTGTAATTGGGATTTTTATATAATTCATTGTTTAATAAAACCTTTTGAAACTTGGAATTTCTAAATGAGAATTTGTAATTTCTTTGTTTAAAAGGTATAAGTAGATAAAATTTCTAGACGAAATATGACACCCGAATTCTTAGTAAAAGTTCTAACTAAATTTAAAATTCTAACTTTGGTTGACACAAAATTTAGTTCTAAGAATTTGGGAAATTTTGTCTTAAGGCAAAAAAAACTCCGTCAAAAAATTCCTTACCTACACACAGTTGGGAGTTCATGACTCAATCCCCTTTCGTCATATTTGCCATTAAGGCTCTTTTTCCGTTTTTATATGTGTTTATAATCTAGACAGCCAGTAGTTAGCCCGACTTGGTCATGGTATTTTTTCTCTAGTACCAGAATATCACAAGATGTGTGATGTGGCATTCACTTTTTCAAAATAAAAAGAATTCTCCGTTTATATTAAGTACAACTAAGATTGGCAGAGGAAACCCATATACTTAAAATTATGACTTTTCTCTTTCGTTTTTTGGCCTAGAGCCTTTTACACTGTAAATTGTTTAACTAATTAAATCCTTTCATGTTTTTTTTTCCCCTTTTGTACGTTTAAGGGCACTTTCTCAAGATAATTTTTACAAGCACTTTAATTCTTTTGTAACTCACAAGTTAACTCGACTGATAAACATGATAAATTTACTCAGGTCTCAATCAAGATTACAGGGTCTGTGTTGTCAACTACTAAGGAAAAAAATATGGATTCAAATCTTAGAAAAGTTCAACCAATATATAAATCTATTTTAAGCAAGTCGAGTACGTCGGATTTGGTAGTGAAGAAATTCAGTAACTAATTTTTCTGTTTTTTTCCTTATGACATCAAACTTGGTAGTGGAAGACTAATTTTCCCTTTTCTTTTTTTTCTTATAATATTTTACGTTATCATTAAAGTGAGCTTAATATTATTGGCTACACAAAGGAGGTCCAACCTTTTTTTAAAAAGGCCAAAAAAACAAAAAAACAAAAACGTTGTTTTAATTTGTAAGGCGGGCATGACTTTGGGGTCCGTGACAGTCCCATTTTGTCATCTTCATCTTCGTGAAGTGTGAACCCATTGCTGCAAGTCCACAAGGCCGCAAGACTCTTCAACTCAGCCACGTGGACTGTTATTCCAGACAGCCGGTGACCCATTTTATTCCCTCAAAATAAAATCTTATTTTATATGACTTAAGGTCATGTTTGTTTGGTTAGAATAGAATGAATAAAATAAAATTACATTACAATTCATTCCAAACAACATGTTTGGATGAAATAATTGAATGAGAATGTAATCAAACATTAGTAGTGAATTATAATGATATTCATTCCGCAATATTTATCTCAATCTCATTCCATTCCAAACTATATTGAAAATAGAATCAGATTCCATTCCTGCCTATTCCATTTTAACCAAACAAACATGGCCTAAGTTAATATGTTACAAAAAAAACTAGCAAGTTTAAATCAATTGTATTTTTAAGTTTTAAAGGCATAGCAACCTCAGATGAGATTTTATTTTGGATTAAAAATTTGAGTCAAATAGCATTGCTATACAACCAAATCCAATTAGGCTGTGACATCTAAGGATTTTGAGCCAATAATATGGCTTACAAATACCCATATGTGAAAGTATTCACTACACGTTGCAATCTTTAGTAAAGACACATATCAACTCCAAAGTTATATTATTAATTGAAATTCTACCTTCATATAACAACAATTTTAGGGGCCCATGTGGCCTGTGGGGTTGGTTTAGCTCAGGATCTTGGGTGTGCTTTCTGAAAGGCTGTGATCTCATTGAGGCACAAACGCCCACATACCAATGTAGGAGAAAGTTATTGACGAATAAAGTGGGTCAATAAGTTTGACAATTCTGTGTCTGAGGTGGCTGTGGGGCTCCAGCGCCATTACATTGTAGAAGTGTTAATATTTTGCTCAGGCAATCGAGAGAAGAGCAACAGAGAAAAGGCTATATAGTTCACATGTGATAAAAATGAAGACATCAGGGAGAGAGGTTGGAAGCCGCAGCCGCACAAGACGCAGGTGGTTTAGGGTGAGAAGAGTAGAGTTGCAGAAAGCAGTTGCTGGGTGAATAATAATACTAATAATACAATACATATCTCATATCCGCATCTATCATCAAGGGTGGAGTTAGGATTTATTTCCAATGGGGGCACTATACTATGATTCTGTGAAGTGAGAATTGGGAACTAGAAACTCTAGAAAGCTTCTTTTTGAAAAAATTATTTTTTAATTTAATACCCAAAAAAAAGATATTATTATCAACTTATTACAAATTGACTGTAAATATTCTTTAAAATGACTACTATCTTTTTCTTTTTGTCATTATGTTGAGAAATAATAATTAAATAGTAATATTCTCAAAAAACAAAAAAAAAAACCTTGGTTGAGCCAGTGGGGGCACGTGCCCCCAAAGGCCCCCCCTGGCTCCGCCCATGTCTATCATCATCATCTTCTTCATATATGCTAACCATGAAAGGTCAGTCCTCAAAAAAACACCTACTCCTCTTACTCGTGTGTTTGTTTTGTCTATAATCTTTAAAAAGTGATGACCCAGTCCCGTTTTGTTGTCTTTATATCCTCTTTTGTTTGTTTATTCTACTGCAAGTGCCTCAAGCTAGCCTCTTCGATCAACGTGCTCAGCTATGTCCACTGGTAATCCGCACAGCCAGTGGCAAGTCTCACTCACCCTGAAACCTATAAATGGGTGCAAGTCAATGGTCTTGTGGGTTGGTAGTACTTCTTCTTCTTCTATATGGGAGAGGTTCTATGTTCAAATCTTATGACAGTTTATACTCCATCTAATGAATTTCTTATATATCCATGCTAGCAATAATTAAAAAATTAAAAATAAAAAAATTGGTGCAACCCCGATAAATTAATAACCGCACATATACAACCCAAACCCATTAATTCCAGCCAGGTGGATACACTGGTTCGGGTTGGAGTTGCCAGCCCTAGACTCAAACATGGTATTTTTCTCGAGTCCTAGTTAGTACATCCATGGGACGAGGGCGATGTGGCATCCATATTTAAACAAAAATAAAAGTTTTTCATTTTTCTAATTAAGTACAAATAAAATCGGGTATGGTTAAAATTTCCATTTTTCTCTTTTTTGTTTTTAGCCCAGATCTGTAATTTGTTCAAGTAAATCCCTTTTTTTTTTAATTAAAAAAAAATCGTAAAAAGAGGGGTGCGGTGGGTTGAGGATTAGAGTGAGGATTCAGTACTGAGTTTAAAAAACTTAGTATGGTGCTGAGCTCATCTCAATCGTCCATCTCAGTTTTAGACGGTTGAGATTGAAAGGTGAGAAAGTTACCAAAATGCCCTTACAAGAATAACTTTTTCATCTTTCAATCTCAACTGTTCAAAACCGAGATGGATGGCTAAGATGAGCTCGGCACCGTGCTGAGTTTTTTAAACTCAACACTGAATCCAAGTCCTGAGGATTAGCAAGTTAATCTAATTCGGCTGTAAATTAGAGGCTGGGCCAAGCTAAGGTCCCTGTCTCAGAAGCCCTTTGGGCATGTAATCTTTTCTCATAGGGGCAGGGTGGACTAAGATCCTTAAAGCTTGAATGAACCTTGGGCGGGCTTGGACTCTTCAATTTATGTCCGGCCCAATCTAATAATGCTTGATCGATCAAAATTTTATTCCCCGTTTGGTGGTCCAAATAAAAATTAAACAATTATGATTTCTATAATAGTAAAGATATAAGTCCATCACCTTGAATGGGACTATTTAACAAAGTTGAAGTTAAATAGGATCGATTCTCAAAATCCATGAAATGACACTATTTTAAATCTTCCCTCTCATTTTGGTGACGGTGTTGTCTTGAATTTGTTTATCTAAGGTGATGGATTTGTACGTTTAATACTATGTAAAATACACTAAAATTATTTAATTTTCATTTGGATGGTTATACAGGCCCCTAATCATATCAATATAAAAGTTGGTTTAAATACAATATTATACATAAGCTGCCTTTGTTTAATGAATGATATTTTAAATTAAGTTGCCCAATGCAGCTGGGCTTAGGCTTACCATTAAGCTCTAGGGTTGAGCTTGGGCTTGCTGATTTGGGCCCTGGCCGAGATCAGCAAGATGGGACTAAACGTTGACGCCCCGCTTGAACCCGCTCTAGCCAGAGCCCTGCAGCAAGTCGATAGCAAAATGACTAGGGAAACACTTCTATGCGTCTCAATAACTTTGAATCTAAACCAATCTCATTTTCCTTTTTCGGTAATTTTGCAAGGAATCAAGAGTTCATTTCCTCCAGCCCATGGCATTTGGTCAACAAATTTGTCATTCCAGTGCTGGTTAGCCTCCTCCAAGTGGACTCTCAAAGCAAAGGTGCATCTCCATTCCAGACACAGCCCCTATATATGTGGGCTTTCTTCACTGCCTTGAACATCTACTGCATTGGACTCCTGGCTAGAAAGAAAATCCAAACTCATTTCCCAAATTATTCTCAAATCTTCAGTCATGTTACCATCTTCTCGGGAGTTCTTTCCTGTGTCTCACTAGCATCTATTTTTCTCCAACACTTGTTTGGCCACCTTATTTTCTTCCTATGGGTTCTTTTGCTGGTCATGGTAGCATGTTATATGATTTTGCGCGTTTGCCAATGGCTTTACCTTGGAACTATGAAGGTAGTTCTCCAAGTGTATAAATTCTTTAAAAGGATCATGCAATGCTACTCGCGGCGGTTGCCATTTTTGCCCACATAATTTTCTATGGCCATTTGATGAAATGCGGCCAGTTATTCAATTCACATTAAAGATATCTAAGGATTTAATATTGCTCCAATTCTGGTTTGTAAAACTTTATGGATTTATATATGTTACGTATTGAATTTCGATTATTAATTGAATAGCCAAACAGAGGATAAGTGTGATTTGTGTAGTCTACTAATTCTCTTTTCTTTCCTTTCGACTCTTTTAAGTTTTCAACCAATATCAAGGAGCACCAACATTTGCTTTACAGGAAAACGAAGGAAAGGGGAAAGGAAAAATCAGTAGTGAAGTGAGGCAGCTACTGAGTTAGCGCACACAAACAACTTGTGGAGAATTGCAATTAAGTTGTGCCGCAGTTGGTAAAGAAGTACTCTTTGCAAGAGTTTCCTTCCCCGCAAATGTGTTTTGTAGTCTGCATTGCACGAAGTGGGACAATTTGCAGTAGGGAATGCTGTTTGTGTTAAGGGGCCAATTTGCCATTAGTTTCTCGTATTTGCAAGCAGGAGAGTATTCATATATCTTCAATAAACAAAAAAAAAAAAAAAAAAAAAATGTATTCTAATTCTCAACAATCCTACATTAAGGTTAATGCTGGGTGTTTGTATTGTTTTCACTTGTAAGCTAGGAATGAAATTGCTCAGTGTTTGGGTGAGGAATGTAGAAAACATGTGGGATTTATAAAGTTCAGAATTTTTAATTGGGATTTTTATATAATTCATTGTTTAACAAAACCTTTTGAAACTTGGAATTTTGTAAATGAGAATTTGTAATTTCCTTGTTTAAAAGGTATAAGTAGATGAAATTTTTAGACGAAATATGGCACCCGAATTCTTAGTAAAAGTTCTAACTAAATTTAAAATTCTAACTTTAGTTGACACAAAATTTAGTTCTAAGAATTTAGGAAATTTTGTCTTAAAGCAAAAAACCTCCGTCAAAAAATTCCTTACCCACACACCATTTCGAGTTCATGACTCAATTCTCTTTCATCATATTTGCCATCAAGGCCTCCTTTTCCGTTTTTGTATGTGTTTATAATCCAGCTAGTGGTTAGCCTGACTTGGCTATGGTAGTTTTTTCTCTAGTGCTAGAATATCATGGAATGCGTGATGAGGCGTTCACTCTTTCAAAAAAAAAAAAAAAAGGAATTCTCCTTTTATATTAAGTACAACTAAGATTGGTAGAGGAAACCCATATGCTTACCATTTTGATTTTTTTCTTTCGTTTTTTGGCCTGGAGCCTTTTACACCGTAAGTTGATCAACTAAATCCTTTCAGAATTTTTTTTTTTTTTTTTTTGGTCTTAAGGTACTTTCTAAAGATAATTTTTAGAAACACTTTAATTCCTTTGTAACCCATAAGTTAACTCGACTGATTAACATGATAAATTTACTTAGGTCTCGATCCAGATTATAGGGTCTGTGTTGTCAACTACTAAGACAAAAAATACAGGTTCAAATAGTAGAAAAGTTCAACCAATATATAAATCTATTTTAAGCAAGTCAATTACATCGGATTTGGTAGCGAGGAAATTCAATAACTAATTTTTCTTTTTTTCCTTATGACATCGAACTTGATAGTGGAAGACTAATTTTCCCTTTTCCTTTTTTCTTATAATATTTTACATTGTCATTAAAGTGAGCTTAATATTATTGGCTACTTGCGTTGGTTAGTTCCATTGCGAAAGATTAACCAAAGGAGGTCCCACCTTTTTAAAAAAGGCCAAAAAAAAAAAAATCCCATTGTTTTAATTTGTAAGGCAGGAATGACTTTGGGGTTCATGACAGTCCCATTTTGTCATCTTCATCTTCGTGAACCCATTGCTGCAAGTCCCACAAGGCCACAAGACTCTTCAACTCAGCCACGTCCACTGGTATTCCAGACAGCCAGTGACCGATATTATTCTCTGAAAATAAAATCCTATTTGATATGACTCAAGTTTATATGTTACAAAAAACAAACATGCTTAAATCAATTGTATTTTTAAGTTTTGAAGGCATAGCAACCTTAGATGAGATTTTATTTTGGATTAAAAATTTGAGTCAAATAGCATTGCTAGGCTACTAAATCCAATTAGGCCGTGACATCTAAGGATTTTGAGCCAATAATATGGCTTACAAATACCCATACGTGAAAGCATTCACTACACATACATAATTTTGGGCTTTGCAATATTTAGTAAAGACACATCTCAACTCCAAAGTTATATTATTAATTGAAATTCTACCTTCATATGACAACAATTTTAGGGGCCCATGTAACCTATGAGGTTGGTTGAGTGATCAGAGTCTTGGGTGTGCTTTCCGAAAATCATTGTTTTAACTTTGCACAACTATGGGTATGAGGCATCTCACACGAATCGTTAGGAGATTAATTTGGGTTGAAATCTCTGCAAGCGGGAGTATAGCTTGGGATATGATACTCCTAATTGTTAAATTACATCTATATATATATATATATATATATGTAGGGGTCCACGCTATGAGGAAAGGGTCAAGGGGGAAAAATGAAAAATACTAATTATACCTATTTAGTGTACCAATTACATTTGCCTGCTGATATGTTAGTGATATTGTGGTAATTAATAAGAAAAGTAAACCTCATGTTTGTTGAAAACAGAGCTTACTACATCACGTGAAGGTATTCATTGTTTTGATTTAACAACCCATTTTTTGTCCCTTTTAGTATCCTTGCCTCATTATAGCCACATATCATAGAATTCATAGGAAAGTCAGGGTACTTAAATATTTCATCTGAGCACTTTTCCTTGCATCTTCCGCCCTCAGCAGTACTGGTTGGTTTGTTTTTTCCACTAATACATCTTCATCTGAGAACTTTTCAACATTTCCAAAGTTTGTAATCTAAAACCAATTCCATTTTCCTTCTTGGCAATTTTGCAAGCGGAAAAGAGTTCATTTCCTCCAGCCCATGGCATGTCGTCTACATATTTGTCATTCCATTGCTAGTTAGCCTCCTCCTCCAAGTGGACTCTCAAAGCAAAGATGCATCACCATTTCAGACAAACCCACTATGTATGTAGACTTTCTTCACTGCCTTGAGCATCTATTGCATTGGACTCTTGGTTAGAAAGAAAATCCAAACCCATTTCCCAACTTACACTTAAATCTCCAAGCTTATTACCCACTTCTCTGGAGCTCTTTCCTTTCTCTCAGTTGCATCTATTTTTCTCCGACACTTGATTGGGCAGTTCATTCTCTTCGTATGGGCTCTTTTGCTTGTCATAGTCGCATGTTATGTGGTTTTGCGTGTTTGCCAATGGCTTTACCAAGGAACTGTCAAGGCAGTTTCTCCAAGGGCTTAACATGTTTAAAGGATCATGCAATGCAATTCACGACCGTCGAACTTGACTCTTTATTGCCCATTGATGTATGTGTTCAAATTTCAAAAGCAGTCAGATATATCAAATTAGAGATATCTAAGGATTTTGCTGGAGCTACAACCAGTGAAATAACGTTGCTCCTGTTCTTGGGTGTAAGACTGTAAAACTTACGGATTTATATTATGTCTTGAATTTTGATTATCGAACAACCAAACAGAGTATAAGTTCAGTGTGTGCAGTGTATTCTTTCTTCCTTCTTTTCGATTGAATTTTTTAATCAATACCAAGGAATACCTTTAAATGAAAGAGAAGGAAAAATCAATTGGGAAATGAGGCACTTATTGAGTTAGCACACAAAACCGTGTGGATTATTGCAAGTTGAGCCTAAGTTGGTAAAGAAGTCAGAGCAAGAGTTTCCCTCCCTGAATGCGTCTGGCAGTCTCCATTGGCCAACGAATTGCAATGGGGAATGGGATCAATTTGCCATAAGTTTCTCATAAGAATAATAAGATAAAAGAAGTACATATCTTCAATAGAAGAGTATGCAAATTCAATATCAATGTATTCTGAAATGCTGAAAAAATGCTCAAAATTTTTATCCAAATATCAGTGTTCTTTTCTCTCAAATTTAAATTTTCAGAGATTCAAACAAAGACTAAGACCCTGATTCTGAGAAAACTGTTTCAGCACAATGAAAAAATGGAAATGGATGTCAGCAAAAATGAAACAGCAGGCTAGCCTTCTTAAATCCCTTCTTTTTTTTTCCTTTTTTTCTTTTCCCCGATTGGATGATGCATGAGGAGAACCCAACATTATTATCTGTCATGGTTGGGAGCAATAACCCAAAAGGAAGCTTCAAACAAGTTATAGCACTATGTAAAAATGCTTTCGTATTTTAGAAGTCAGCGATATTGAAAACATCTAGTTCATAATTATATATTCGAGTTAGACACCGCTCAGCTCCAACAAATCTAATGACAAATATTTAGGATCGGTTAAACAAATTCTTTTTCACCATTCTGCTCAGGATTTATTTCTTGAAGTCCCTAGGTGGAGTAATTGATACTAGCTTGGCCTTGGTGTTCGAAGTTTCCGGCAGTAAATGACTGGTCTTCACCCAAGATGATGGATCTGCTCGAGTGTGTATACGCACAATAATCAATTTCGTGCACCGTAATGTCCTTCAAGTATGCAGAAAAAGCAACCCCAACTCCAGCCCCTGCAAAAGCAAAAAAGAAATTACAACTCTACAGACTTCTAGGGGAGTCTTTGGAAACCACATGGAAATGAATCAGTGTTTGGACACAAGATGGAAACAAATGATTCAATGTTGTCTTCCCATATCAATTGAAGCCATAACACAAACAAAAACAAAGCTTACCGTGTGTGACAAGCAACAGGTTTTCCAAAGGATATTTATCAGCAAGGGCCTGAAAAACCTCTGCATATCTGGCCTTTGCACCGATCGTTGTCTCTTCCCATTGCGGCAACTGGAGTTCCTCAAGCAAAGAACCAATGTCAGTATGCATAAAGATAGTGTGGATAAATGCCATTTGTTTTTACATATATGATGAAATTTTCAATTGAAAAGGGAATTGAAGAAATGGATACGTATTGAGTGTACCTCTTTATATAGTGGTTCCACAGTATGATCCACTGCCCCAGCTGGTAGCATAGCTTCAAGCTCTGAGATATTGAAACCCCAATTCTCAAATTTAGGATCCAACTCAAGTTTCACGTTTTCCCTGTTTAAAATTTCACATAATCCAAGCTCAATTGAAACCTGAAAAATGGGCAAAAAGGCATTCAAGCAAGTAACTGATTGGGTTGCCAGAAGATTGGCAATAATCTTGCAACATTTCATGTCAGTATGCATAATCCACACTCAATTAAAAACATTTCACATACTCTTGCTGATGAGAAAACATTTTGTTTTTGTTTTTCTTTCAAATTTCATCCACTTACAATAATTACAGCCTATATAATTTTTATTTTTTTTTTGTTCTGAAATACAAACGCTAGTTATGTCTGGTTTGGGTGAATGTAATGAAAATGAAAACGGAATTTGAATGAGAATGGAATGGAAATCCATTCTACTGTTCAGTAAAGGGTGAGAATGGAATAGGAAGGACCCATTTTTTTGTGATTTCATTCCAGCCATGTTTGTTTAGTTGGAAGGGAATAAATAGGAACAGAATCAGCTTCCATGCTTGATATAAATTGAAATGGAAAAGGATTTGAAATAATTGTGGAAATACACTATTTGATTCCATTCCTATTTAAATTATCTCATCCAAACACATTATATGGAATGAATTGGAATGTGATTCTATTCCATCCATTTCATTCCAGCTAAACAAACATGACCTGATTGGTTTGTGATTCCATTCCTAGACTCATTCCAACCAACCAAAAGCAGCCTAATTGTCGTATGCCACAGCATTAAGGCACGTTGCAACTTAACGGGTCGGGATCAACCCGAGCGGGTTGCCGCCGTAAAATTCAACTCATAGCGGTTCATTTCGCCCATGAATATCACGAGTGCCTGAGCGCATGATCAACCGTCACAACGATGAACGGGCTCTGTGTGTGTATATCTATACTACCTATAAAAAGATGAATGTAAGAAAAACTTTTGATTAACTAATATACCCTTATTTTAATTTTTAAATACACAACTAACCTTTTGCATATATATGAAATATAGCAATATAAAACACATACCTTAATAAGAATTCTAAGGAAATTATAATTCGTATAATAATTAAATAAAACCAAACCTAAATAGGAATTCTAAAAAAACGGAAACTATAATTCGTAAATCCCTAACAATGTTAACATATAAATACAAATAGAAACACATTATAAAAATCATAAAACCCTAACACATGAAAGAACAACTACTGCTTCCTTCTTCTGCGTCTTCTATGTGCCTTCATTGCGTCTTCTTTCTTCTGGTGTTTTGTCTGGTATGTAGTTTTCAATAAACTTAACTCATATATACAAATTATGTTAAAACATTTAAATTTCTGCCTGCATAAACATTTAAATCTCTACTTGCATTGCATGATTAGACTTTTAAATGTCTATTTGAATTGCAAAATTAGCAAGAAAAAGAAAAAAATCAAAGAGGAATCAGTTGAATGAAAATAAAAAGACGTATGCTTGAACAAAAACAAATGAAAACCTAGATTAAGAAGCCAAAAAAAAAAAAAAAAAAAAAAATTGAATTGCATAAGTAAAGTTTTGAACAGCACATATAATCTTTGATTATTTTTTAAGGATTCGCATATCAGAAAAAACTTGAATTGCATTATTGAACATTTAAATTGCTGTTGTTTCATAATTTTCATATTTTGTTGAGAATTCATATATAATCTCTGATTTTTTAAAACAATCAAGTCAAATTACCAAGAAAAAGAAGAGAATCAAAGATGTTTCAATTGAAAGAAAATTAAAAAAGAAACAAGCTTGAACAAAAACAAAACAAAACCCCCCAAAAGAAAAAAATCCATTAACGAATGCACAAGAAAAAAAGAAAATAAAAAGGGAAGGTCTAATGAACCACCAAAAAACCATATCAAATCGTGAGGTTTATGAAACTTTGCAATATTTACCTGCAAACCCAAAATATCAAACTAAATAAAACAAAACCAAAAAGAACAAAAAAGAAAGAAAATAACTTAGATCACAACCACCAAAAAGAACAAAAAGGAAAGAAAATAACTTAAATCACAACCCAAAAAAAAAAAAAAAAAGTTCAAAATCTTTTTTTTTTTTTTTAAATGTATAGGCCCAAAAAAATAAAATAACAAGCAGTGATCCACCACGCATCGACGAAGAAAATATAAATATATATATATATATAGCCTATCTTTACGGGATGAAGGGAGTATTATTTTTTAATGAAAAATCAATGGTCCTTGAGTTTATTAATCGGTCGCTTTAAGGTTTGCAGAAGTCTTTGGTTCCAGACCCTTCGTAAGTTATGTGTGTTCTCTTATCGTTTCCCAAATAAAAAAATCATCAAAAACTAATTTACCCATAAATAAAATGGGAACATCTTGATCCCATAAATACTAGACTTTTAAAAGGAAAAAAAAAAATCCTAAACATGTATATATTAGGAATATTATTATTTCAATCAAACACCAATAAAAGTTCTGGATTTGCGTAAGTCTTGGTTTCGATCCCGCGTAGAGTATCTATTTTCTCCTATGTTTTTCCAATACATATATATCAAAGACTACTTTACTAATAAATAAAATGAAAACCTCCTAATCCCATAAATACTATATTTTTTAAAGGTGGTAGTGTAGGCCTTATTAGGAACTTGAGTTAGCTTCTGTGGCATGAATCTATGGAAGGGGTGTAGATTGTAATACATCATAATAAATAAATAAAAAATTTTAAAAAGGATGGTATGTCCGTAGGGTTTGCAAAGCTGCGCAAGTGTTGGTTTTGATTTTTGTAAGACTAATGTACTAATAATTTGCTATTAAATTTTTCAACTATGGCGTAAATATGTTTTAATTGAAGAAAGAGACAAAGAGTGAAAGAGAGAGCCTTTTGTTTCAGAATTGAAAGTTTCACAAAATCTTCAAAGAACCTATGTATAATGAAGTTTCGAAGATAATTTTAAGCACTATGATTTGGGAAAGATAAATGAAAAAAAAAAAATAGTAATCATATCAAAAGAAGTAAAGGATTGAGTGATCAAAGTCCTTTCATCTTATGCAAAGGTACGATAAAATTATTAAATTAAAAAAATTATTATTATTGAAAAAAATAATTTAACTCAAAAAAATTCACGTGCAACGCACGTGTGAACCAACTAATATATATATATATATATATACACACACTAGTAGTGAGTCCTTGCAATACACGGAATAAAGAGAAGAACATGATATTTAATAAGGAAAAACCAAAAAAAAAAAACATAAAAATAATATCTTATTTGTTCCAATACATTAGCGTCGTCAACCTCTTGATCCAACTTTTAAACCAAAATTGTAATCCTAATATATATATGTCAATTGAAAGGATCATGTCTTTTAAATTAAAACAAATGGTTACAACCATTGAAAAAAATATTGTATTTTTTAAGAATAATTGAATGGTACCACTTTTGAAAATAAAATATACAATTTTTAATAACAATTTTTAAAACACCTAGAAATTTAAAAAAAAAGGATGTCACGTGGCAACGTAAAAAATTGCCATGTGACGATTGTGAATACTACTTTATATATATACTAGTAGTAAACCCTTGCATGGGATAAAGAGAAGAACATGATATTTAATAAGAAAAATAAATAAATAAATAAGATCTTACTTGTGCTAATACATTAGCATCATCAACCTCTTGATTTAACTTTTGAACCAAAATTGTAATTCTAATATATAAATGTCAATTAGAAGGATTGTACCTTTTAAATTGAAACAAATAGTTATAACCATTGAAAAAAGAATTGTGTAATTTAAGAATAATTGAATAATTACCACTTTTGAAAAATAAGAGATACAACTTTTAAAAACAATTTTTAAAACACTTAAAAATAAAAAAAATACCCTGTAGCAGCGTAAAAAATTATAGCATAGAGATTATGAACACTACTTTTTATATATATATATATATATCTCCGACAGTGGGCAAGCGCAAAGCGATGTAGAAGCTGATCTGACCTTGAGCTTGGAGGGATCGATGGATACGCCGTCGGCGGTCGTGTTGGCAGGATCATCATCGACGGCGCAGAGAGCGGCGATGACTTGAGAGGCGGTCTGGATGCACCGGAAAAACGGCGAGACGAACACTCGGTGAATCGGAAACCCGAGTTGGGTCCGGAGCCTCCGGCCCGTGGAGAAGGCCCGGACCTTGCCGGCGTCGATGAGATGTGGGTCCCACGGCCTCAGCGCCTTCGATACCCACGTGGGGTCAAGGTGGTCGATGCGGTCGCCGTGTCTCATGACGATCACGTTCTGATGGAAGCAGTGAGGGTGGTGATCTTGGGGTCCGTCTAGAGTCGGGTTTTGTGGGGTATCCATTTTCAAGCGGGTCAGCTTCGAGAGAGAGAAGAGAAAGACGATGTCTATATATATAGATGTCGCCATGTCGGCGTAGAAATGCAGATGAACAGAAATTTAGACCGAGGGAGGTGAGGAAGAATATTCCCCTTATTCGGAGTACATCCTATAAAAAAAGTGGAATATGCTCTTATAATATTCTTCTTCTTATATGAAATTAGGGTTCGGCATGCTAAATAAATTCTGACTCAAATATTTTTTAATTATATTTGTGATTCATGTTTTGTGAAATCTACCTTGATCGTAAGAGGTAGTTCAATTGGCAAGATATTTTGTCTCATATAGTTAAAATCTTGAGTTCAACTCTCTTGTTATTATGTGTGAGCTGTGAGTCGTTGCATTGGTTTAGAAGTTGGTTGAAGGATTTCTTTGTCATAAAAAAAAAAAAATTTAAAAATCTATCATTAAATTAAATAGTTTTTTTTATGTTTTTGTCATGCATATTAAAAATCAAGTTGTTCATTACAATATAATCCAAAAACTTACATTTATAATTAATAAAAATTCCACATTTATAAATTAATTGAGCAATTCTAATGTTTTATCAAAGATAATAACATAGAGGCGTGGAGCCGAATGTTTGAAGAAGAGGAGAGAGACATAACAATACTCTATACTATGTATGGGTTTAGGGGGACTCACAACTTAGCATTGATACCATTAAATTAATTAGTCTTTTTATGAAAAAACATTGATATTCATTTATTGATATCAAGAGAATTAGATATAAGAATAATTTCTATCTTTTTTTTTTTTTCATTAAAAAAGATGGCATTTCCCTCCTTGGAGCCTTCTCGTGGATGCTTCTATTCTTAGAAATCGTTTGGGTGAAATTCTACTTATCGTGTCCAGTTTTATGGCCGCAATAACAATATTCTGACATATAAATGGCCAAAAAAAAAAAAAGAAAAAACATAGTTATTCTTGATGGGTTGACTGTCTCCACAGATGTGGGTTCCAAAGGATAAAAGTTAACTGTAGAATCTGATTCAAAGCTTATGGGGCACTGTATTAATGGCTAGTGTCTTGTGTGTTACCCCCATGGCTTTTGTGGTATCTTTGAGCTCACGTTCGCTACTTTTAGGCAATTTAATTGGAGCTTAGAACATGATTATAAGGCATGCAATCATGTGGCTGATTCTCTAGGCATCCAAGAGATTGAATCGTGCTCTTTTACTTCTGCAATTCTTTGAATTTCATTAATTCAATTTTTTAATTTACATATTTACATATGATTGAATCTCACGATGATCTTTGGTATTGTTCCTTGTGGATGTAACATTTTATTAATTTAAACTTGGTGGGGGTCTATCATGACCCGCCTTCTTAGTACAGGCCGTTCTTATAAAAACTGTTTTATAAATAAATAAATAGAGTATTCAGACCAACCAAACAACGAAACTCGGTTTGTTTTTGGTAGAATAATGAACTTCGTTATTAGACTCATGCATAGGTTCAAATTCTCGTTGGCTCCTAGTCTTCCTCCTACTAATCCACTACCTATTAAATGATTGCATATTGTAATTTGAAAAAAAAAAAAAAAAAAAGTTCATCGCATGATGGGGATATGATTTCAGCTTTCTAAAATCATTATAATACCATGTAGAGATGCTTTTGTTTCTCTTAGAAGTTAAGGATGTTGGAAAACATTTAGAGCTTGTTTGGTCGTCCATTTCAAAATTAAATAATTTAAGAAATTTTACATGTTCCATCATCTTGAATTATTTATTCATTGAAAAGAAAAAGAAAAAACGTGAATGGTTTTAGTCGTCCAATTCGAAATTAAATAATTCAAGAAATTTTACATAATATTGAAAACACACATCATCATCTTGAATTATCTATTCATTGAAAAGAAAACGAAAAAACATGAATGGTGATTGGATTGATGATAAAATAGAATCCTAGGTCATGAACAATGATTCGATTGATGCTAAAAAATACAAGCATTTGTGGGTTTAACGCGAAAATTGTTATGAGAAATTTTTTGAATATTTGTAAACAATGTAGATATCATTTGAAAATGAGTAGTTCAAATAGAATCGAACTTTCAATTGATCCAGGTACTTGGGATCCTTTGGATAAAGACATGGTCTCTCTGGATCCCATTGAATTTCATTTGGATGAGGAACCTTATAAAGATTGTATTGATTTTTATCAAAGAAAGACAGGATTAATTGAGGTTGTTCAAACAAGCAGACTCAACCCTCATCCTTTGCCTGGACGATAGCCCTTCGAGGGAAAATAAGGAAATGGTTATTACATTCAAGAGTTATTATATTCAAGATAATTACGTATTTACAAAATACCGTCTCAATTCATCCTATTTCATGAGATCGGTGGGCTTCTCTGGTACAAAATGAGCAACTTCAAATAGGTTCATTGCTCCGACCCAGAATACGATTAATCCAGCATGGGCTACATGAACCCCAAGTAGTTTACCAGATAAATTAATAAGTCGAGCATCTTGAATTCTTTAATTTCGAATTGAACAACCAAACAAGCCCTTAGTTTACATTTATGTAATCTAGTTTGATACTGCTCCACCCAACAAAATTTAATGACAAATACTTTAGATCAATTACATAAATTATTTTTCACAATTCTATAAAAATTTATAATCATACAAATTTTAAAATGTTTCATGTCGACCAAATATTGCATCTTCCACTTTCTCCCCCCCAACCCAAAAAAAAAAAAAAAAAAAAACAAACAAAACAAAACAAAATAAAAATAAAAAAAAGAAGAAAGAAAGAAAGAAAGCAGTGACTGTAAGAATAAATAAAGTAGTTCCCTTCAATGCTCCTACTCTTTATTTCATTGTAAGCAATCAAAAAACTAATCACTTCCATGAAGATAAAACCCAACATCATCTAAACTTGCACATCCAATGAACTCTAGGCTCTAGAAATCCGCAACAGAGGATACCTAATGTAATTGCAGGCAGACAAGCCAAAAAAATGTGGGGGGGGGGGGGGGGGGGGGGGTTGTTTCTACAGTGGCAGGCTGATACAGGAGATCATATATCATCCATTGGTACTGTTCAAGGGCAAGAAACCGATACCGGTGGTGCCTGGACATGTGAGTACTTCAAAGTCTCCAGCAGTAAACGATTTGTTTTCACCAAAGCTGATGGATCTTCTTGAGTGTGTATATGCACAGTAATCTACTTCGTACACCGTAGCATCCAAGAACGCAGAAACCGCAACCCCAACTCCTTCCCCTGCATAACCATAAGATGATTACAACTCAACTTGTGGGAGTGCTGAAAACCAATATGGAAATGATATCATTTCATTGCCACATGGAAATAAATGATTTGGTGGTGTCTCCAATATCAATTGAAGGTATTAATCCAACAATCTAGAAAAAGAAAGGAAAAAAAAATGTCAAAAAGAGAACTCATCATCAGAAACTATAGCAAAAGAGTGAAACTGTAGTTTCTTGAAATCCAAAACACTGGTTTCTTAAAATCCAAAATAACCTATGGAAAAAGAAACTAAACTCTATTAAAAGCAATGCAAATTAACCCCAAGGGGTTAGCCTAGTGGCAAGCCAAGCCTTGATAAGTGCCTCAAGAAGCGTATGTCGAATGTTTGAAACCCCACAAAAGCGTTTAATCTCCTTTGGGGAACTGCACATGCCTAAGGATTTTTCGGGGCCAAAAGCAATGCAAATCAAAATGAAAGATTTCATTTTCCTCTGCTGTCTGCCCCACCAAGGTTTGGAAACTATATACATATATGACATATATAGAATTCTATTCCAGTTCGAGATCCCAGACTGGATTTCCTGCCTAGGCTTCTTTTTGAAGCTGTCGGATCGGGCTCCACGTGGATTAATGATTTAAGTGATCCCAATCCGACAGCTTGAAATAGAACCCTGGATGGGAATTCCGTCCAGATCCCAAATTGGAAGGGGACTGTATATATATAGGCTAACGGTCAGGTGAGCATGTGTTGACAAGCCTGACATAATTTATATCAGCCCCCGCATTGGGGGTTGTACCTCGTGCATTAGTGGGTTATGGCCTACAAGATACAACCCCTAATGCATGGTACTGATATAAGTTATATGAGCACGTGCTCACCAAACCGGGACTGCATATATATAAATCTATTTCACCTAAAATGATTATTTTGTAGGCATATATAAATTTTTTAGTAGTACAGTTTTGACATACAGAATAGTACAACTCAAGCACTATACTACATCTTGAGGGAAATGAATGGAAACTAAAACTCAAAAAATAGCAAAAACAAAAATGAAGCATACCGTGTGTGACAAGCAACAAGTTTTCTGAGGGGTATTTATCTGCAAGGGCCTGAATAACCTCTGCATATCTGTTCCTTGCGCCCAACACTGTCTCCTCCCATTGCGGCAACTAGAGTTCCTCAAGCAAAGAACACATGCCAATATGCATAAAGATGGTGTGGATATTTGCATTTATGATTAAATTTTTTACTAAAAAGAAAATGAAGAAATGGATGTATTGAGTATACCTCTTTATACAGTGGTTCCACAGTATGATCCACTGTCCCAGCTGGTAACATAGCTTCAACCTCTGAGATATTTATTTCCCAAATCCCATCTTTAGGAATAGCCTGAGGTCTTATGGCTTCCCTGTTCAACATCTCACATAATCCACACTCAATTGAAACCTGCAAAATGGGCAAAAAAAGTTTCAAACAGGTAACTTATTGGCTTGACAGTAGATTGACCATGATCTGAATCGGATTTGAACAAATGGGTCCAGAAACAGATAATAATTTTTCAACAAGAATCTGAATCCCATTAAAATGATAATTAATAGATCAACTTTCATGAATATGAAAACCAATGCTCATCAAACAGGTAACTAATTGGCTCGACAGTAGATTGACCATGATGTGAATCTGATCTGAACAAATGCGTCCAGAAACAGAGATTAGTTATTTGACAAGAATCTGAATACCATTAAAATGATAATTAATACATCAATTTTCATATATAGCATTTGGCTTGGTCAGCTGCACATTAAAGAAAATACCAATGATCTGGTTCAAAAGAAGAGACCAATGATATTTGTTTCCCCTCAATGGTATGTGCATTTGTCTGGTTGTGCTATTATAGCCATTTTTCAAGTTATTTGGTTAGAGAGAAATATGAAGATTTTTAAAAACAAACATGATGAGATGGAGGCGTTATGGGACAGAATGTGTTTCTTTGCTTCATTGTAGGCTTTGGTTGATTGGTTGCAGGTTTTGGTTTGTGGGGAGGTTTTGGTTTTGGGGAGGTAAGGGTGGTATAATTTTTAGTTGTGGGGCGTTGCTTGGGCAGTTTTATATACTTGGGGTATAGGTGTGGTATGTTTGGGGAATCACTCGTATAGCCTAAGGCTTTCTGTTGGTTTTCTTTTCTTTGATCTGTTGGATTTCTGGTCCACATTGTTCTTTTCTTCCATCAATGTAATTCATTTCTTATTGAAATATAAAATAAATAAATAAATAAATAAATCATATATAGCATGATCTAACACCATCTATGCATGTTTGTATTTCATACAAAGTTAATTTCCAATCTAAAATTCCTATATATTAACATCCAATGTGGGAGTTACTCAGCCATGTCTACACAGCATTTTAGGATCTGCTTAACATTTCCCATAGTAGTGGATTAAATCAGAATATAACCGGATAACCAATGACAAATAAATTCACAAAGTAACTCTTTTTAAATATGTCGAATACGAGACCAGATTGGATTCATTTATTTTATCAGGATGGATTTGGATATGGCTCAATCCAGATCCATTGCCATTTTTTAAAAACCCTATTTACAGGACAATGTCAAACAAGGATAGCTGGCATATCGTAATAATAAATGGTGAATTCAAGCATGGTAACAAGTAACAACACTAACCCTGCCGTTGTCGTGCTTAGTGTCTTATGTTTCACAAAGCCAGCACCAAGCCCTAAGAAAGGAGGACAGTTGATAGCATAAAACAGTCACACCTCACTGGGTTATCACAACACTAATAACCTTGTTTGATTGGTGCAAGCATGTCTTTTGTATTCATTTGGTGGGTCCCCACATGATGACTGATCTCCCATCCTCAAAAAACTTGTCATGGTTGATTAAAACCAAAAATAATTGCATAGCTTACAATGACAAAGAATAAGTAATCACTGAGAGGTCATGATAGAATTTGGATGCAATGTCCACCCTAACCAAGTCTACAATCTACATACTCTCCTTGTGAGCTAAGACACTTAATGATGTATAGGAGGAACATGTTTGAACCTGCTGGTGGAAGATAACCAGTGGAGTCCTAAGGGGTTCATATGGTTCACCAACAAAGCTCTCCCTTATGGGAAATTTACAAAAATACCCCTTCAAAAAAGGGAACATACAAGTTTTATGAAATATTTTCCAAGTACAGGACCAAAAAGGCCCAATATTTTCTTAATTTCATCAGTTTACAGTAATATCGCACCCACCATAATTAAATTTTCATTAATTTCACCATTTGGTTCTGATAATAAAAATTGGTTGTCCTATTCCACATCATTACAGACCATTAACTAAATAACCAACCACATGTAACCACCAAAAATTTCTATGAATAAAATTAAATTAGATTCATCAAATGATTCAGATCATGCAAAATCGACTTAATCCATTGCACAACATTTAGAGAGGAAAAAAAAAAAAAAAAACTGAACACCAATAAAAAATAATCACCAAAAACCTTTTTCGGCATGGTTGGTTGGCCCATGTAAATTGAATTGTTTTACTGCTTTTTGCATATAATTTTATGGTTTGTTAAATTCAAGAGGATGGTAATTTTCTTCACAGATTACAGTAAAAATATCTTTAAAACAAAAAAGAAAAAAAAAAGACATATTTCATAAATTTCTAAAGATTCATCTCATAAAACCAGTTATGGCAATGATTCTAACTTTTCCAAATGGTCCCATTCAAAAAATGGATATACCATGTAAATTACAATGGATCCAATCAGACCCTTATAATTTAAATTTAATTAAATTAGTCCCAATGCACAACATCAAAGGAGTATACAAATAACTAAATATATCAATCAAATTTCGCAACAATTCATATACATATGATTATATATATATCGAAATGGAGCGATATAGAAGCTGATCTGACCTTGATCTTGGAAGGGTCGATCGATACGCCCTCACTGGTCATCCTAGTGGGATCGTCCTCGACGGCGCAGAGAGCGGAGACGACCTCGGCGGCGGTCTGGATGCACCGGACGAAAGGCGATACGAACACCCGTTGGATCGGAAACCCCAGCTGGGTCCGGAGTTTCCGACCAGTACAGAAGGCCCGTTCCACGCCGGCTTTGTACAGAGGTGGGTCCCATGGCCTGGGCGCCGTGGACATCCACAAGGGCTCAAAATTGTCGAGGCGGTCGCCGTGCCTCATCACGACGACGTTCTGATGGGAATGGGGAGGGTGGTGATTGTGTTGGGGTCCATCGAGGATTGGTGTTCGTGAGGAATCCATTGATAAAGCAGGTCAGCTTGAATCAAGAGAGTGTGTTTTGGGAGAGAGAGAGAGAGAGAGAGATGAAGATGGGTGCTATGAGCAGTTTAACAATGGGGAGAAATAGAGAGAGAGGGAGTATAAATAGAGGAAAATTCGTACCTATGCTGAGGAAATTGGCCCAACTATTTCTTTCCGATCTATCTTCCACAAGAGGGAAACGAGTTGGCACGTGTCGCACGTCCATAGAAAAAAAAAATGGCTTGGATCCCTGTGATTATCACGTCATTGTGCTGATGCATATTATAAGCTAGTAAAAAATGAAAATGAAAAAACCCACCTTATGTTTGTAAATAACTCTTGAGCGTAATGATATGTCTCTATTATTTTATTTTATTATTATTTTTTCTTTTATCTAAATGTTTTGTACTTTATGAATTCTTTTATTCTTTTTTCTCTTACATACATAGAGCTCGCATATACCACACAAAAAGATACAAGTACTCCTTTATCCTTTTAGGTTTTTTTTTTTTTTTTTTGTTTTGTTTTTGACATAATACTCTTTGGGAGATGCTACCCACATTTGCAAAGATCAATTCGTTGCGCTATAGTTGAGCCATACACCACATGTGCATCGTTTCGACTGTGGATAGCATCCTTCATTCTCTTTTATCATTAAAACTTAAAAAGTCTGAGTTTGGCTAATTAGGTGGGTAAAAGTTAGAGTAACATCTAAATGAGTTGTTAAGCACGTTCTGATAAAAAGTTTTGTTTTTGTTTTTGATAGAATACTCTTTCATCGTTAAAAGGTCTTAATGTAATTAGAAAGGTAAAAGTTGAAGAAACATCTGAGTGATTATGAATCTAATTGAATTATTGAGTGGGATCCCATGAAAAGTTGATGGAAAATTATTTTATTTTAGGAAAAATTACACTTTCCTCCCCTCGTTTATAGGTCGGAATTACTTTTCTCCCATCATTTACAAAATCTTACAAATAACACTTGAATTATTAGAAATTGACACTTTTCACCAAACTGTTAACTTATAGTGAGAAAGTTAATAGAAAGTAACATGTGCAATGCATGTGATATAGAGTTAGCCCATTTGCTATCGAAAATGCCCTTATAAGGGCTCATGACTCAATTTCTCTCTCTACCCATACCAGTAAAGTTGGTCAACAAGGGTCTCATAAAGTGGGCCCCACTATGGTGAGTCAAACAGTCAAAGGTGGGACCCATCGGGTCAACCTAAAGTCTTCAAAAGCATGGGAACACAACAGGTGCATGTTAGTGCACCCACACCGGATTAGAACACCATTTATCCTCAACCGGGGGACGGCTTGCACCATTTGCAACATGCTTAAATGCTCAACTTCTCTCTAAGATATCTCCTTCATTTCTTAACCAAAATTAGTGATTCAAAACCATTTTAAAGATCTCTTGGATCTCTACAAGATGATATAAATAGTTCATGAAAAATCATTACAAAAGATATAGTTCTTGAGGCTCAAAGTTTTGGGTTTTAACAACCCAAAAATTTGCAAATTTTCAAAACGAAAAGTAATGACCATTTTTCTTCAAAACCGACTTCATTGTGTTTTTAAACCCCCAAACCTAGGGTTTGGTCATAAATATTACATGATATTTAGGAAAAATAAAAGAACATTAATGCTTCCAAATTTCGGTTCATGCATTGAATATATATATGTAAAATAAATAAATAAATAAATAAATAAATAAATAATATATATATATATATATATATATATATATATATATATATATATGTAAAATAAATATACTACCTACATAGCAAAATGCAAAAAGGAGCTCCTTGTCAAAATGGGTGAGATTGCTAGCCGAAAACTTCTTGAAGTGGAGTTTGATCATGGAGAGCCCGTTATGTTTTGCTATCTAATATGATTGTTAATGCAAACCAGGGGGAAGAAGCTAGAAGAGTGAGGAAAAAGTTGTTTATTTGGAAGCGACAAGCAGATCAATTGATTGCTCGAAAGAGCCGTACCTAGCTAAGGGAGGAAGCTATCTATATTCGCCGTACAAAGAAGACAGGGCTATTGTAGTGGCAGCTATGGAGTTTCCTCATTCAGAATGTTAGGAGTTCCCCTTATGTGAGGAATGAGCAACGATTAACGAGTGAGAAAAGCTCTATCAATGGTATAAGAGTGGACTTTTAACTAGTAGCTAGTCTAAGGTAAATAACTAAACGATTGGTAATTGAGTTCAGATGCTAGTTGGTAATCTGTAGTCTCTCCTCTTTCCCGGTCTGGCATTCAATGCAATCAGTTTCGATCCCTGAAAAGCCCATGAAAGCTTAAACTTGCTGGCAAGAAGGTCCCAAGTATGATAGAAGAGTGAGCTAATTAAGATAATAGCAAATAATGGCGGGATTTCATATCAAGAGTGTGTTGCTCTGGAAGCTTCCTTGGGAAACTCTTATACAGCTGGATAATGCACAACGGGAAACAAAGTGGGGTATTGATGTCATTTTGCATCTTCAGTCATAAAAATCCAAAAGGTATAATTGTTATTTCATTCATTTTGTTAACAACATTAGTTCATAATCAATTTTCAATAATTCAAAGGCTATTTGTAGGATTTTTTAGATGAGGGGAAAAAAGTGATCCGGCCTAAAGATAAGGGGGCAAAATGTAATTTTCTCTTTATTTTATTATTTTCTTTTTATAGTGATTTTTATTTTCACAAATGTTGGCGTGTGGATAGAGGATTGGTAAATTACTGGAAAGATATGTGGTACACTGAATCCAAACAATTGTGAGGTCATTGAAGCGGACGTGAGAGGTGACGTGACGTGGAAAATCATTATTGGTTCAAAGTGGATTCCTAATTTTGGCCACGTGCTGTGATTTATAAACCTTTTTGCTCTTTTGGATTTTTCTAGGAAAGTGTCCAGAACATGCTTGATGAGGACCAGCGCCCCGTGCACGTTATTCAGTGTGCCCCGTGCACGTTGGTTAAGTGGTAGACTTGGAAAATTAGTTAGTTTTGGAGGATCAATAAAATATTATTAACATGGTTGATTTTTGATTTGAATACTATTTGCTTTCATATCAGGGTGAAGGAGTTATTCTTTACCTCTATTTATTTTTTAGTGACGTGTCATAAATTATTTTTAAAAAATATGAATTTGAAAGTACAAAGTTATGATAAAATAGATACATAAATATGAACACATATTCATATTAATATAAACATTTAATATGTAAAAATAAATTTATAATGAAAATGTATTCATAATTATGTAAATATAGGAATGTATACACAAAATCAATTCTCTTTATTTACTTCAACAAGTGACAAAATATTAGTGAGAGGAGAGGAGGAACTCCTCCATGGCTCCACATTTAGGCAATGGCAGAGCCACGGGAGACCTTTGGGGGTACTTGCCCCCACTGGCTTAAACTAAATTTTTTTTTTTTAAAAGAGATATTATCATTTGATGACCACGTCCTAATATAATGTCAAAACAGAAAGATGGCAGTCATTTTAAAGCATATATAAAGTCAATTTGTAATAAGTTAATGAAAATATTCGTTTTTTGGTATTACATTTTAAAATGATCATCAAAACGTAATTTTTTTGAAAAGAAAAAAAACTCTCTCCAAAGCTTTCAATTCCCATTTCACAAAATCAATACCCTCATTAGAGATAACTTCTAAATCCGCCTTTGTCTTGGATGGAGACAAGTATTTTCCGTTCATTATTAATTCATTAAAAAATGGATTTTGTGTTGATATTTCAAGAGACAAAATATAATTCATCCTTAAAAGAATTAAAGTAAAAGGTTATAAAAAATAGAAGGGGTTTTGACTTTTGACTTTGATTTTTGACTTTTAACTTTTGTAAAAAGGTTTAATTTTTGTGAATACAAAAAACTTTTGGAATGGCCAAATTTATAATTGTTAGAAAAATTAGAACCAAAAGCTAAAATGGGGGGTGGTGGGGATCAAGTTTACATTCAATCATTAAAAAAAGGGGCATACAAAATAAATAAAATATTTTAGGCAAGTGGGTCGGTTGATCCTTCTCCCTAGTCGTTCTCTCCGTCCCTGTTTGGGATATATAAAAGAGACAGGCACAACATTGGCACAGTCGAATTACCTGTTCTTTAGTAACTCAACTGAAAGGCACATAAATGTTGACTTAATCGTTGACTTAATCCGTGCTATTGGATATTACTTGATTGAGTGCCATTCGGTGTAACTGCAATTGTTACTACAAGTATTTTTTTTGAGAAGATTTCTTAAAAAAAAAAATAAAATGGTTTATTACATATGAATAGACCAGTTTAATAGTACTTAGTTGCTGGATATAAAAAGTTCAAATAGATTATGAATTGTCACGTACACGGCAGATCGATTGGCAGTGATTTGCAATTTTAAAAACTGTTGAGATTGTAAAAAAAATAAAACGAATAAAAATTTAACAATTTTTCTTTTTGAGAAGATTTCTCTTAAAAATAATGGGTTATTGTATATGAATACACTGGTTTAATAGTACTAGATATGGGCACATGTGCATCACATTTGAATAATATTAAAATAATGTATATAATTATTTCTTACTTTTTTGTTGAAAACATAAATTCAATTTGAAAGATATGTATATATATAATGTTCTTAATGTGTATCTTATTTAGGTTATCAGAATGGACGCTTAGCACAATAGGTTAAATTTCTTTCTATGGATAGGAGTTAAGGGAGGATTAGGAAGTTGGTTAAGAGACATGCATAGTAGTGGAGGCTATAAAGAATTTATGAAGTAAACGTTATTATCCTTCTTTATCATTTTTTTCCCTCTTCTTTTTTGCCGAAAAATAAACTTTTTTTTAATTGTTTAAATATGAGGGCAAATAAGTATTTAAAATTTAAAATTTAAAATAAGAGTGTAATGGTCAAGTAAATTTTTTTTGAAATATAGACTTTTATAGGTAGTGTAGATTTAGTTAATAATGAAATGTGTTTTCCAAACCTGCGCCTGAAAATCCTTTTCATTCTAATAAACTTTGCCTATAAAAAAATAATAATAATAAAAAAAGAATAGGAAAAAGAAAAAAAAGAAGAAGTCTTTCTCCAAACCACAACAAACAAAAGCCGTTAAACTAAAATCCATATAAATGAATGGGTAGATAACATGGTTTATGTTGTTTATAGTTATTAATTAACATTAAGTATTTAGTTTACCATGACAGATTATGGTAGTGATATATATATATATATATATATATATATATATATATAGTGTTGATCATGTGTAGAATATCTTTGAGTATCCCATTTGATCACAGTCGTCTGTGGGTGACATGCACGCGTGTCGCTTATAGACGACTGTGATCGAACGGGATATCCCACACATGATCAAAACTATATATATATATATATATTATTTTATATTACTACCCTATAGGTAGTAGATAACATGGTTTATGCCTTTTATAGCTATTAATTAACATTAAATATTTAGTTTGCCGAGACAGATTATGGTAGTGATATTTATATAAAAAAATTTAATTAATATCTAAAATATCACTACCATAATCTGTCACGGTAAATATTTAATTAAATATTTAGTATAGCTAGGCACCATCAAATTGATATTTTTGAAAGGCTCTCATGAGAACAAAAATACAGAGAGAGATTGAAACAAGAATCTTGGTTCTCTGACAGGTTTGCTTTTGGTAAACTATAAGAACAACTAGCAATTAAACTGGCTCTCTCAGAAGTACTTTGCTTTGGTTAACTTGAAGAACAAGCAATTCTTAAGGATCGATAAGCGCCTCAAGAAGTGCATGCATGCAGATCCTTATTTTTGAATCCTCACCTGTACAATGACCTCCTTGAACCAACCCCTGGCCTTAAAGTCTAGGGCGACCAAACTAATCTATATATATATACTAAAACGGAGGAAATGCCTCCCTTTGGTACCACGTGTCCGTTTGTGAACAGTTGGGAAAAAGATAAAATTACCTTTTAGTGACCATTGTTCAATCTAATGCCAAAAAAAGATAATATCTATCAACTTGCTACAAATTACCTGTATACTTACATCAAAATAACTATCAATTTTCTTTTTTTCGTATTAAGTTGAGAAAGAATCACTAAAAAGTAATTTTCCCAAAAAGATATGATTTTTGGAGAAATTACTTTTTAGTGATCAATTTTCAACTTAATGCCAAAGAAAGATATTCTCTGCCAACTTGCTACACATTGACTATATACATACTTCAAAAGTACTACTAATGTTTCATGTTTGGTATTAAGTTGAGAAGTGATCACCAAAAGGTAAATTGTCTAACTTTTATATTTTTTGGTTTTCACTGCTCTTTTTCATGCTCTTTTTCACGCGGTATAAGTAGGTTGACGCTTGGTGTACCCTGCATATCTTTTTGTTTTTATGTAGGAAAATCGAAAAACCTATATTATACAATGTTCAACCCAAACTTAGTAGACTATATCATATTTCTTCGTTTTTTTTATGTCTATTCATCTCATTTCTCAAAAGTTAAACGTATAAAATTATAAATATTTATAATCAGAAAGGGAGCCAAATAAAGGCAATAATGATTAAAAAAGAAAGTGCGACACACTGGAATGTGTATTAACATATCAAATTGCTTAGAAAACTATAAAAATGCTTTCAAAATTGTGCAAATACACTTTTGCCAAACAAGGAGTATCTCAAACTGTTAGATCCAAACTAATTTACATGATGCACAAATCATTCTCAAGTCCATGCATTCGATAGTAGAGGAGCGAAGACACGAACTCAAGATTTATGATTTTGGAGCCACGGTTCTTTACCATCTGAACTACCACACGGGTGTGTATTATATATATACATAAATTTATATTGTTCACAATATTTATATTTACAGACCTCACCCGTGCGTTGCACGGGTTATAAGAAATAAATGATATTGTCTGTCAACTTGCTACAAATTGACTTGATAAGTGCTTCAAAAGGACTACTAACTTTCTTTGTTTGGTATCAAGCTGGGAAGTGGTCACCAAAAGATAAATTCCTCACCTTCTTTTTATTTTCTTTTTTCTTTTTTCTTTTTTTTTTATATTACTTGCTCTTTCTTATATGGTGGAGGTACGTTGACATTTGGTGTTCACTACATATCTCTTTGTTTTTATGTGAGAGGATTAGAAAACCCACACTATACAATGTTCAACCCAAATTTAATAAACTGTAATATATTTTTCTGTTTTCTTTATGCCTATTCATTTCCCCTCCTAAAAATTAAACGTATAAAACTATAAATAGTCATAATTAAAAAGAAAGACAAATAGAGAAAAGGAGGATTAAAAAAGAAAACACAATCCGCTAGAATCTTCAGATTCTCCCGATTTGCTTCTAACATGAATAAAAAAAAAAAAAAAATCTATTTGAATCAAAATTCTTCCCATATGGTTAATTACATAAAGTTGAAAAGATTTATACTTTCTCTTATTTTTTTTCTTCTTCTGGCTTTTTTTCCTATTCTCTTTCTCAGTCTAGACTTTTCTCTCATCTTTTTATGATCTAATTTCAAACATATTTTTGATATTTTTTCCCATGGTTTTTCACTCTTTGTGAAACCCACTCGAAACTTCATGAAAGGTCAAGATTTATCATTGTCATGCATTTTACAATCTCCACCGTCGGATTTCGAGACACCTTTAACGGTTATATTTGCTTTGGTATATACCAACATGTTAAAACCATGATTGTGGGATAGACTAGGATTTAGAGAATTTTAATCTTTTTCCACCAAATATCATAACGTATCAGTTCCTTCATTTTTTTTACAAGTTTCCACTATTAAATTAATTGTTTTTCAAAATAATTTATCTTTTCGAGAATATAATTAAATTTTGTGTAATACATTATGCTAACGTCACACCAAAGATTATTTTGATTAAATAATTTAGTTATTTTTGTCTATATCTTTTCAATTTAATTGACATATTATATTAACAAATATATTTTACTATTTTAGAGAATAAGAGTTTTGTTAAAATTTTAATTTGTTAATAATATTATTTTTTATAAATTAATCTGTGCATCGCACGGGTTCTAAAGCTAGTAATTACCTAACACTTGTGGGACGAAAATTGCTTGAGCCCTTGACATTAGTTTCATCCGAGAGGAATGGGGCCGGGATTACTCACCTTAAGGAAATAAAAAAAGTAGTGCACTTAAAAGGAAAAAATAGAAGTTTTGTACTCTTGACAAAAATACACGGAGTAAATAATAAACATGTATATATGTGGTGTAAGCAAATAGGGTCAAGAGCATAGAGCCATAGATGAAGGCTAAATGTTTCTCTTTTCATTTATATTTCAATTATTTAGTCCATACTGAGGAGTGTTGGGTGTTAAATTCCTTTCACCATTTATATTTTCTAAGTGGTGCTACATTCACTTGATAAATCCATTGGATCCATCCACCACTTGGATAATTTCGAGTGAGAGAGAGAGAGAGAGAAATGTTTTTATTATTATTATTATTATTACTATTATTATTATTTGGATAAGTAGAGAGAAATGTTATGATCACATGAGATCTTATTAGAACTTTAGTAAATCATTCAAACGAATATAAAGCATCACATAGGATAGAATTGCTGAACTCTTCTTCTAAGACAACAATAAATAGAAGAGTTCTATGTTGGGCCACAAACACTATTATCTAATATATGAATTAATAAATAAAATATTATCTCAAAAACAAAAATAAGTCTACTGATGAATTAAACCAACACTAGTAATTTAGGAATGCACTAGTACCAAATTTCCAGCCAAGCAACCAACACCAAATTCAAGAATGTCTATGGAGCAATTTATCAAATACTTAGAGAGCAGGAATAAAATCACACAACAAAGAACACCCAAAAATTACGTGGTTCGGTAAGAAAAACTCAACCTACATCCACGGGACAAGCTCCGATCAATCCACTATATTAAATCATGAATACAATGGTTTTTCTATCTCAAGTTTATACCTAAAACAAGAGATTAACTCAAGAAAGGGAAAAATACAGATTTACCTCCAAAGCTTTACAACCCCAAGTTCTTACCACAAAGTCACCTTCAAACTATCAAGTTGAAGAAAAACAAACCCTCTTTGTAGCCTCTTGCTCCAACGGATTTGAGTGAGAAGTGGTAGAAGTAGGAAAAATAGCTTCAAGACCAAACCCTTAGTTTCCCTCCTTTTCGTCTTTTGCTCTCTGCCTGATTCTCTTTACTTTCCTACACGGACTGCAAAGGGAAACATATAATATATATAGGGCAGATTTCTTACTGCCTAGGTTTAATGAGAACAATCAGCCTTTGGGCCTTGGGTTATTAGAGAACCCATATGGGCCTGGACCACAAGCCAGCCCACTAACCAACAATCTCCCCCTCCAGGCCCATGAGGGAGTAAAACCAAGTAATGACCCCACTCAGTGGGAGTCTAAACCCGCCAACTCTGAACAAAGCTCAAACTTTTCTCTAGGAATAGTCTTTGTCATCATGTCGGAGGGATTCTTGTCTGTGTGAATCTTCTTAAGCTTCATAAACTGCTTTTCAATAACATCACGTAGCCAATGATATCTCACATCAATGTGCTTTGTGCGGGAATGGTATGAAGTATTCTTGCTCAGATCCATAGCACTTTGACTGTCACAGAAAACAACAAACTCGTCTTGCCTCAAACCCAGCTCTAAGAGAAATCTCTTCATCCATAACATTTCTTTTGTTGCTTCAGTTGCTGCAATGTATTCTGCCTTAGTTGTAGACAAAGCGACACACTTCTGTAATTTGGACTGCCATGAAATAGCTCCCCCAGCAAAAGTGAACAAATACCCAGAAGTCGACTTTCTACTATCAAGGTCACCTGCCATGTCAGCATCTGTAAAGTCTTCTAACACTGGTTTTGAACTCCCAAAACATAAGCACAACTTGGAACTACCTTTCAAATATCTAAAGATCCACTTCACAGCTTCCCAATGCTCCTTTCCTGGATTAGAGAGAAATCTACTCACTACACCAACAGCATGAGCAATGTCTGGCCGTGTACAAACCATGGCATACATAAGACTCCCCACAGCAGAGGAGTAAGGAATAGATGCCATCTTTTCCTTTTCTTCAGTAGTAGATGGACATGAGCTTCTACTAAACTTGAAATGACTGGCTAGAGGTGTGCTAACTGACTTAGCATCTTTCATGTTGAACCTTTCAAGTACCCGCTCAACATATTTCTCCTGTGATAACCACAACTTCTTGGCTAACCTGTCACGATGAATCTGCATGCCCAAAATCTGTCGTGCAGGCCCCAAGTCTTTCATGTCAAAGGACTTAAACAATTCCTTTTTCAACTCACCAATCATTTTCTTGTTCTGTCCCACAATTAACATGTCATCCACATATAACAACAGAATAATAAAATTACCATCTGCAAATTTTCTAAGATAAACACAAGGATCTGCATCAGTTCTTTTGTACTCGTGACTCACCATGAATGAGTCAAACTTCTTGTACCATTGCCTTGGAGCTTGCTTCAGCCCATAAAGACTCTTCTTCAGCTTGCAAACCAAGTGTTCTTTCCCTTTCACCTCAAACCCTTCAGGCTGAGTCATGTAGATCTCTTCCTTCAAATCACTATGAAGGAATGCTGTCTTCACATCCAACTGTTCTAACTCAAGGTCCATGCTAGCTGCTAAACCCAGAACAACTCTGATAGAAGTCATCTTCACAACTGGAGAGAAAATCTCATCAAAGTCAATTCCTTTCTTCTGCCCAAAGCCTTTAACAACTAATCTTGCTTTGTGTTTTAGTAGCTTCCCAGCACTGTCCTTCTTAAGCTTGAACACCCATTTGTTTTTCAATGATTTTTTACCTTTTGGAAGTTCCACCAACTCATAGGTATCATTCTTTTGTAAAGAATTCATCTCTTCATGCATAGCATTCATCCAGCTCTTCTTGTCCTCATGAGATTGTACTTCCTGGAAACTCTCTGGCTCCCCCTCATCAGTAAGCATAATATACTCAGAACTTGAGTATTTTGTAGATGGTCGGTGCTCTCTGGTAGACCTTCTAACTTGAGGTTCTACAGGCTCTTGTTGATGGGGATGCTCCCCCTGCTCAACAGTCTCTTCTTCTGGCATCTCAACTCATTATCTGACTCTGGCACATCATCGGTCATCTGTGGTGTCTCATCTCTATCGGATTCCTCCTGTACCTCTCCCCCATCTCCAGCATGCTCTAGTGGAGGAGGAATGTGTGTGAGATCAACAACATTATTAGCTGTACTCTTGGGTTTCTCAATCCTCTCATCATCTGAAAAAGTCCCGTCTTCATAAAAGACCACATCCCTGCTTCTGACAACCTTCCTCTTCAATGGATCCCATAACTTGTATCCAAACTCCTCATTTCCATAGCCTATAAAAATACAAGGAAACGCTTTGTCATCAAGCTTCGATCTCTGTTCCTTTGGTACATGTGCAAAAGCCTTGCACCCAAACACCTTCAAATGGTTATAGGAAATATCCTTTCCTGTCCACACTTTCTTAGGAATGTCAAATCCCAATGGAACTGAAGGAGATCGGTTAATTAAGTAGCAGGCAGTGAGGACTGCTTCATCCCAAAAACTCTTGGGTAGCTTACCCATTCTCAACATGCATCTAACTTTTTCAACAATAGTGCGGTTCATCCTTTCTGCTACACCATTGTGTTGTGGAGTGCCGGGTACTGTCTTCTCATGCCTAATCCCATTTTTAGAACAGTAGCTCTCAAATGGCTTAGAGGTGTACTCCCCACCATTATCAGTTCGGAGGCACTTTAGAAGCTTCCCTGTCTCTCTTTCGACCATAGCATGAAACTGTTGAAAGATCTCAAACACTTGATCTTTAGTCTTCAACAAGTAAGCCCAGACTCTCCTTGATGCATCATCAATGAAAGTAACAAAATACCAGTTACCACCCAAGGACTCCACCTCAATCGGTCCACAAACATCAGAGTAAACCAATTCCAAAACATTAGTTTTCTTTGTAGAGGATTTAGAAAACGAAACTCTATGATGTTTACTAAATAAACAATGATCACAAGGGTTAAGAACTTTACCTTTAGCAAATGGAATGAGGGATTTCTTTGCTAATATTTGCAACCCTTTTTCACTCATGTGACCCAAACGCTTGTGCCACAAATTTGGAGATGTACCATCTTCAATGGAGTTCAACCCATCTCTGCACACCTTTACATTTGTCTTGTAGAGTGCAGAACAAGCCTTGCCTCTTGCAACAACAAGAGACCCCTTTATAAGCTTCCAAATACCATTGCCAAAGTAGTTCACATATCCTTCTCGGTCCAAAGCAATACCGGAGATAAGATTAAGTCTCAAATCAGGAACATGTCGTACATCCCTCAAAGTCATCGAGCAACCAACACTAGTGTGTATGCAAACATCACCAATACCAACAATCTTTGAATGACTTGTGTTACCCATCTTCACTGTACCAAAGTCCCCTGCCTTGTACGATGTGAAGAACTCTTTGTTGTAAGTAGCATGGTAGGAAGCACTCGTGTCTACTACCCACTCAATCTCATTGCCAACATGCAAACACTCTTCTTCTCCACAAGATAAGACCACTACTTCATCACCTTCAAAAGTAGCTGTAGTGTTCTTTTCTTCATTCTTCTTTTGATTGTTGCTTTCTTCTTTTTGTTCCCTTTTCCAGGCGTAGCAATTTTTCTTCATGTGCCCCTCTTTACCACAGTGATAACACTTTCTTTGTTCAGTGGACTTTCCTCTAGATTGTGATCTTCCTTTGGATTTCCCACGTCCCTTGTAACCTCTGCTTTTGCTTCTTCCCCTGTTCTCACTAACAAGAGCTTGAGCATTGTCTGTACCTGCCAGTTTTCTTCTTGTTTCTTCATTGAACAAACTACTACTGACTTGTCCCATGGATAGCTTACCATCGGGAGCAGAGTTACTCACAGTCACCACCAAGGTTTCCCAACTATCCGGCAAAGAGCTCAATAATAGCAAAGCTTGTAACTCATCCTTAATTACCATCTTCATAGTGGCTAATTGATTTACAACACTTTGGTACTCATTCAAGTGATCTGCAATAGGACCTCCTTCCTTGAACTTCATGTTAACAAGCTTTCTAATTAAGAAAGCCTTGTTTGCCGCTGTCTTTTGTTCATATCTAGCCTCTAACTTCTTCCAAAGAACATGTGCATCAGTTTCATTAGACACGTGACTGAATACACTGTCATCTAACCATTGTCTAATGTTCCCAATAGTTTTCCTATGCAACCGCTTCCATTTTTCAGCATCCATATCCTTCGGCTTGGCTTTGTCCCTTTCAATTGGTTCATACAAATCCTTACAGTAAAGGATGTCTTCCATCTTTGGCTTCCAAATCAACCAATTCATGTTGTTAAGTTTAATCATCGTGCTAGGACTTCCTTCCATATTAATTTAAACACTAGATAACCACAATCCCAACCAACCAAGCTTTGATACCACTTGTTGGGCCACAAACACTATTATCTAATATATGAATTAATAAATAAAATATTATCTTAAAAACAAAAATAAGTCTACTGATGAATTAAACCAACACTAGTAATTTAGGAATGCACTAGTACCAAATTTCCAGCCAAGCAACCAACACCAAATTCAAGAATGTCTATGGAGCAATTTATCAAATACTTAGAGAGCAGGAATAAAATCACACAACAAAGAACACCCAAAAATTACGTGGTTCGGTGAGAAAAACTCAACCTACATCCACGGGACAAGCTCTGATCAATCCACTATATTAAATCATGAATACAATGGTTTTTCTATCTCAAGTTTATACCCAAAACAAGAGATTAACTCAAGAAAGGGAAAAATACAGATTTACCTCCAAAGCTTTACAACCCCAAGTTCTTACCACAAAGTCACCTTCAAACTATCAAGTTGAAGAAAAACAAACCCTCTTTGTAGCCTCTTGCTCCAACGGATTTGAGTGAGAAGTGGTAGAAGTAGGAAAAATAGCTTCAAGACCAAACCCTTAGTTTCCCTCCTTTTCGTCTTTTGCTCTCTGCCTGATTCTCTTTACTTTCCCACACGGACTGCAAAGAGAAACATATAATATATATAGGGCAGATTTCTTACTGCCTAGGTTTAATGAGAACAATCAGCCTTTGGGCCTTAGGTTATTAGAGAACCCATATGGGCCTGGACCACTAAGCCAGCCCACTAACCAACATTCTAGTCATAAGAGACCATATTCATACTAATTTATTAGATTGATATATCCATAAACAAAGCATCAATTCCTTGTGGTGAACTTCTTGCACCAAAGGGCACGTCCGTTCACCACAAACTTAGTTTGATTGTGCCCGTTCAGAATCAGGGCCGCTACTAGGACTTGTTGAACACCACCTTGCCAAACAGGGGTGGGTTCTTCCAACTCTCTGAAGGCCGGTGAACATATACCCTTTCCACGCATGGCCCGAACTTCCTGCCCACATGCATTATCAAAACATGTAAATTACACATACTTGCACTGTAAACCATAAATGATATATAGAATAAATTATTTTTCCTTAGAATTTGCTAGGGAAGTATTAATAGAATACATAACTGGGCGAAGAAGTGAGAGATTTGGGCCTCCGTGAGAGGAAATCCCTTGGAGAAAGTTACATAAAGGCACCTATCCTCTTCGGGCAGCTGCTCGGATATTGGATTCCATTCATTGGCAAAAGGGTTCAATTTAGATTGGACCCGCTGTGCAGTGGGTGCATCAAACACTTCACTGCCATCCACCCCAGAAGATGACAAAGTGGCTCTCTTGTTGCTGTCTTCTGGGGCAGACATCATGTGGAACTGTGTGTGTGTCTGTTTCTGTGGAGAGAGATGTGTCGTGTGCAAAAGATAGAAACTGTGGGCCAATGGTGAGATTGTGAGGGCATTTGGTGTCTATTTATTGGAATGGTTTGGAAGGGTTGTGACTCTTCGTGTATTGCTTTTCAGGAAAAGAGGTCTTTGGGAGGAAATGTATGGTTGTGAATTTTGGCGGGTGCAACAGTTGGGGATTCCAAAAAACAAAAAAAAAAAAAAAATGAAGAAGAAAGAATAATTAATGTATATGCATGATGATCGATTAGGCACAATTGGTCGTTTGGTCTCTTACATTAGATAAATGGCCCCCCTTCTGATCCTGCAAATTAATGTGTGGCATTGCATAATAATTGCAATTGGATGAAATGGCCGAAAATATTTATCCAAAAAAAGAAAGAATAGCGGAAAATCTCCATTTCTTACACACGTATTCATAATAATTTCATCTCTTTTAGCAAGAAAAAAAGAAAAGGAAAAGATAATTATTTGGTCTTCGAAATATGGTTGCATGAAGCCTAGCTAGTGTTTAGACAAAATAGAAAAATGTCCACCTACTAACGGTGGTGCTATATAACCTTCGTCCCCATATCATCATTTTTTTCATTTTGCATGAGCCAAGAGTTGAAGATCCTGCGTCAAACCCCTATAGGGTTGATTGAGCTTTTCAGCCAAGACAATAGGGGGTGCCTTTCCAGGATGATTAGTTCTTAGTTTCATTTTCTGTTCCCTTATACCCAGAAAAAAGAAAAGAAATGACAATGGTAATAATGGTTTTAATCCATAAATATTAGTGAAATTTGCCTCTAATGTAAATGATAATTGTTTTCCCTTCCCTGCAAAACGTTGAGGTACGTTGAGTATAGCAAGCATAAATAGGAGAACTTTTTGAGTGGAAATTGATCGAATGGCTAGTACGAATTAACATAGGGTGGGCCAACAACACGTTAATTCTAATTCGTTCCAGAAAATGCTAAATTATTATGTACGGTACTGTTCGCACTAAAAGTGGTCTTCCTAGGTCGATGGATTTTGCGGGCGTGCCAGGGCCAAGTTCAGCCCAAAAGTTGTGCGTTCACAACCCCTTACGATTTGAGAATGGATTGGTAGGCGATTGCGAAAGGAAAAGGGGTTCTTCCTTTTAAGTTTTGGCGTGAATGACAAAAAAGAAACAAAAGAACACGTGAGCATTAAACTGAAAGTACAAGAGAAGGAATACGTTACCAAACATAATTTGGAAAAGCAATCCACAAAGCTTGAACTTCACACGAACTAAAGAACAAGTACACCGAAATTGTTTGCAAGATTGAAAAAGTAACTGATTACAAGAAAGTGTTTGAAAGCTTGTCTAATTAAAACTACTCCTATGTTTGATAGATCCTGAGAAGGATTGTTGGTTGTGGAACCTCCATTTAGTCTTCATTTTTGCATTTTATAGTGGGCTGTCTTCCCCTTCACCGAATGAAACTCCTCCTGCAGAAAACTGCCATGGCAGTTTTCTCCTTCAAAACAGCTCCAGAAAATGCTCCTTTACTGCAGAAAAGTAAGCCTCAACTGCCCACTTTTTTAGGCTTGTTGTGCCCACATTTACAGCTTCTTTATGCTCCATGACTGCACCTTGATTGCAGTTACAGCCCACCTTTCTTCCATGTTTGGCAGTACCCCTGTTTTTCTTGCACATGCTCTGTTTTTCCTCCCCACGTCCAGCAGCAGCAGTTGCCCAAAAATCAGCAGTTTGCAAGCAGCCAAATGTGTATATTTTTGCCACCTGTCGTCCTCCCATAGGCCATAAATCCCAGTCACCAATTCCCAGTTGTCATCCACGTGGACCAATCCCATGGTTTGCTGCCAGAATTTGAAATCTAACGGAAACACTTCGCCCCCTTTATTTCTAATTTTGAAAACCAGCAAGGTTAGAGATAAAAACCCCTGGGATTCTCACCTGCCTGAGGAGTAATTAACTCCTAACTAACCACTAGAGTCCTCATTAATCACGGCCATCAATAATCTTATGTTTCCCATAAAAGCCATTATTCCACACCGTCACTCCCTTCCTCTTTAGCTTCGTCCAAACCCTAACCCTTATTCCATTCTCTTCAGAAAACCAGAGAAACCATGGCCAAGACCAACTCCCCTTCTTCCTCCAAATCCACCAAGACTTCAAAATCCAGTAAAGGCGTGAGGAGCAAGGAAGCAATGAGCCCAGCTATCTCTATTGTCGCCGGTATGTCCAAGAAGAACATCTCGACTGAGGTAATTTCTTCGTCCAACTCCATAGGACCTTGCTTGCTGCAAAATACTTTCCCCTCTGTCTTAGAACCATATTTCCCTTTGGTTCATCAAGAATCCCTGATGATGAATGCTTCGTCTTTGAACTGGGAAACCTGGATGAAGGACAAGTTCAATCGTTCATCGCCTACGGCCACTGAAAATTGGATTAGCTGGATGGACTTCTTAGAACCCTCCTATGGCCATATATGGAAATCCACTGGGATTTATGATTTCTTACAACTCTATAAACATACACTAGCTATGGATAAACCCCTTCTGGCCGCTGCTTTTTGCTTCTGGTCTTCAACCTCCAATGCTTTCTTCTTCCCCTGTGGTCCCATGACTCCTACTGTCTTCGATATTTGCTCTTTGACTGGCCTTCCATGTACTGGCGACATTCCTAGTGCGGCTTACTCCCCTGATTCCCCTATCAAATTCAAAGAAAAGGCCGCCTCTGTAGCCTGGGGTAGCTATATTAACATAGAACATGATGATTCAAGGCCGGCCAGTGACCAAGAACACTGTGCTTTTCTTCTTATGTGGCTTTACAGATTTGTAACTTGTTGTTCTTCTAGTCAAATGACTCAAGAGTACCATAAAATTGCAGTTGCCCTAGCTTCAGGCCGTAGATTGGCCTTAGCCCCTTTTCTCCTTTCCCATCTTTACAGAGGTCTTTATGAAGTAACTAAGGATAATCTGAAGATCGTTGGAGGCCCCTTTTGGATCCTCCAACTCTGGTTATATGAATATTTCCCTGAGAAATTCACCTTTTCATCCAAAAAGAAAAATCTGAAGTGCTATGGTGAAAAATGGATGCAACAGACTATCCTCTGCTTTTCCTTCCAGGACTATTTTTCTTTCTTCTGCAGTCTTTCCATTGATAGATCAGACAACCTCTTCTTCCCCTTTGGTAGCCGTAGATTCGGCCCAGATTGGTATACAGCTGAGATGGTTTTGCAAGAAGAAATCAGTGATCAACAAAAAGAGATATGGGGCTCTTACTTGATTATGAGAGACCTCCATTTTGCTGGAAACTTCGAGAACAGATTTCTGAAATGTGGAGTTGAGATCTATAGCCCAAATTTGGTCTGCAGGCAATTTGGATTCACCCAACATATTCCCATCCCCGCTCACATTTTCTCCATAAACTATCCCCCCACAGAAAGAAAATTGATCAAAAAGCCAGAAGCTTTGGCCGAGATGGATTCAGCCTATTTGAAGAGAATTTCTACTCTGAAATTGGAGCCTGTTAACACCCCTGTTGCCACTGCCTACTTCAAGAGTTGGTGGTCTGAATCCTACACAGCTATGATGGTGGGTACTAAAGAAGAATGTCTGAGGAGGCTTTCTCCTCCTTCTACTATGAAGGCCAGAAAACTTGGCATTCAATCTCAGGCCAAGTCCTCTCAAAAATCTCAGAAGAAAGGTACTTTCTATCAACACTTTAGGGAAATAAAAAGGTTTGAAAAGTTTTTCAAAATAAAATGGAACCCACAAGTCCCCAAAAATGTCATGGCCCAAAAGATAGCCACAGCCCTTTTTGAAATGATACAAAAGTCACAACCAACCTGTTTTCCAAGCCCAGCCACTGCCAATGGATTAAAAACTAGGCGGCTTGAAAACCCAATCAAACACCTCCAGTTACTTGGCAAAAAACTTCCTACCATACCTACAGCACCCTTTGTTGTTCCTGATCCCTTGAAGCCTCCCAGACAGAGAAATGGAGTTAAATTCTCTGGATTCTACTCCACTGCCCATGATATTGAGCCCAACCAAGAAGCTGTTCGCATTATCCCTGGCCAACCAATATTAATAGGTAAAATTTTTCTACTACTTCTTTTCCTTTATAATATCAGTGGCCTAATTTATATTTTTGTGCAGTCCCTGCTCCCATTCAGACTCCTAGAGATACCTTGTCTGACCAAGCTGAAGCCGCAGAAGATTCTGCAGAAAACTCTCCACCAGCTCCTCCTCCAGAACAGGATAAGCCACCTAGACCAAAAACAACCAAAACTGTTCCAGCCAAAAGACCAATTGGTTCTAGGTCTTCTGGCCGATTGAACCCTTTACCCACTGCGAGTGAAAGTCCTGGCTCAAGCCCAGTGAAGATCCTTGATGATAGCATGGAGGCCTCAGGCTCTTCAAATTCTCCCATCTCGAAGAAAATAAAAGTTGAGCAGCTTGAAGAAAAACTGCAGGAAACCAGCCTGAGGGAGACTGAAAAAGAAATTCCCCAACCAATCACTTCAGCAGCGAGCCCCATTGAAATCCCAGATGATCTTGAGGAATGGTTTGCAGCTTTAGAAGACCTGGAACCAACCCCAATTCTCCCAGAAAATACTACTGTTTCTGCTTCTGCTTCTTCCAGTACTGAGCTTGAGAAGGCTAAATACAGATTTTTAGAACTGATGGCCTTAAAGCTTTCTGATTTTACTGCAGACTCACTTGCTGAATTCGAATCTGCCTGTACATTCCTCTCTTCTTGCACTACTGATGATGCAGAAAAGGAGAAGCTCAAAGCCATCACTGCCAATTTGAAAGACCTTCTGGCAGAATTCTCAGATACCTCCATCCGAAAAAGTAAAGCAGAGAAAAGCCTCAAGGACAGAGAAAACACCAAGGCCCTGATGGAGACTGCCAAGACCAAGATACTAGCAGTGCAGAAAGAAGTCCAAACCTTAACTGCCAATATCAAAACCAAGTCCACCACCATTGCAGAACTTGAGAAAGAGATCCTGCAACTTCAAGAAAAGAAGAACCAAATGGCCTCAGAATTGGAAACTGAAACAACTCAACTGAGGACAAAGAAGTCTGCTCAGGCCGTGGAATTTGCTGCTGTTGCCAAGCTGAAGACTCCTTATCAAATTTCCAGTACACAGGCACCGACTTGGGAGAAAGAAAAGAAAGATGCTGAGGCAGAAATGGACCGCCTTCAAAGAAATTGGACTTCAGCTCAATCAAGCCTTCCAAAAGGCTTCTTTTCTTAAGCCGATCATTTTCTTTAAGTACTTTGCAGTTATATCTCTTTTTGAACAATGTTTTGCATTTTTTGGAACTGCTTAAATTGATCGGCCTTAACTTTATATAATTACTCCTCTTGTTGGACGGTTTCCCACATAGTGGGAAAATATTTTTTCAAATACCGTCCGTTGATTGAACTAAACTCTTTACCTGAAGTTATATCTTCAAGTACATAGGCTCCTCCAGGTATCACAACTTTGACTCTAAATGGTCCTTCCCAAGTAGGAGACCACTTACCAAATACTGGATCTTTAAAACCCAAGGGCAAAATTACTTTCCACACCAAGTCACCAACAACAAACGACTTGAACTTAACCCTCTTATTATATGCCCTTGCAACTTTCTTTTTCTGCACCTCAATAGAATTTAAGGCCCTAAGCCTTTCAGCATCCAAATTCTCCAACTCCACAATCATCGCCTCCTTATATTCAGAAGGCAATAGTTTTTCTTGAAAAGCCACCCTCAAAGAAGGGATGGTGACTTCTAATGGAAGGACTGCATCATGCCCAAAAGTTAAAGCAAAAGGAGTTGTCTTAATACTTTCTTTATATGAAGTCCTATAAGCCCATAAAACTTCAGACAGCTGCAAATGCCAAGTCCGAGGCTTATCCACCATCATCTTACTCAATATATTTTTCAACACTTTGTTTATAGCCTCCACCTGACCATTGGCCTGAGCATAATAAGGAGTGGAATTTGTAAGCTTTATACCATACTCCACTGCAAAGGCCTTAACTTGCTCCCCACAAAAAGACTTTGCCTGATCTGTATTAATGGTTTCAGGCAGTCCAAACCTATGCACAATGTGCTCTTTTATAAAACTAATCACAGCCGTTTGATCTACCGAATTTTTTGGAACGGCCTCAACCCATTTTGTAAAATAATCAGTGGCCACAATCACGAAATTGTGCTGGCCTGATGATGGAGGATATATCTTGCCTATAACATCAATCGCCCAGCCTCTAAATGGCCAGGGCTTTATAATGTATCGTAAATCAATGGCCGGAGCATGTTGAACCGGGCCATGTTTCTGGCAAGCACTACATCCCTTACCATATTCTATACAATCTTTCAAGACTGATGGCCAGTAATAGCCATGTCTTCTTATTAACCACCTCATTTTTATCCCGGCCTGATGAGCACCACAAATTCCCTCATGGACCTCGGCCATAACTAACATTGCCTCATCTTTTCCAAGACATCTAAGCAACAAACCATCACTACTCTTTTTATACAATTCCCCTTCAAACATCACAAACTGAGTGGCTAGCAACCTCACCTTTCTATCTTTTATCCCACCTGGATTCACCAATCTAATCATGATCGGTGTTCTCCAGTCACTAGAATCTGAATCAACTGCCATCACCTCCAAATCTAAACCTCTATCACGAATAGATGGTAAAACCCTTTTTTCAACCAAAACAGTTCTTTGGCCTAAACCATCTCTTATTTTCAAACCTGAAGCCAACTGAGCTAACTCGTTGGCCTCCTTATTAAGGTCCCTTGGTTTAAATTTTAACACCACATCATCAAATAGATCTAGTAACTGAGAAGCAGTAGCAAAATAAGGTGATAACGCCCAACTGCTGCATTTGAAAGTACCAGCCAACTGATTTATGACCAATTGGCTATCCCCCACAATCTCTACATTCACCACATTCATCTCTTTCATGATCTCCAGGCCGATAATTAATGCCTCATATTCGGCCTGGTTATTACTGCATTCAAAGTCTAATTGGAAAGCATATTCGTACCTTTGTCCACCGGGAGAGGTAATGACAATTCCTGCTCCACACATTTTCTCCGTCCTAGAACCATCAAATTCCAGAATCCAGGCCGACAAGTCTACATACCCCAGATCCAACTCGATTTCCTTTTCTTCAATGTCCATAGGATGATCGGCCAGAAAGTCTGCTAGCGCCTGACCTTTTACGGATTTTTGAGGAACATGCCTCAATGCATATCCAGAGATTGCGAAAGACCAACGGCCGATTCTATTTCTAGAAATCGGCTTAGATAACATATACTTCACCAAATCATTTTTTGAGATAATTGAAACAGTATGATTAGCAAAGTAATGTTGCAATTTCATAACAGTATGGAAAATTACAAAGCAAGACTTCTCAATAAAAGTATAATTTTGCTCAACATTTGTCAAAGTCTTGCTAAGGTAATACACAGCCTGCTCCTGTCCTCTGTCATTGACTTGAGCTAGCATAGACCCAATGGACTTCTCGGCCGCTGAAACGTAAAGTCTGAGTCCACGGCCTGGAGAAGGTGGGATCAAGACCGGTGGACTTGTCAGGTACTGTTTCACACGATCAAAAGCCTCTTGATGTTCTTTCTCCCAAATGAATTCTTCCGTCGCCCGTAATTTCAGCAACGGCAAAAACACTCCTATTTTCCCTGCCAAATTAGAAATAAATCTCCGCAGATAGTTAATTTTTCCCAAAAACTTTTGCAACTCCTTCTTATTTTTAGGAGGCTTAGCTTCCATAATAGCCCTGGCCTTATTTTTATCCACCTCAATTCCTCTCTGATGAACCAAAAATCCTAAAAAGTTCCCTGCTTTTACTCCAAAGGCACACTTTAAAGGATTTAATTTTAATTGATGTTTTCTCATTCTTACGAAGGCCTTTTTTAAATCTTCTAAATGGCATTTATTTCCTTTGGACTTAACAACAACATCATCAATATACACTTCTAAAAACTTGCCTATCATGTCATGAAATATTGAATTCATAGCCCGTTGGTAAGTTTCCCTGGCATTTCTCAAGCCGAAGGGCATTACTCTCCAAGCGAACATTCCTACAGTTCCTGGACACCTAAAGGCAGTTTTAGGTATATCTTCTTCATCAATAAAAATCTGGTTATAACCAGAATGGCCGTCCATAAAAGATAAAATCTCATGTCCGGCAGCCCGATCAACTAGTACATCGGCCACCGGCATGGGATACTCATCCTTAGGAGTTGCCAAATTCAAATGTCTAAAGTCCACACACACTCTTAATTTGCCATTTTTCTTAACAACAGGGACTACACTTGATACCCATTCAGCATACCTGATTGGTACGATGAACCCTACTTTCAAAAGCCGTTCCACTTCTTCTTTGACCTTCAACGTGACCTCAGCCGTCATACGCCTTGGTGGTTGTTTGAACGGCCTGAAACCTGGCTTGATTGGTAATTGGTGCTCCACCAACTTGCGATCTAGCCCGGGCATTTCATGATAATCCCAAGCAAAGCAATCTTTAAATTCCTTCAACAGGGCAATCAACTCCACCTTAAAGCCATCATCTAATAGCTGGCTGATGAACGTGGGTCTTTTTTCTCCATTTTCTCCCAACTCAACTTCCTCCAAAGGGTCTTGAACATCGGCCTTAAGATCATCAAGTTTAGCTGGTGCCAACTCCAATTCTTCTAGGCCGATTTCCTCTTCTTTCGATTCTTCCTCAGCCTCCATAATACACTCTGCTTCTGAAACCTCAAACAAGCTTTTCTCTTTGGCATATACAAACAGTCTTTGAGCAAGAGCTGCCAAACAATCCTCCTGCTCACTCTTCTTGATTGTACTATTCATGGAGTTTCTTCTATAATGTATTCCTGCACTGGCCTGTGAGGAATTATCACATAAGGCCGATGCATTTCCTTCATCACTTTTTCAACAGACTCAAAAGGAAAAGAATTCACTCCTGTTGACATCTTCTTTGGATTTCCATACTTATCAATCCCCACGAACTTGATTGGGCCAACCTCCTCGCCATAGAGGTATGCTTCTGCTGAGTTTGATCCGGCCAGGAAAGGTTTCTGGTCTGCCTTCACGATCTCTACTTTGTCACCATTCCAAAAAATCAGAAACTGGTGCAATGATGATGGGACACAGCAATTGGAATGTATCCAATCACGACCAAGCAATGCATTGTAAGATGAAGTTGAATCGACCACAAAGAAGGCCGACAAAGACTCCCTGTTTCCAACTGCCAAATTTATTGGAAGCACGCCTTTTGCCTTGGTTATTCCACCCGAGAAATTCGCCACTGTGACCCCTGATGGGATCAAATCTTTTTCAGTCTTCCCCAGAGTCTTGAGCATACTTAAAGGCAAGATATTAACAGCTGCCCCATTATCTACCAAGACACGCGGAACAGGACTGCCATTCATATGAACGTTGATGTATAACGGCCTCAAATGCTGAGTCATATCCTCAGATGGCTTTTCAAAAACCATCCTTTCAGTTCCCTCTTTTTCTTTTGATAGCACTGAACTCACTAAGGCCGCTGGGGCCTGAGCATCTACTACATCTCCAGCCATGTACTCGCTTTGATCTGGCTTGGCCTGAAATGAGACTGGCAAAGTAAATACCATACTGCAACCGACAACAGGGGGCAAAGAGCCAAACTGAATACTAACTGTCTCTTCCACAGTTTCTTCATCTCTAGCTTTGTCTTCCTCCGTTACCATCTCCTTGCCTTTCCCCTTTTCAAGCCGAGAGTCTGGTTCAATTCTTTCTACAACAGACAAAATCCCAATCTTCGCCTTTTCCTCAACCCTGTCAACCACTATCTCCTCTGCTTTTCCTCGGCCTTGTTCCTTCCTTCGTTCTAAGGCTCTACGGCGCTGCATCCTTCTTTTCTGACTTCTGGAAGGAGGTTGTGGGAATTTGGGATGTTGCAGCCTTGTCCAGACTCCTTCTTTGGTCACCGGAGGCTTGACTGTTCTAGCAGGCCTTGAACTTTCACCTTCATCAGCACTCACCTGCAAAACATTGTTAATCTGGGGTTTGGATTCCAAGGGTTTCCGGTGCCATGACCAATTCCTCTTAACCAGCGGGGGCTTTGGTCTCACAGGAACATAAGGTCGCGGATTTCCACCAACAAAATGATTAGGCCGATTATAATGAGGCCTAAACTGCTGCTGGCACTGAACACATCTTTGAGATTGATTTCCTGGAACATTCATCACAGGCCTCTGGCTATATTCAGGCCTTGGGGAAATCCTTACACCATGGATTTCGTGATTCCTGAAATTCCTCAAGTCGACTGAAGCAACATTCACTGCTAGAAAAGGGTCTGAAGTCACCACCATATCATCTTTCTTTTCAGGAAACTTCAACATCCCACGATTAATCCCATCTTGAACAAGATTCCGGAACACTACACAATTGTTGGTGGTGTGGGATTTTACCCCATGCCACTTGCAATATTGTTCAGCTTCTTTTGTTGGAACCTTATGACCTTCCAGCACTCTAAGATATTTCCCTGCCAACAAATGATCAAAGATATCACTTGCTTTTGAGATGTCGAATGTATATTTTTTCCCCACATCCATTGGGTTCCTCCTAGCCGTCGTTGCAGTCGGCGGAGGCACCTTAACATCTTTCCTTTGCAAAGCTGGACATACCATCGGCCTTTGGCCAATGATTTCTGCAAGATCAACTTCATAGTTAGGATCCTGAAAATAAGTTCCATAAGAAAAGCTGTTATATTGATCAACTTCTTTTAACAATCTTTCATATCTCGAGGTCCTGGTTGATAACTCAAACAGATCCTCAAAATCTACACCCTCAAATTTCTTTCTGAGATCAAAGTTCAGGCCGTTTTGAGCCAGCCTAACAAATTCGGGCTCTGGTAATGGTATCATACATTTTGTTCTAGCCCTCTTAAAACGAGAAATATATTGTTCAGATGTCTCCCCTGGCATTTGTCTAAACCTAGACAAATCTGCCATGGTCACCTCAGGTTCAGATCGATAAAATTGCATATGAAAACTCTCCTCCATATCTCCCCAAGACTGAATAGAATTTGGAGGCAAGTTAATATACCAGACAAAAGCAGGGCCAGTTAGGGAATTCCCAAACAGCCTGAGTTTATAAAATTCATTGTTTGCCAATTCTCCACATTGAATGGTAAACCTGCCAATGTGTTCAACAGTAGAACGACGTTCTTCCCCAGAAAATAAAGAAAAATCAGGGCATCTAAAGCCTCTAGGAAATTCATTGCATTGGTCTATCCATTCCGGGTAAGGCTTTCGATACATTGGCCTACGAATTCTTCTATTTGGATGATGGCCAACATATTGCTCAATCATGTTCATAACTTCATTACGGTCAGGCCGACCGTGTTGAGGATTTCCATAATTTCTTTGGCCATGTCTTTGGCCTGCATACTCAACAATAGGCATATTGCAATTATCAAAAACTGGTTCTTGTGGCCTAAACTGGCCACTGTTGGGTACAACATTGGAACACTGCCTGTTGTCTCGGCCTACATTAGAGTCTGGTGATATTTGAACTCTATATGGCCTGGGTTTAGTTTCAAACAGAGGGTTTGTCACCCTTTCAACGACTTCTTTCCCCTTGGGAATTTGAACAATTGAAAGACTTTGGTCGTTTGATCGGCCTACAATTTCTTGGCCGATGGAAACACCATTTTTCTTGCCCCCTCCCCCCTGGGAAGTCTCAGTCACTGGTTGGTCTACTTGACCAGCCCTAAAAGGTGGAGGTACATAAACTTCATCAGGCCGAGGAAGTGGTGACTCTGAAGAAGGATTGACAACCTTCACCCCACTCGCCTTTTCTTGGCTTGAGTCCGTAGGACTCTTGCTTGATTTTTCTTTGTCTAAGAGTGCTTGAATAGCATTGGTCAGCAAACCCAGTGCCGACTCAGTTTTAGTTGTTGAAATTTCAATGGTCTTAGACAATTGACGAAGAGCTCCAGCCTGCTCATCAGAATTTTTCTTACTTAAGATCACAAGGCCTTGCATAGCCTCGGACAAATCCCTGGACATATCCTTGATGGAATTGTCCAACCGTTCCAACATGGAGAACTCCCTAACAGGGACATCCTCAGGTGAGCCTTCCTCCTCAGAAGGTTGCTGTCCTTCCAAGGTGCTTCCAGTCGCACGAGTGTTTCTTTTCGACATTGACACCTACGGTCCCACCGGGCGTGCCAAAATGGTGTTCGCACTAAAAGTGGTCTTCCTAGGTCGATGGATTTTGCGGGCGTGCCAGGGCCAAGTTCAGCCCAAAAGTTGTGCGTTCACAACCCCTTACGATTTGAGAATGGATTGGTAGGCGATTGCGAAAGGAAAAGGGGTTCTTCCTTTTAAGTTCTGGCGTGAATGACAAAAAAGAAACAAAAGAACACGTGAGCATTAAACTGAAATTACAAGAGAAGGAATATGTTACCAAACATAATTTGGAAAAGCAATCCACAAAGCTTGAACTTCACACGAACTAAAGAACAAGTACACCAAAATTGTTTGCAAGATTGAAAAAGTAACTGATTACAAGAAAGTGTTTGAAAGCTTGTCTAATTAAAACTACTCCTATGTTTGATAGATCCTGAGAAGGATTGTTGGTTGTGGAACCTCCATTTAGTCTTCATTTTTGCATTTTATAGTGGGCTGTCTTCCCCTTCACCGAATGAAACTCCTCCTGCAGAAAACTGCCATGGCAGTTTTCTCCTTCAAAACTGCTCCAGAAAATGCTCCTTTACTGTAGAAAAGTAAGCCTCAACTGCCCACTTTTTTAGGCTTGTTGTGCCCACATTTACAGCTTCTTTATGCTCCATGACTGCACCTTGATTGCAGTTACAGCCCACCTTTCTTCCACGTTTGGCAGCACCCCTGTTTTTCTTGCACATGCTCTGTTTTTCCTCCCCACGTCCAGCAGCAGCAGTTGCCCAAAAATCAGCAGTTTGCAAGCAGCCAAATGTGTATATTTTTGCCACCTGTCGTCCTCCTATAGGCCATAAATCCCAGTCACCAATTCCCAGTTGTCATCCACGTGGACCAATCCCATGGTTTGCTGCCAGAATTTGAAATCTAACGGAAACAGGTACTATTTTTTTTCTAATGTGACAAAGGATTTGTTTTTTGAATGTGATTGGGCAACTATTACCTATCTAAAAGGTTGCAGACCTTATGGAGACTTTGGTGTAAAGATAGACACCATGGGTTTAGACAGAAACCATGGGTTCATAGCGTATAATTCTTCTAAATTTTGTAGTGGTACGTCTTAGACAAACTCGTAAAATGAGACCTTTTATATATATTAAAAACAAAAATTCTAAGTATCCAAATTAGATTTTTTTTTCCTTAATACCAACATAAAGTTTGTTTACATAGAAAATTATTAAAATTTGCTTTTATAAATTCAGATTACAAGAGATCATTATAAAAACTTTAAAAGATATAATGCATATTTCTTGCTTTTCATAATTGAATAAAATCCACTTTACAATAACAACAACAACAACAAAAAAGGACTAATTTATAAAATCATATAACATGCCACCATGACCAGCAAAAGAACCCATAGGAAGAAAATAAGGTGGCCAAGCAAGTGTTGGAGAAAAATAGATGCCAGTGAGACACAGGAAAGAGCTCCCGAGATGATAGTAACATGACTGAAGATTTGAGAATAATTTGGGAAATGAGTTTGGATTTTCTTTCTAACCAGGAGTCCAATGCAGTAGATGCTCAAGGCAGTGAAGAAAGCCCACATATATAGGGGTTGTGTTTGGAATGGGGATGCACCTTTGCCTTGAGAGTCCACTTGGAGGAGGCTAACCAGCACTGGAATGACAAATATGTAGACCACATGCCATGGGCTAGAGGAAATGAACTCTTGCTCCCTTGAAAAATTACCAAAAAAGAAAAATGAGATTGGTCTAGATTCAAAGTTATTGAGACGCAGAGAAGTGTTTAATTCAACTTGTGTACAATTGGAGGGTTTCCCTAATCATTTTGCTATTGATTTGCTGCAGGGCTTTGGCTAGAGCCAGAGCGGGTTCAAGCAGGGCGTCAACGTTCAGTCCCATCTTGCTGATCTTGGCCGGGGCCCAAATTAGCAAACCCAAGCTCAACCCCAAGCTTAGGGAACGGCTATTGCAACCCCCCATTCCTATAAGCCCACCCCCCATCCTTTAGGTTTTTAAGATTTTATGCAAAATATAAAAAGTCTTTATGAAAACCAGCCATGATGTCCACTAGAAAACATCATTTTGAACAACTTTGTAGAAGAAAGTTTTTCCAAAATTTATCGTTTAAGTAGACTTTTTGGCAAAAAATGAAATAAAGGCTATAAATGGTTAAAAAGTATATTTAAACGATAGATTTTGGAAAAACTTTCTTCTGCAAAGTTGTTCAAAATGATGTTTTCTAATGGACATCATGGCCGGTTTTCATAAAAACTTTTTATATTTTGTATAAAACCTTAAAAACCTAAAGAATGAGGGGTGGGCTTATAGGAATGGGGGGTTGCAATAGCCGTTCCCCAGAGCTTAATAGTAAAGCCCAAGCCCAGCTGCATTGGGTAACTTAATTTAAAATATCATTCATTAATCAAAGGCAGCTTATGTATAATGTTGTATTTAAACCAACTTTTATATTGATATGATTAAGGCCCTGTTTAACGATCCAAATTTTTATTTGGACCACCAAAAAGGGAATAAAATTTTGATTGCTCAAGCATTATTAGATTGGGCCGGACATAAATTGAAGAGGGGAACGGCTATTGCAACCCCCCATTCTTATAACCCCACCCCTTTCTTTTTAGTTTTTAAGATTTTATGAAAAATATAAAAGGTTTTTCCAAAAACCGGTCACTTAGTCCACTAGAAAACATCATTTTGAACAACTTTGCAGAAGAAAGTTTTTTCAAAATCTATTGTTTAGGTAGACTTTTTGGCAAAAAATAAAATAAATGCTATAAATGGCTAAAAAGTATATTTAAACGATAGATTTAGGAAAAACTTTCTCATACAAAGTAGTTCAAAATGATGTTTTCTAGTGGATATTATGACCAGTTTTTATAAAAACCTTTTATATTTTGCATAAAACCTTAAAAATCTAAAGGATGAGGGGTGGAGTGATAAGAATGGGGGGTTGCAATAGCCATTCCCATTGAAGAGTCCAAGCCCGCCCAAGGATCATTCAAGCTTTAAGGATCTTAATCCACCCTGCGGCCCTGCCCCTATGAGCAAAGATTACATACCCAAAGAGCTACTGAGCCAGGGACTTTAGCTTGGCCCACATGGCCATATCAGCCTCTAATTTACAGCCGAATTAGATTAACTTGCTAATCCTCAACCCACCGCACCCCTCCTTTTATGAATTTTTTTTAATTAAAAAAAAAAAAGGGATTTACTTGAACAAATTACAGTGTAAAGAGCTCGATCTGGGCCAAAAACAAAAAGAGAAAAATGGAAATTTTAACCATACCCGATTTTATTTGTACTTAATTAGAAAAATGAAAAGCTTTTATTTTTGTTTAAAAATGGATGCCACATCGCCCTAGTCCCATGGATGTACCAACTAGCATTCGAGAAAAATACCATGGTTGAGTCTAGGGTTGGCAACTCCAACCCGAACCAGTGAATCCACCTGGCCAGAATTAATGGATTTGGGTTGTATATGTGCGGTTATTAATTTATCGGGGTTTACTCATGTTGCACCCATTTTTTTATTTGTAATTTTTTAATTATTGGTAGCATGGATATATAAGAAATTCATTAGATGGAGTATAAACTATCATAAGATTTTGAACATAGAACCTCTCCCATATAGAAGAAGAAGTACTACCAACCCACAAAGCCATTGACTTGCACCCATTTATAGGTTTCAGGGTGAGTGAGACTTGCCACTGGCTGTGCGGATTACCAGTGGACATAGCTGAGCACGTTGATCGAAGAGGCTAGCTTGAGGCACTTGCAGTAGAATAAACAAACACGGGACTGGGTCATCACTTTTTAAAAATTATAGACAAAACAAACACACGAGTAAGAGGAGTAGGTGTTTTTTTGAGGACTGACCTTTAATGGTTAGCATGAAGAAGATGATGATGGTAGATGCAGATATGAAAAAATGAAAGGATTTAATTAGTTGAACAATTTACGGTGTAAAAGGCTCTAGGCCAAAAAACAAAAGAGAAAAATCATAATGTTAAAGATGTGGGTTTCCTCTACCAATCTTAGTTGTATTTAATATAAACGGAGAATTCTATTTATTTTGAAAAGATGAATACCACATCACACATCCGTGATATGCTGGCACTAGAAAAAAAATACCATGGCCAAGTCAAGCTAACCACTGGCTGTTTGAATTATAAACACATACAAAAACGGAAGAGGAGGCCTTGATGGCAAATAAAGTTAGAATTTTGTGTCAACTAAAGTTAGAATTTTGAATTTAGTTAGAACTTTTACTAAGAATTTGGGTGTCATATTTCGTCTAGAAATTTCATCTACTTATACCTTTTAAACAAGGAAATTACAGATTCTCATTTAGAAATTCCAAGTTTCAAAAGGTTTTGTTAAACAATGAATTATATAAAAATCCCAATTACAAATTCTGAACTTTGTAAATTCCGAATGTTTTCTACATTCCTCACCCAAACACAGAGCAATTTCATTCCTAGCTTACAAGTGAAAACAATACAAACACCAAACGAAAAGGGAGAGAAAAGAGTAGGTTTTGGAGGACTGACCTTTCAGGGACAGCGGGAAGATGATGATAGAGGTAGATATGTATGTTTGGTTTCTTTGTATTGATCCCCCTTTTTGCAACTCTAAATCTTCTCACTCTAAATGTGCGTGTCGGGCAGCTATCGCTTCCAACCTCACTACCTCTCCCTAATGTTCTCATTTCCCACACAAAAAGTACAATACAAAGCCTTGTATCTGTTAGCTCTCTTCTTCTCTAAGAACTTATATATATTGAATGGATTTAGATTTGGCGCATTCAATCATCTGTAAAATTATCGTATGATGGACCACGTAAAAAAAATTAAAATTAAAACATTAAAATTGATTGGACGTAAAATGATTAAATGAAACAGGGGCATGCCTTTGCACAATGGTTGAATGAAATATCTTGAGAAAAAAACGTCACCCTCACATTAGTCACCGTAGAATTAAGCGACATACGATTTTCTAATGCGGCGCAGTACGTTCCCACCAGTCAGCCAATAACTGCTGGCCACATCAGAAAAATAGGGGCATGCCTTTTGTCACGGGTTCGATGTTTCGACACGATTGATGACGGGAATATTTTATGCGGAAATTTCCTCATGGCCCATATAGGAGAGAGGTACACACAGAGCCCATTTTTGAAGTTTTTTTGTTTTTTTTTTTTTTGGTTGTGAAGACCAAGGAAAACAAAGCAGGACAACAAACCAAATCGACAAAAGAGAAATGAGAAAAAAAAAAAAATGAAAAACTAAAATCACCCATGATTGTCTGGTCGACAGGTTCGCATAACTAGGATAGGGAGGGAAGTAGTATATCAAGGAAACCTGAGAAACCCATTTTAAGAGCTCACTTTGTCATAGTATCAACCACCGCATTTGCCACTTTTGGGAATTTGCAGAAAGAGGCGGAACTCACTTGACCCATTCCATGACGAATATCTGAGATAATGACTTCATAGTGCCAAGGGGCATCCAAAGACGGGGAGAAAATGTCAATAATGGCCTAAGAATATCTGAGGTGGGCTATTGCTTAACTAACATAAGATTTGGAGACTATTGTTTAAACCTGTCCTACGTATTTGAATAGAGTACAAGTGTTATTTTATGGAATGGTTTTATTTATATGCCTCAATTTTATATATAGTTGAAAAATCTTCCCATTTATTTACATTCTTTATGCATTAAGTTGCCCACATTATGATTTCCTGCGAATCACAGTGTATGCTTATTTTGGTATTTGGAAGAAGTCTATGATGGAAAAGATTATATTGGCTTTTCTTGTAATACTAGTGTTGTTGATCCCTAATTTCCTTCCATATTGATGCAATTGTTGCCATATATATCAACACATGAATCTTTTGATGTTTTCTAAATTAAATACATGGCATGTCAATTACTGCATCAAAAGCAATTAGAGAAATATATTACGCTTCATTTGGATGGAGTGACTTAAAGAGAAAATAAAAGAAATGGAGGAAAGGAATTCATTTTCCCTTGTTTGTGAGTTTTATGAGGAGAAAATAAAAGAAATGGCAAGATGAAAACTTGTTTAATGAAACTTAAATAATACCCATTTTGCCCACGAAATTTAAAATAACATTTGACAACTAAGTATCTCATAACACCCATTTGTTGACCTAATTGGTTTTAATCCTGTAGTTTTGATGATAACAATACATAATAAGATGTTTAAGGTCTAATGAACGTTTAAGTGATGAATCTAGACAGGTATCAAGGCTATAAGATGATTCAAGAATCAAGGGATCATATTGCAATAGCAAAACAAGGACACAAGAACAATGAACATAGCATTGAATCTATCTGTCATCAAAGAATGAATTAGGACTTGTTTCAAGACAATTTGTGAGGATTTTTAGGAACTTAATGTAAGATTAATTTCAATCCTTGCTCACACAAGTTTAAAGGGCTTAATACTTCACTAAATTGATATATATAAAGGCCTTATGCGATCCATCTTTAACTTAGAGAGAGTGAAAAAACTTTGTCTGAAAACAGAGATTTTTCAGTTTCGGTCGGCTGAAAAGTCTGTTTCAGCAGGCTGAAAACAGTCAGCAGGCTGAAATTACAGTCAGCAGGCTGAAATTGAGCTTACTTATAATATCAGCTCTTTGGTATTTTCAGACAGCTCTTTAAGTCGGCTAAAAATCTACTTTAAGCCGGCTGAAAGTGTTGTTCAGACGGCTGAAAAGGATGCCCCTTGAACTTCAAGTATGACCCTCTCTGGAAACTTTAGCAACCTTCTTCAGACGGCTGAAAGAGAAGTTTCAGACAGCTGAAAGTTGTTTCAGCCGGCTGAAAACCTCGGGCAAGGTTCTAACGGCTAGTTTTATAATGGACTTTTGAAACATTTAATGCCTACAAAACTCCCTTTTTAGGCATTTATTGCTACAAAATGGCTATTTTGAACTCTTTGAGTATAAATACAAGCCTTAAGCTCATTTATGAGCATTCATTGAGTTACAAACAAGAAAATCAATTACAAGCCCTAATTTCTCTTGTGAGCATTCATTGAAAACAATCAATAGCTGAGTGTGTTTTCATTTTTTGTATATCTACTCTTTGAGAGGGCTTTCCTTGAGCACAAAAATCATTTCCAAACATCTTGTATCAAAGGGTTGTGTGAACCCTCACTTGTAAGCACTTGAAAAGTGTGTATTTGGTTAAGTGTTGGTGAAGAACACTTGATTTGTAAAGGTTTGCTGCTTCACCTTGAAGGAGAGTGATAGTGGATTGGTGAATCCTCAAGCGAGCTCTTGAGGCGAGGACGTAGGCGGGAGGCCGAACCTCGTTAACATCGTTTGCATTCTCTTACTCTTAATCTCTTTATTATTGCTCCATCTTATATTCATTCTTGTTTGCAATAATCTGATTTTGAGTTTGCTATTTGTGAGCACTATGCCCTTAAGAGAAGTATTTTAACTACCAGCGATTATTCGAGAGTACGTAATTAGCCTTGAAAGACTAATCACGGAGAGGAGTAGCCACTCAGTTACTATTTGGAATAATAAACCCTAGCAGGGTTTGGCTCGTCATAACCAAGATTCGAGTTCAGAGCTAGGGTACATCATCGGGAAGGTGTCAGGCACCCGACAATGCCCGGTTGAAACCGACCCCACACATAATTATTGGCCCTAATTAATTCGATATTCAATTGAAATCAACCCTAAAGCATGCAACAATTATTATCACGCAGTAATGAATGAAAAGATGCAGAATGATTAGTCGAGAAGCAGACAATAAGACCAAACAGAATTAAAATAGAGGATAGGCTTTCTGCCTGCAACTCATTTGGTGCATACGCATTTATGCCAATTGCGTACGCACCCTTATTCAGGTACCTGATCTCCTGTTAGCCCTGTTTCAATAGTCCACACGCATGCTAGACGATAACAGTTGAAACATGAGACTCCTTGACTACCATTATGTAGAAAATCTCATAGACGAAAAAACTATTTGCTCTAATGGAGTGCGTACGCATTCTTGACCAACACGTACGTAGCCAGTGGGCATTTCTCAGACTTAAGAAAGCAAAAAGTAGATTAAACTGACCCTAGGACTATACATCAAGAATACTGTGAGCTGATAAAGCTATTACGAAATCATGAGAATGAAATTTGCCTATTACATCGATGTTAGCATCATTAATTGATGCCAACGATGATAAACAAGCAGTCGGTCCTATTCAGATTTACCTTACTCCGCTATCATGGCATGCTAAACAATAACTATACAACTTATTTATCCTAAGCATGCATCCTAGCATCATATTTCTCCCATAATCATGCACAATGAGATTAAATAAACAAAAGAGAAATAGAGAAGGAAAAGTGATTTTCGTCACTTTGCAACAGCAGAAACTTCAATCACGTTTTTTAGTATGAAAACGTCGGAATTGGACAAAACTCATGAAATACAAAATTGTAGAGAATTGAATTATCTTTCTAAGAAGATCAATTTCGTCCAATTCCAACTTTGGAGTCAAGAGTTAGGATTAAAATACGATCGCTGATTTTAGAAAACTACTGCTGAATTATGATGGATTTCACTTTTTAACAACCCTATCCTTCTAAATCATGCATAATGAATAAATGACACACATCAACCAGCATGCATATGATTATACCAATATTACTTTAATCACGCATAACCACAATTCATGAAACTAAATAGAAACCAATAAAAAGTTACCCTCAGGTTTGTTCGCCTTCGGTTTCGATCAATCCTCCTTTGCAGTCCTTTGGAATCACAACCCTCCTTTCAGCAATTCTCTTTCTCTCTTAGTCTCAAAAGTAGTTTCTTGCCTCTTTTTTTTCTTTTTTTTTGTCAATCCCCCTCCTTCTGAATTATAATGGTATATTTATAAGGTTTGCTAGGGTTCCTGGGAGTCCCTCCCCGGGTTGCTCTATCTTCCCTATCCCGAATGGACTCTAACTCTCGGGTTGGGCAGTCCTCATAGACAGGGAGATGCAGTTTTAGAAAAATAAAGTAAGGTGTGCTACTGCAACCCCGAGTGATTGCGTATGCATGATGCGTCCTTATTTAGTGTAGATGCGTACGCACGGGTTCTTTGTATAATTTTGCTAAAGTCTTGCTGTGATTCCGTGGGCCAGCTCGGGATTATTTCGCGTGCTTTAGGTCGAATAATAATTATCATCATTGGGATAAAAGAGAGATTTAGAATTATTAGGTGGTACAAAATGGGATGTCTACACTATTAATTTTTAATTTGGCCTATAACCCTATTCACCCCCGCTCTAGGGTTATTTACTTGGGACAACACCATTTTCGTAAAATGTGCATTTAATGAATCTTATCCTAATTTTCCTTCATACACTCCTAAATAAAAAGTAAGGAAATCACCACCCTTTTATTTCTTTTTTTTTTTCTCTCATAAACTCGCAAACAGATCATTAGAGATCAATAGCGCGCATTTTCCTTATTATAAATAGCTTAGGTCCCTTCTCCTCTCCTCTCCTTTCGTTCTTTACAAATTTTATATAATATTAAAGGTACAAATCCATCATTTTGAATTAATGGTTTCAAAAAAATGAAAGTCATCTTTATAAATAAAAGTGGAAATTCAAAATAGTACCATTTCATGAATTTTAAGGAATTCATCCTATAACATTAACTACGGTGATGATTTCAATTTTTAAAAATATTTTAATTCAAGATGATATATTTGTACCTTCAATACTATATAAAAATTTGCTGAATTGTTTAAGGTTGAATTGAAAATCCAAATAGACCTTAATGTTTTCAATATCCCTAACTTCTAAAATACGAAGCACCACCTTTACATGATGCCATACGGAGTAAACTAAGAAGCATGGACACGCGACACGGTTACGATACGACACAGGATACGCCGACTCAGTAAATCCTTAGAATTAAGGACATGACATGACTAGGACACACTATTAATAAAATGCATATTTTATGTATATAGCTTTACATCCATCATTCAAAATGCATTTTTTGTGTTGTTTTTAGAAACCACTAGTGGAGTTATTCATTGATTAAAAAAAAAAAAAAAGGAAGAAGAAGATTAAAGAAAGAAGAAGATTAAAGAGACAAAAAGGTTGGAAAGAGAGAAGTGTCGTGTTAAAAGTGTGTTGGAGGAGTATCGTATCTAATACATGCCTAACATGGACACTGCACTTCTAAAAAAGTGTCCGTACTTCTTAGGGAGTAATTTTTTCGAAGCTTCTTTTGATTTATTGCTCCCAGCCATGACAGTTATAAAATTGGGTTCTACTCAAATATCTGCTGAATTGCCGATCAGATCAACAAAATGATTAAAAAGTCTAGCTAGCCTGCTTTTTAATTTTTTTTTTTTTGTTAAGTATGCTATTTCATTTTTGATGACATATGACATGAATTTCTATATTTTTAAAATTTTGCTGAAATGGTTTTATCAGAATTAGCATCTTAGAGCATCTCCAAGGGTATTAGCTATTTTTTTGCTACTTTAGCTAGCAAAATGAAAATTTTTAAAATAACTAGCTAGCTATCCAAGTGAGTACTCCAAGGGTACTAGTTATTTTTTAGCTATTTCAAAATTTTTATTAATAATATTTATTTTTTTAATCATTTGGTGAAGAGATAAAAAAAAAATGATGTATAAAGATATGACAAGTGTAACTTTTTTAACTAAAAATAGTTTAGCTAACGGATGTTCGCTAGCTAAATGTAGCTAGCTGAAATGAAGATAGCTAAAATAGCTAGCTCATTGGAGATGACAAAAAGTGCTTTGACTAGCTAAAATAGCTAAGGAAGGTTGGATAGCTAGCTCATTGGAAATGCTCTTAGCCTTTGATTGAATCCCTCAAAATTTGAGGGAAAGGAAAAGAAAATGCTAAAAATATTGCCCATTTAGATGTTTTTTTCTTTTTTTCTTTTAAAAACAGTTTCCTTTCCTTCACCTCTTTCTGTTCGAGATCGAAACAAAGCCTTAAGCAAGAAGACTTTTTTACTGGGTTAACCTTTTTGTTTTAGTATATAAGAAGAAAATTTAGTTATAAGTTTATAAGATACATGGTTTATGATAAAAAATTTCTAATCAACAGTTTTTTTCAACAAAATCCTGATGCTTTTGGATATTATTATTACTTTTGTTTTTTTGTTATTATTTATGATAAAAATTTTCTAATAAACAGTTTTTTTTCAACAAAATCCAGATGCTTTTGGATATTACTATTATAATTATTTTTTGCTTTATTATAATTATTTTTATTTGTTTTTGAAATTTTACAACCATCATATCCAACCCCTAATTTCTAAGTAATGCCTCAAGATAATTAGAGCATGAATCTGACAAATAATGTCAATCAATTAAATGATTTTATTGGTTATGGTGAGCACAAATACTATGGCCAATGAATGGCCTTGATCCAGAAATTCCTCCTACAAATACTTTAGCCAATGTGCGAAGCGCTCACAAGAATGAGTCATCAACAAAGATACATGCACTATAGCTATTTGATGAAGTAATGGGTATGTGCCTTCATATACTCTCTCTCTATATATAGATTATGCTTGAATTCATTTGACATTTGCAAATTTTATGTCATTTTCTTGTAAGAAAAGGAAACTAATACAATATTTCTTAACTTTGAGAGGTGGGCTGAGTGGTTTTGGAGCCTCTTACCAAGCAAGAGGTCTTAGATTCAACTCTCACCACTCCCTCTTAAGGCCACCCCATGAACTTTGTTTGGTGAATGTGGGACAAGGGGACTTTATGTGTCTAAGAGATTAATCAGGTGAAAGCATTTGAAACCTCCTAATATCAAATAAATAAATAACACAATATTTCTTGATTGGTCTTTTTAAATTAGATTGACCCCTGCTTATCAATGGAAAAAATAAATATAGTAAGTTCATTAGATGGTGGAACTTCTTCTCTTTTATGATGTTGGCAACTACTTAAAAATGATTGAGGCACTGATAGGGAAGAGGAGGCAGAGCTGCACGAAAAAACTAAATAGAGTCCTCCACTCCTCCTTGACTGCAATTCTATTGTTTAAAAAAAAAAAAAACTGATTGGGATTGGCTGATATAAGAGTCTATTCTGGTTATCCTAAAGTCAAGCTGATAACTAAAGGGTCTTAGTATGGATGAATCTAGCATACCACAAATCTGACTCTCTCTCTCTCTCCCTCTCTCGATATATATATATATATATATATATATATATATATATATATATATATATATATATATATATATATTGTTGCCTCCTTGGCTAATTAAATTCTCTATGCTTGACCAGACCTCAACCTTTCAACCAAGAAACTGTTCAAATGGCTACTTGGCGCCGTCATAATTTGGTTCCAATTACGAATGGTGGCACTAGGCTAGGTAGCGAAAGATGCTAGAGCTGGAGGGCTTACTTGGGTTGTTGAAGGAATTAATTAAATGTGGGACAATTAATACTATTTATCTATACTACTTATAAAAAGATGAATGTGAGAAAAACTTTTGATTGACTAATATACCCTTATCTTAAATTTTAAATACACAACTACCATTCTGCATATATAGGAAATATAAGAATATAAAACACATACATAAATAAGAATTATAAAGATATTATAATTCATATAAATAAATAAAACCCAAAATTGATAAAACACATACATAAATAGGAATTCTAAGGAAACTATAACTCATATAAATAAATAAAACCCAGAATTGTAAGTAAACTTTATTTCATAACATATATTATCTCTCCATTAAGAACGGATTTTAAATTCTACTTTCTTCATTAACAGTAGCTTCAACCTATTTTAATAGAACCCTCATCTTCTTTTCTTTCTCAAAATATAGGGTTTTAGGGTTTCTTCTAATTGTTGTAGAAAATACTGTTTTCCATGTGGGTCAAGTACTTCATATATTTCTGTAAATTTTGGTTCTCCTACCTCTATTCTTGTTGAATGTCCTACTTACAAGATTCCTTACAAACGCAGGTGGATTCTATTTTAGTTTTGTTGGATATTATTACTTTTGAGTATTTTTTTATTTTATGTTTTTGGTGTAACTTTTGACAAATTGTGATTCACAAATATTTTATGAGGATACCTTTCTTTTTATTCAATTATTTATTTTTGGAGTTCGTTTGTTTTCTCACAGTAGAACCTTTTATTAAAATATAATATAATAAAATCGAATGAGATTCCTAGACTATCATAAACTGGCATTAAGAAAACCAAATCCTATATGTAACAATGTTAAAAATTCTACTTTATCTGGTCGATAGTTAGAGCATCATCTCAACAAACGACAACCCAGGAGGAAGTCCCATGTTTTAGTAAGCACATTTATCATTGAGAAAATTATAAAAGTAAGTATATTTATCATAATTTCATTTAATTTTTTATATTATAAAAAAACATACCCAACTTTCCCACTCATAGAATAATATTTTTCAATGAGTTGAATGACATTTATTTTAATTTATTTCTTATTTTTTGAATTTAAACACAATGTCATTTGTTCAATTTATTTATGAAATAATTTTTTTAAAAAAATTATTACTCTTTGAAATAAGTACATAACTAGGTTAGTTGCCAAACAAGCTTGAAAAAGAGGGTTAAACTATTTAGCTTTTTCCTTACAAAAATAAAAAAATATATATATACACCGACAAAGCCATGAGGAAACCTTCTAATAGGCAAGTGTACAATATTTCTGGTATTTATTTAAGTTATTGATGATGCGTTTAATTAATTTATTAGTTTTGGCACTGATTATTTTTTTTTTTCCATCACAAAAATCTCTTCTTTAAAAGGTAATTTATATGGTCCACTTCAACATAAATTCATATACCATTGATGGAATATTTATTTTACAATACAAAACCATTCATGTGCAATGCATGTGTGCACCAACTAGTTTATGCAAAATGATATAGAGGCCTAATGAGTAGGCCTAACAAGTTGGCCTACATCCATATAAGGAATTATCTTATAAGTAGTTATCCCCCACATCCCTACGATTCTAGGGATTTTTATCAATATAAATTTCATAATTTGCTGAAATTCAAATTTTCTTCTCATTATTATAGACGTCTCTTTCTTCCACAACAAGCCATTCATGCGTTTTATTTCCATTATTGTAGCCTTCTCACCATCTTCCACAAACCAGCTATATCTACGTTTATTTCAGAGCCAATCAGGTGTATGTGTAGTGTTATGTTTTGCAGGGATTTGACTAGTTTGCTTATCATCTTTTTTTCGTGATCATCATACATTCTTTTCCGTATTGAATGTTGATTAATAATACGACATAAATGCATGTTGTTCAATTTTGAGAATAAGTTATCAAGTGACATAAAATAATATCAAGTTACTATGAAATTATTATGAACAAGTTATTATATAGATGCATGTTGTTCAATTCTGAAAATAAGTTATCAAGTGGCATAAAATGATATCAAGTTACTATGAAATTATTACGAACAAGTTATTATATAGATGTATGTTGTTCAATTATGAGAATAAGTTATCAAGTGACATAAAATGATATGAAGTTACTATGAACAAATGACTATGTAATATCAAGTTATTATACAATTTTACTTAGAGTTGTTTAAATTAAGTTATTTTTCATTTACACTGTGAAGGTGCTATATGATTCCTAATGTCTTTCTCCCTAAAATAGAGGAGAAACTTAAGTATACCATTGTAACTTAATAAAACAGAGGAGAAACTAGAGAAAAAGGGCTCTTTGTTTTAGGAGGAGAATCAAGAGACTCAGAGGGTTTCTTAATAACTTGTGTTTGATGGAGGAGAAACCAGCGGAACTAGAGAGAGGAGGGGAGTCTGCAAATGATCGTTTTCCCCTAGAAGGTAATTTGTTTGAGGAAGGAAGAGACGTTTTGTTCGTTATTTTCGCGTTAAAAAACGGTAAGGGGTTATTCAATGATTGTAAGGGCAGATTTTAGGGGATTTAGGGATTTCCGCCTATCTTTCCTTTTTTTTTAAGAGACCAATAGAAAAACGCCACATTAGTAGGTCAATCTAATAGGGTTATAGAGTAGTCTCATATAGAAGGACTCTTTATTTATTTATTATTCTTTTTTTATTTAAAGGTTTGGGGAGAGATAAATACTTGGGATTTTAGTTTTTGGGGTAATCTATTGGAAAAGTTTGGACTTTGGAGTTTGAAGAGACAGAGAGAGCAGGGTAATTCGGGTGAGGGAGAGGACCGAGAGAGATATAAATAGCAATGGAAGTGTGGGTATTTTGGTCTAAATGAAAAAAGAAGAGGAGGGCGTTTAAAAGTCATGGAAGGAGTTTGGTTTTTTCTAAAATTGTAGGACATATGGCAATCAAAGCACATGCCATGTCAGTTTTGGAGGAGTAGCTGCTCCTCCTGTGTAAGGAGTCAAGCATTATCCTATATATAAATACAAATTAAATTACATAAATTATGGTTGTAACTTATAAGAGGAATCCTTAGTCACATAAATGACAATAATCTGTCCTTCAACAACCAAAGTATCGTTCTTAATGAAGCCTTTCGAAGCTTGATTGAGATTGCCTAGCGATATAAAATTCGAGTAACCCCAGATGATGCTGGAGGAAGAGAACCAATGGCTAACTGCAAGAAAAAAGTTCGATAAAAGCACATGAGATCAGTGGTATGTTTTCAGGGAACCAAAATATGCTATTTTAACTTCTTGGGGTTTTTCTTGTTGATTATAAAATTTTCATCTGTCTAATAAAATATTATTTTGCCCATCTTTAAAAAAAAAAAAAAAATGCAGAGAGAGAAAAATTGAAACCTAGGCATATGCAAATTTCACCAAATAAATTGAAAGTGATATTTCTTTTGTCCTACAAAGATAGACCATCTTTGACAAAACAAGTAGATTAAGAAAACCCATCAATGCATTAATTTTTGGGGAAATAAGCGTAAAGTCCATTTACAAGGAAATATTAATGTATTAGTCTTTCCAATTTTCTTGTATAGCCACAAGTTTAAAAACATCTTTAAAAACCTTAACATTTCATGTAGAAGTTAGACTTAACTTTCTATTTAATGCTTTTTTCTGCCCTCTCAATTGTTATGATAAGGCTCTCTCAACTATTACAATATTATGTTAGGATATATTTAAAATTGGCCCACGATTCACTCAATCAATTAATGTTCAATAATTTTCTATCTCGGTTGTTATGGTAAGTATTTAAGGTATTAGTGCTTATATTTTGTTGGGATATTATTTTGAATTTTGCTCCACAATTCACCAAATCAACGATAGGAATTTTCGTTTTTAATGATAAGTATTCAAGATATTAATGCTTATATTTAGCTAGGATATTTTTTCGAATTTTCCCCCATGATTTAATTAATCAATACAGAATATTCACGTCTAGCAAAGGGTTACACAACGCATTGTGTGAGTAAACAAAAATGGTTACATGTATTACCTAACTTAAAATTTGTTTAACAGATTAGTTACATGTACGAAGTATTACTTAACAAGATAGTTACCATTTACTATGAGGCTATCATATAACAGTTTTCACTTATAGAAATGTAACATTTTTTAATGTTAGCATATTATTATTATTATTCTAAGCACCAAATCCACGAAAAGGGGATTGCAATAGTTTTAAGGCTCTATTTTATTTTATTTTTTAAATATTTTTTACTTTCCCAAACCGGTCATATTTTCTAAGAAATCCAAGAAAATGGTGACATTATCTAAAAATGAGTATATTTGTTTCATTCCCAAATACAAAATAAAACTCTGAAACTATTACGCACGGAAATAACTATTTTAGAAATTTCGAATTACACATTGAATAATCTTACTCATAGTTATAGAGATTATACATGAAATTGATATAATTGTTTGGTTCAATGTTATAATTTGAAAATATGTGTAGGAAGACATTACCACGCATAATCGAGTTCATTGACGCGACGGCTATGGGAGAAGAATTTGGAGCATAATCTAGGCACGATCCTCTCCACCAATCATGGAACTAAAGCAGGACGCATCATTTAAGACGTCTTCAAATTATATTTGAGGGGTATATTTGTCCTTAAGTAATTATGTGGACTAATAGCTTTAATTGGTTTTTACTTAGACTTAAGCCTCCATAAGTTAGCAAATTTAGACTTCTCCCCAAATGCCCCTTAATTTTTTACCCATTAAACTTTTTTCTTTTTAGAAATACCCTTCTTCTTACTTGGGGTTTGGTTTTGTACTAAAAGTAATTCTTGGAATAACAAATGATATGATAGTATAGGAAATTAATTAAGTTTTAAAAAAATTAATATTTTATCTATTAAAATAACAAAAATGACCAATTTTTGTGAGATGGAGAGTAGAAAATAGGGCTTCACGTGTACGTTCGTGGTGATTCAATTCCTACAAAGAGAGTGGACAATTTTAATGAAATCTGTTTTAGTGCCTAGCCTGTTTGTCAAAGAAAGCTTCACATAAGGCTGCAACATTGAAAAGATTAAATATTTCTATAAATAAATGAACTTCCTTACACCAATTAAGAGGCAATTGGTGAGTAATTAACTTGGATCAATATCACCAAGGTCAATCTCGTATATGTTTTGAGAGGCACTAGGAAATAAGAACAAGTCACTTAGTTGATGGATTAACGTGAAAATGATGAATAATTGGGTTTGCCGCTGCGATTATGATATTAGTCTTGAAATTGAGGATCTCTTAAAATTTGGACAGATAATTAAAAAAATATATCTAAAATTCGAAATGCATGCATTTTGATGATCATGATATATATTTGTCTTCAATGCATGACATAAAAGACTCTAATTAAGTTTCTTGTTTTTTGTTTTTTGTTTTGGCAGGAATAATTAAATACGTATTATAAACTTATAAAATACGCATAGATAAATGGTCCTTTAATTGGCTAATTCCGTTTGTGTTATTGTGTAGAATAAAAAGAAACCAACAACGAAGGGAGCCTCCTATGACTAGACCACTGCCAACCACGACACAGCCCTACGAACCATTTGTTTAACCTACTCACATAGGGTCATCCTCGGTGAGGTTAATGTCATCCTCAGTGAGGTTAATTTAGCGATTTTCCACGTACATATTTGTGGATGAATGGTTTGTGTTTACTCTTGACTACTTCGCATTCACTATAACTTTCCACCGAGCACTTGGTGTGTTGAGTTTTATGTCGTTCATTGCATGTATAAACACTATATATATATATATATATATATACGGTTATGTTCCTATCAACACGTGTTAATATAAGTTATATCAGCATCATGCACTGGGGGTTGTACTTTTTGTATTAGTCCAATGTACCTCATATTTCACTAATACACAAGGTACAATTCCTAATGCGGATGTTGATATAAGTTATATCAGCACGTGCTTATCTGATCATTATCCTATATATATATATATAATTTCATTCTAATCCGGGATCCCAGATTGGAGTTCCCATCGAGACTTCTTTTTGAAACTGTTGAATCGAGATTCACGTGGGTTAATGGTTTAAGTGATCCCGACTCGATAACTTGACTTAGAAGCTTGAAGCTCAAAATACAATAAAGATCGACATAAGAAACTAAGAATACTTTACCATATAGTTAGCGTGTGTGTCTTTCATGGATCCTCTAAAATCACCTTTTGTTAACGCTTTGCAGCCTTCTATTAAAAAGAAAATGTACATAGGAAAAACATATATAAAAAGCATTTTTGAGTGCCTAAATAAATTTAAATAATTCACGGTGATAGATTTTTGTGTTCAGTAATATGTAAAATATATTTAATTATTTAATTTTCATTTAGGCACTCAAACTGGTCCTAGAAACTTTTGGGCTAGAAAAAGGACTAATAATCTACAATGTCCCGAGAGGACGATACTTGGCTACCGAACCATGAGGAGAGCTCCTAAATTTTGAGGTGGCACCGTGCTTTAGACTTGCTATGTGTCCAGAGTTACAGAAAAAGCAGGATGCTACTGGTGACTATGGTAATACACTTTTCTCATTTCTCGTTCTCTTTACGACCAAAATACCCCTACTCTCTGCTCCCATTTACTTTTCATTATCTAGACATCGTCCCTCTGCTTCTCCACTCTTTTCCAAACCACTCCATTTTTTACTACCCTGCAGGAACAATCCCACACATACGTAGCTCTCTCCTCATACCTTAAAAAAAAAAAAAAAAAAAAAAAAAAAAAAAAAAGAGGAGAGGGAGACAAACAGATGAAGAAAACAAAGAAAATAAAGAGTTGTTTGCTTTGTCCATGGGAGTTCAAGCTCTATAAAAGCTAATAAATTACACTACAACAATATAGGGAATTAGTGACAAATTTTTTTGTGACGACCTCAATTTCGTCACGAAAATGGCACCTTTTGTGACCACATTACCAATTGTCGCAAAAAAACCATAAAAAAGATAAATGGCGACGAAACTAGAATGTCGTCACTAAAACTTGTCACAAATACTTTGGCGCCAAAATTATTTGTTGGCGCCAAGCGGCGGGAAATACTTTTTGTGACAAAACTTTGATTTTGTCATAAAAAAGAATACTTTTTGCGACCAAAGTGAGGTTTGTCAAAACAATATGCCTCTTTTGTGACAAAGATCAAGATTGTCACAAACATGGGAGATGCCTTTTAAGACAAAACCTCAATTTTGTCACCAAAGAAAGTACATTTTTCGAATTGCGTGTTTTTGTGACGAAAGTAATGTTTGTCGCAAAAGTATGTCGTTATTACGACAACGATAAAGATTGTCATAAAAGATGGGAAATACCTTTTGTGACAACACGTCAATTTTGTCACCAAAGAGAGTACTTTTTGCAATGAAATTGAGGTTTGTCACAAAATGTATATCTGTGAACCCCGGAAATTGGGCCCACAAGGGATTGAAAGAAAATGGATTTGAAAAAGAAAAAGGAAAGGAGTCGCCACCTTATTTTTTAAAGGAAACAAGGAAAACCCTAAAAATCAGGTTGTTTTAGGAAAACAATTTGAATGACTCCATAAAAAAAGGAAAGGCAAAAACCAATCTTTTGAAAACCAAAGAAATCGGGGATTCGGAGGCTAAGTTATGACATGGGAAGGTTCTAGGCAAAGCCTATAGGCACCCATGTCACCCTTTCGGTCTCTCAGTTCATTTGGGCTAAATTAAGATCTTTCCCATACAAAAATCAGCAAGTATATCATCACAAGAATTGCATGCATATCATATATTTCATTCATTCATCCATGCATAATAAGCGCATAAAAACAGAAAAAGAAAAAGAAGAAAAGAAAACAAAAATAAACCTAGGATGCTTGGATCCTAGAACAGACTTGAGCCTCACGAAGAGCGCCTACGTACCATGCAACGAAATACATGGATCAAAGTCCACGTAGTTCGAATAGAATTAGGGTTGAATCCTAATATAAACCTATGGTAAAAACCCTAGGTTTCCTTATTTGAATCAAAAGAGTTGAATATGATAGAAAGTTTGATTTTAGGAAAGAAATCCACAAAATGGAAACTTTAATAAAAACCAGAATTTTATTTATGAAGGAAACCTTTGATTAAACCATAGGATCATATTAAAAATTAACCTTAGATAGGGAGAAGAGAAGGGATAAGGAAGAAAGGTGAATTGGGGCACCTTCACACCCACTTACCTGAGCGCAATTAGCTCCAAGCATTAGCTATTTCAGACCTGAGCAGCCCTATTTGCCATAGGACAAATACCACACCTATTTGCACCCTTACAAGTGCTCAAAACCATGCGAAAACACTAACATGCAAATCTGGACAGAATAGTATTGTGACCTAAAATCATCCACTAAGCATGCCAATAGCAAAAACAGCGAACAATAATAAGTCCTAACATATTCCTAGAACCATATCATGCATAAAAACCCTAAAACATACTAACATGCATGCAAAACTATCATGTTTACTCCATATGAAAAACATATACAGCAAACACGAAGAAAAACCAATAAAAAAGTCTACTTTATCATGCTATATGAAAACAAACACGAAACAATGACTCTAAAACCCTAAACTCACAAATATGCTTAAAAACATACAAAACATACTTTAATCATGCTAAAACCAAACTAAACAGAAATTAAATCATGCATATTAACTAACTAAAGCAATATAACATGATGAAAATCCTAACTCTAACATGCAATGACACTAATCCTAGCACAAGGACAAACAGGAGCACAAGAATCATAACTATGCATTAAAAACCTAAAGGACAGCCCTAAAGCATGCTAAACAGTAGATAAAAAATAGATATTCCATGTATATTAACTAGCTAGAGTGTTAATACATGATAAAAAAGGCTACTTTTAACATGCAATAAGCCTAACCCATATGAAAACCTAGTTTAAGCTTGAATAGAGAAGGAGAATACCTTATTCTCTCTCAAACACTCAAGTATTAATGCATAAAGTGGCTCCCCTTGTGTTTGTAATTGTTCGTGGCTCCTCAGGTCTTTAGAGTGAATCAAACCAACACGAATCCTCCTCTTTGTCAAAGTGGTATCACAGCAAAGAGATCAAAACTCACTCAACTTTGAAAAGAAATAGAAAACAAAAAGAGAACAAGAGAAAAGAAAAGTGATTTTCGTCACTTTGCAGCAGCAGCAACTTCAATCGCGTTTTTGGGTATGAAAACGTTGGATTTGGACAAAGCTTATGAAATACAAAGTTGTAGAGAATTGAATTATCTTTCTAACAAGACCAATTTCATCAAATTCTGACTTCGGATGAAAAAGTTATGATTAAAATACGACTGCTGGTTTTTAGAAAATCTGCTGCTGAATTATGACGAATTTCACTCCCCCCAAACCCTCTTCTCCTCTCCCTTGTTTAAAGACATTAAGAGAGTATCTATAGCTGAAATATGGAGTTTCCCTTTCCTTCCTGGACTAGGTTTCTTTGGAGAATAATCAAAAGGTATTTTATAATGATAAAAGACTTCTAATCTGAATAGGAAAAGGAAATTGTCTTTTATAAAAATTGGGAGACTGACCGCTAACACGCATGCGCATGTATCGTATGTGCGTACACACACTCATCACATACGTACACGTGTTAGTGTCATGATAAAAATGGCTAATTTAATAAAATAATTTTCTTTTCATTTTAACCAAAAATCTCATGTTGTGATTCGCACTAATTCTTCAAGGATAATCCGTAAATAACCACACTAAACTCATCATCAGGCCATATCAAAATTGAACTTCATGAAACACTTTTGAGGGTAAAATGATGACTAATGAAAGTCAATTTGAAAAGATTTGGTTGGTAATTGTGAGTCAATTAGAGCTAACCCAAGGAAGGGTCAATTAACCAACTTGAACTACATCGAGCCATTTTAATCCCGAGCCATTGACTTACCAAATTGAACCTAGAAATACCTCTTATGCATCCATATGAACTCCAATTGACAATTTGGAGATCATTCCAAGGTCAAATGAAAAGTTTGGGACTTAAAAGACGATTATGCCCCTCAAGTCACAAAAGCTCTTATTATCCCTCAAGATCAACTCCAATTTGAACCAAAATTCATATCCATTGTCCTTGTGACTCTAGAAAACTAATGCAAGTGACTAGACTCAAAAACAAAACAAAAACATGCATGAAATGATGAGCCCTAGTAAGGTGGTGCAAAAATGGGGTGTGACAATATCGTTGTTGCGACAAAGCTTCAATTTGTCACAAAAGATGGAAAATATTTTTTGGAAAATCTTTTAGCAACGAAATCAAGGTTTTGTCACAAAAATAAATATCTTTTTGCGATGAAATCAAAGTTGTTGCAACAAGTATATCCTTTTTGTGACGAACTTGAGGTTTGTTGCAAAATGTGGGAAATAGTTCCTTCGACGTTAAATATTCCGGCATTTGCCGAGCACAACAATTGATCTCCAAACTTTGCTCAATTAGATATAATTAGTTTATTATATGCTATGAAATTGGGAAAAAATAATCAAAGAATTTGGACCTAAAAAAGGTTAGTAATTATAATATACATATGTTTAAATATAAATTTAAATATAATATACATATGTTTAAAAAAGAACTAATGTGGAGAAGTGGTGAGGAACTTGCATGCTGTATTATTAGTGGTTCATTGCTCAAGTCTTGCTAACTTCATAAAAGCATATTTTTTAAAACGCATGGTTTATAGTTAACCACCGATGAATTGATAAAAACCATTTTTTCAAAAACACATGGTTCTTAGTTGTTCGGTTCACCAGCCGGTTAGTATCGATTCAAGTGCAATTTTGTAAGGTTCATGAGGTTTAGACCGTTTCAGTCCAAGTCATATGAAAAAACAATCTAATTGGGATCGATTCAACTAGCCAGTTGGTCATGGTTCAAGTTCAATTATATGTCCAGTTCACATGCGCGATTTAGACCATGTGAAGTCCAAGTCCAAGTCATACTAAAAAACGAATTCATTGATCAAACCGAACTAGAAATAGTTTTAAATCACTTGGTTCATCGATCTCACCAAGAGTCCTATATGGGTTTACTTGCTATTAGTATACGAGACTTACGGCAAGAAAGCAGAATGTTTTAGATTGGACCTCTTAGCTCCTCTTGGGTCAGCCACCAATTTGGTGCAATTTGACGTGGAGTGGGTAATGATTTTATTTGTGATATGAAGAATAGTTAATCTAAGAATCTAGAATCTTTTTTTTTTTTGGTTGAGAAAAGTCTAGAATCTTTTGGTAATTAAAAAATAAAATTAGTACCGGAGTAACTCTTGTTGTTTAATTTTTTTTTTTTAATTGAATAACGTCGATATGAAATTTATCCGATCAGACATATACCAATACTAAAATTCGAAACAAGAAGCTAGATAAAATGAAGAAATGCCACTAGGCATTAACTAGTTACTCAATTTGCTAAAGGGACAGCCATACAAAAATATAAATATATGGGGAATTTTATGGTACCCAAAAAAAAAAAAAACAAAAAAAGGGTATCATACTTCTAAGTGATAATTGATTATATTTTGTGGTAAGTTGTTACATTTGTAGTAACCCCAGCTCACATTTAATAGCATAAGTGGTCACATTTTATAGTAAATGGTTTTTGTTACTTGAGGTTACCACAAATGTGACTAATTATCATTTGGGGGTACAATACGCAAAGGTAGAATTTCATTGTATATGTAAATTTGTTTATATACATACCTATATAAATATTTTAATTGAGTAGGTGAATTAAGCATAAATCAGGCCAGTGAAAAAATTTAAATACATATATCATATCAAGTCTTGATCGATCAAGTTGGCACGTGCTCACCTAACTTATATTAGCATAATGCATTAGGGATCGGATTATTTCCCGTGCATTGGCCCAATGTACTCCGTAACCTACTAATGCATAATGTGCGGCCTATAGTGTAGGGTTGCTACGAGTAGCACGTGCTCACTTGATCAATATATATATATATATATATATATGAAAATGATCAGGTGCGTATTGTCTCAGACAGTCCGCACAATGAATTATAATTGTATAGGATAAACCCCCACCCCACATGCACTTGGCAATTAGGGGACAAAATCTATGGTGTGGAATTAAGGGGAAGTGGTGAAAGTTAAATCCATAACCTTTTACTTGACAAGAGGCCCTAGAACCACTCCATCTACTACTCAAAGTTATTTATATATTATATTATAAGTTACCGTATCATGTGGTATTTTTCTTATAAAAGTAATATTTTGTCTACACCTACACATGGTATAATAATATAATATCATATAATATCATATAATATATATGAGAGTGACGGTTTCATTGCAATTTAAGGGATCCCATTTAGCGGATCCGGATTCGGTGCAGTTACAGCATGGTGCTGTAACCGTTGGGATGTCAACATGTGGCATGGGTAAGCAATGGAAAGCCACAGTTGAAACGCTACATATGAGGGTCGTTTAAGCACAAACGAGGACTTGACGCCGTCAGTCTCTTGTGGTTATGGTCGGTCTTGATCGTCAATCTGAGCTACCATCCCTTGAGGTTATGGCCATTTCACTTGTTCTCCAGTAAACTTCCCATCCATTCTGGCGAATTTTATTTGGAGAAGGTGACTTGAACTTCACTCCAAGAAAAAAAAATAATAATAAAAGTAAAAAACTCAGATTTCATCTTCATCTCCATGGACGAAGGAACCAAAGTAATCTGGAGTTGCAGATGGTTGCAAGATTGGCTCTGCACCGCGGACCCATACATTGACGCACATGTAAGATCTCAAGGACTACTCTGACAATGAATCCTTCCCTCTGTTTCAACTCCTACATTGCCGTTGAGGCGTTTTTCGCTGAGCAAAACCTTGAGGTTATGGCTGTTATGGTGGGACAGAGGGGTTTCATGAAACCCTTCCTCGTTGCAAATTCTCTCAGATCTGAGCCGTCGCCATGGCCGTTGGTCCGTAACAGAGGGCCAAACCAAATTAAAAAAAGAAGAAGAGAGAAGTCATTGTTGAACCAGATCTGAACCCAGACGCGATGGTCGACGACCTCGCATAGGATAGTTAGGCTAAGTTGAGTTAGCTCGGCTCAGATTTTGGACGAACCCACCTGTGGAGAAGATGATGATCACGGCCTTACGGGGTACATGGTCTTAGATTTCAGTTGAGCTCATCTCAGATCTTCACGCCTCTCTCGTGGAGGATCTGTAGAGGCGATTTGTCTTCAAGTACAATATTAAAAATTAAAAAAAAATTATAAAATAGAATTAAGCGGGCATGCCCAAAACCTAAAAGAAGATTGTCGGCGGGATCTGCTGTGGCGGCCATGGAAGAGATCGCGACGACAGGCGATTGAGAGCGAGCGAGAAAGAAACAAAGTGAATTTGGGAAAGTGTTCGCGGTTGACGGCGTTAATGCTTTACATGGCTGAAACGACCAAGTTTAGGGAAGCCTACCCATTACAATTTAAGAAAGAAGAGAAAAGGGGGAAAACCACTCCAGCCATTTAGCCTACCAATCCATACCCACGAAGGTCTAACCAAAATGGAAATAGCAAGGATTTTCACGGAGATTGAGATTCTCCGAATAGAACCCACATTATCCCACCATGGTTTTTCCGCGCACGCGCTCTTTTTTTTTTTTTTTTTTTTTTTTTGGCCGCTTCTATCCCCCCTCCTCAATCAGTTTTTGCCGCCTCTATCCCCCCTCGTCAATCAGTTTTTGATGTGAGAACGTCTCTGAATAAATAGATTGCTCTCTCTTGTGGTTCAAGTTTCGTTCTTTATTGCCGCTGTCATCCCCCTCGCCGTCGTCAATCAAGGCAAGTGGATCTATTGCTCTCTTTTAGGTTGTTTCTAGGGTTTTTGTAATTTTTAATTTTATTTTGTTCCTTTTGGATTGAGGATGATATATTGGATGGATTATTGCTTTTCTTGCTCTCTCTTTATATATATATATATATAGATATATTGGATTATTGGGAATTTTTATTGTTTAGAATTACTTCATGAAAATAGTTTTGGGGTTTTTAAAGCTCCATTGTTTGTTCTAGCAGATTGTTTTCTAGTTAAAGGCTCTAACTTTACAACGTGATTTTGATGATGGAGATTCCTAGTTAATGGCCCTAACTATAGGGGACTATTTATTGTGAATTTTTCTATTGCTTTTGTTTAATTTCTTTGATTTAGATTTTGATTTTGCCAAATGGGGTTTGCTAAATTTTCATAATGTTTGGAATATTAGTGTTTGCAACGTGATTCTGATTTTGCTAATTTGATTTTTACTTTGTCGCTCAAAACACTAATGGTAGCCATTTGGTGGGTGAATATTAGTGTTTAGAATTTTTCTTTCATTTGGCTTATTAGTTATTCAGAGGCTATTGGAATACCTTCATGATGTGATGATTGATGATTTTTTTTTCTTCTTTGATAACCTAAAGATAATTGTTTTATCTAGCTTTAATCAAAATGTACATTTTTTTTTTTTTTATCAACAAAAAGAAAAACTTTATTAATGAAGAAAGAGAATGAGATACAACTAGCAGTAGAAAATCCCCCAAAAAACAGAGGAATACCCAACCCAAAACAGATACAACCAACGCGAGGACTTTAATGATTTAGAGTGAATTTACATAGACATTAGACAGCAGAAAATGTCTTCAAAATATCAGAAAGGGCCAGTTAATGGCACTTCTAAGGAGGGTCCCTGCACAATCATTATTTTGGGGGCCGCAAGAGTAGGAGGCAAAGATTAATTAGTGGCTTTTAGGTGCTCGAAAAAACAAAACCAATAAAGTTCAATGACAAAGGATAAAGGGTGATTCTTTGAGTTTGGATAGACAGAACTCAGAAAGTAAGATACCAAATGGCAGAAACGATACTTGTCAAGTTTTATTCATACACATTCTTTTGTGTTGGTCATTTGCTAGAACACAAAGAAGGTTTTTTAGAAGAGGAAATACTCACACAGAAGGTAATAATTCAGTTTCTTACCTACTTAAATAAGTTAGCCACATCAATCCCATTTTATCACACCAATCCATCCCAAGTCAAGCATATAACTTAGATGTATTCTCAGTTCCCATATGCAATCTATCAAATTGCAGAATTTTAAACTCCTCACTAAGCATTCATTAAAGTGTTCCTCTAATTAAAATGTTTAAGTATAGTCATCATCATCTACTTGTTCAAGAGAAGTATCCAATACAAACCTCAGATGCATTCCATACATCCAGAAAATAAAATCAAAAGCAATTCAACTTCAAAATGAAGTTAGCTTATATTTATAAATGTGTGTGCATGTGTGCGTGCCCACTTTGTTAACCTAAAGAGTGACAAAAAGATAAAACCTACATTAGGAGGACCAATGACAGTCCCAGTCCACGATTGCATATATATATCATCAGCATCATCCATTCCATAGCTGACAGTTCCATCCCCAATTCCCTTTTCTCCTCTCTCAAGCTCTTCTAGTAATCTGAAATTCCTAGGAACTGCAAAAGACCACAAATTTTGGTCACATATTTATGAGACTTTACCCTAATTCCATTTGCTGGAAAATTTTGAATATTGGTGAAATCACTTTGTATGAAGCATAGTTATCAAATGCCATAGGTCTGAAGCCCATATCTTTTCATATTAATTCCTATGTTCATTTTTCTGAAGGCTGGTCAGTGCTGAAATTTTAATACAGATATTCAACATTCTGTCGATGCCATCTAATTAAGTTTCCAACCAATTAAACAGTGTTTTTGGGCTAGACCTTTTTTTCTTCAGAAAGGGGCTGAGAGTCTATTTTTCAGACCTTTAAGAATCAACTGAGTTGGATTATTATAGAGTGAGATATGGATTTTTGAAGTTAAGTAGTTTTGTTTTCCAGCTTTTGGAATTAATTTGGACTCGATTCCATATTCGGTTGAGTGAAGCTTGATCTTTGAGGCTCTATAGTTGATTTGACTAATTTAATTTCTAAGTTGGTTTATTTTCTCATGATCATGCTTCAAAAATTCTGAGCATGACAGATCATCTGGACCTCAGTTAAAAATAAGTATAATATTTTGGAAATTTTGTGTTAAGGGACCTATCCTTTGGGGTAGGTTCTTAGTTTGTTATGATGCTCTTGTTTGTTCCATAAAATGGAGTAAAAATGAAGCCCTCTGCTGTGATATATCTCATAAACTCAATGTGCGTGTATATTCTATTTTATTATCAGATCTTAGATACTTGAATTTTTTGGTCTGCATTTTCGCTTCTGCCTTCCAATTTGAAATTTGATGCAACCTTTTGATAGGAAACTAGTACTTTTATTGTGGTCCAATTGATGGGGGCTTAACTTGTCCTTTTATTTTTATTTATTTATTTATTATTATTAATTTGTAGTTGGAGTTTAACTTTTGAGGTTCATTTTCTTACTTTTTTTTTTTCTTCTTAAATTTAATCAGAATAGGTGTGAATGTGATGAAATTGCATTGGTTTTGTGCTCCCAATTTACATTAGCAACATTTAAAGAAGGATTGGTTCCCAATTCGCTAATTTGAAGATTAAGACAAAGCAGGAAGATTTCAATTGCTAAGGTACAAACACTAGCCTTGTAATTTTGAAATGTCCTGTTTTATCTAACTTATGATGGAAACACCTACCTCTCTCTCTCTCTCTCTCTCTCTCTCTCTCTCTCTCTCTCTATATATATATATATATATAATTATACATATACATATATACATATATAACCTTTTAAAAGGAAAACAAGTTCTTGTTCTCGAAGGTTTATCAATTAGTCAATGAGTTTTATTCCAGTTTTTTCAGGTATATAAAATCAATCAAAATTTATCTTTTTATCTTTTATTTTTTTATAATGAAAAATCAAACTTCATCTATTGGTCAAAGAAAACAACCTCTTGTTCTTTACTATTATTACTTTAATCAGCCAAAGGTTTAAAAAGTACTTTGTGAAAAAGTTGACTTTGAATATGCTGTGCTTATCTTCGACCATTCATTGATGAATAAGTTCCTGAAATGGTCTAACTTCAAGCTAGATCACATGTTCTACCTGTGAAATGTGGTCCAGCATGGCAGCATCATCCATTCAAAGTATTTTCATAACTAACCACATCTAATGGCTAATGCCTACTTGATGCAAACAGCGTAACACTAAAGGCTGTCATGCTACATATATACTTGAGAGAGAGAAACAGAGAGAATAGGAATCCATTAGACTTGATTTGGAGTTGGCTTACCCAGAGGATTGTGAAGAATGTCATAGTGGCGAAAGGCTCTCAGAATTTTAAGTCTGATTTGGCCAAGCCTCAAGAGTTGTGTTTGACTCGAATTTAGAGTTATTTTCACTTTAGGGAAGTATAGATCATGAGTGCAGGACTGTTCAGTTTTCAATCCAATAGCCTAATCTATTAAATGGAGGGCACAAACAAGTATATAAAGCTATGTCAAATTGTATAATTAATTGATATGGGATGTGGTATTTTTCCAACAAAGACACTCTTCTCTCACAATATAGGAAAGCAATACCTAAATACTGTATTCAAAATTGTAATGAGAACTCCAGATTTGATTTTTACCAATGGATTTGATTTTTTTCTAATGTGAATATATTAGAACTTAATAGAAGTAATTTATTGGCTATTGTGGGAGCATGCACCACAACCCGGGTGTACATTTATCTGACCTAGCTAAATTCTTAGATCAACCCTAGAGCAAAGCTTGAGTTTCTGGTTATCTAAATCAATCTCCATAAATGCCTCAGAGTTGAAATACACAAATGTATGTAACTGATAGTCATTTGGCGCTGCCATTTTAGGATGTTGAAGCGTATATTCTAGACTCAAAGTCCCTTTTCTTTATAAAAAAAAAAAAACAGTCCCCTTGGGTAAATAAAATAAAAAATAAATCTTTTGGAACTGTATGTAGAGTAGCAGATTAAATTACTCTTTTGTACATTTTATAGATTCTCTTCAGCTCTAGCTTTTTGACTTGTTCTTGCTTGTATATGTCGCACATATGTGCTTGGCCCTTTTTTGGAACACAATATAATAGATTCAATTAATATTAATAATAATAATGAAATGATTATTCTGGTGGTATAATCGAAGAAGGCTAGTGAAGTGTCTAGTGAAGCCCTCTGCCGTGATATATCTCATAAACTCAATGTGCGTGTATATTCTCTTTTGTTATCAGATCTTAGATACTTGAATTTTTTGGTCCGCATTTTCGCTTTTGCCATCCAATTTGAAATTTGATTCAAACTTTTGATTTATTTTTTCTTTCATGAAGTGAAATCTTCTTTTTTTTGTCATGTAATCATCTGGTGTGAGAAGTAAGTTATGTTCAGGTCAACAAAAGATATAAGATTACTTTTAACAAGGGCTAACCAAGCTATTGAATGGGGAAGGTAGGCAATGATTACTTTCTATTATTGTTATAAATAGAATAGGTCCATTCTTAAATTATAAATAAAATAGTATAGCTCTACTTTTCAAGTGAGACGTTTGAAATCACTTGCTCTTGACATGATTTCTAGGTCAAAAACACTTTTCTTATCCAAATAGAACACTTCATAGAAAAATAATACAAAGTGGACATTATTAAAATGCACTTATGTAAATAAATTAATATTAAACCGAAACGTGAATTTAAGAAAGATTATCATTTTAATTTTAAACCGAAACTTACATAAGAAAGGGAGATCCACATTAAAGAAACATACAAGGTACCCATATCTCTTATTTTTATTTTTAAAAATTTTTTACTTAAAAAAATAATAAAGAATCAATTAATTAAAAACCTAAACCTTGCACAGAGGAAAGAATTCATATAATTTGAAGCCTCATGCCGGCAATAGAGGGACAAAAGGTCCCCATTAAGTGGGACCCACTTGGGGGAAGATCCCACACTAAATGTCCATCAATGTGTGTTGCTTTCATGTACCCCATCCATTTAATAGTCTATCTGGCATCTTTTATTCTCCCATCTTGAGTTGGACCCAAAGGGGTGGCAGTGGCACGTTGATAGATATCAAAGTGGGTATTACTACTACTATAAAAGGATTAAAGTTAAAAACACAACAACCATATCATCACTTCACCTTATCATACTATAAAAGTTTATCGCCAATATGGGGGTGTTTGGTTGGTGGACATTTTTATTTGCTTGAGGAAAATTCAAAGCTAGTGAATCATATTAATAGGGCTGAGAGAAGGGTCTGTCAGTATGATGGAGCCCCCCCCCAAAAAAGAGAAATAATTTTATCCTTTTAGAGAGTAAAGGTGTGTTTAGCTATGGCCATTATTTCTCAGCAGTTGATAGGGTGATTCTTAGACTGAAGAGGCACTCATCCTTGATCATTCTCCTTAAGCTCATGGTCAACCAAATTGCTCTACTACATAAATAAGTATTATGCCTGTCGTTTACCAAAAAAAAAAAAAAAAATGCCTGTCAAAGTATCAACCACCACTTAGATCCTTAGAGTGAAATAACAGTCCAGGTTGGGGAAGGAAATTGGGGTTTGACTTTCATTATTTTTCACTGAACTAGAGTTGTCATCATCCCACCCAAGTGGTTCTGCATTTAGTATGGGTGAACTGACAGTGTCTATTGAATTTAATGTTTCATGAGGTCCAAATTCAAATTCTTGGCCTATTGGATTCACACTTATGGAGAATTTATCACTTAGGGTCTTATTTTATTTTGTTTTTATTTTATCTTCGTTTTCACTTATTATAATTATTAATTTACGTCTACGATGTTTATTATAGTTTACATTTTTACTTTTTTTTTTACTTTAAAACAATCAGCCATGTTTGAAATTACCTCAATCCAAAATACCCACACCTCCCTGTTTTCCTCTCCATGTATGCTTTGCTGAGCCTCTTCGTGTAGCATGTGCCATCTTCTAGTGGTATGTAAAAGAGAAGATGTCCAACCTGAACAACCTAAAATGTCCCAGATTAAGCATCTTGAGGTAGGCTTGTCAATTGATAAAAACATGGCCCAATCCTCATTTGCATATCACCTGTTTAGTTGGAACTCGGGAAAATCATGATATGGAAACATTGTGAAAATCATGATCTGGTATATGGACGTAATTACTTAAACATCATTGTCTTGCATTAATTAACTAGAATTCTGCACCAAGCTACTTCAGCTTGTTGGTAGGACCAATTTGATTTTCATAAAGTTTGATATTGTTAATTAATTTTTCAGTAATGATTTTGTCTGATTGGACGATATGATTGTTATACTATATAAGATAAACTTTCTCAGTTATGAAGATGTGATGAAAAATTTTATACATAATTAAAACCTTTAAAAATTTATTCTCAAGGCAAATTAGTCTGACTAAATGTGCACCTAGTATAACTTGTGTGATTAGAGAACTAAGGGGAAATACTGCCAAAATTTATTATCAAATGAAGCAAAGCAATTGAGGTACTTCTTGTAGTGCATGATAGGCGATGAAAGTGTTAGGATTTATGGTGCATGAATGATAAGCAATGAGAAACAATGTATCTAATTAACTTGTGATAATGCAGATATAGATAAGACTTGGATGCATCTTAACAAATTAAGCCCTGAGTATGAACAGGGTATTAAGGACTTCATGAATTTTGTGGTACTGTGGATAGAGCCAATAGGATGCGATGTCTATGTTGTAGATGCAAAAACGTATATTATAGGATTATAGATGAAGTGGAACATCATTTGTTTGTTAATGGGATAAACCCAAAGTACACACGGTGGATACATCATGGTGAGGATTTTGAACCGATAATTCATGATGATGCTAACGACGATGATGATATGGCAGATGATGTAGATGATTATATTGATGAGGTGCAAGAAATTCTAGAAGATTTACATGGGGGAATATTCATGGATTCTTGTGGTAGGGAGCCCTTTACAGACCATGATCCTTATTGTACAGAAGGAGAAGCAGACAAATTTGCTAGATTGTTGAGAGATGCACAACGTGAACTATATCCAGGTTGTGAAAAGTTCTCGAAATTATCTTTCCTTGTGAAGTTGCTTCATATAAATATAATTAATCACTGAAGCAACAAATCATTAAATATGTTGCTTGAATTGTTGAAGGAGGCATTGCCTATTGGAGAGACTTTGCCGAAGACTCATTACGAGGCTAAAAGTGTAATACGGGACTTGGGCCTTGGGTATACGGCCATTCATGCATGTCAACATGATTGTGTATTGTTCTGGAAGGAACATGAACATAAGGATGAGTGTCCAGAATGTGGTGAATCTAGATGGAAATATAATGATGGTAAGCGTAAGAAGATTCCGTATAAGATTTTATGATATTTTCCACTGAAACCGAGGCTGCAAAGGTTATTTATGTCAAAGAAGACAGCTACAGATATGAGGTGGCATAAAGAAAAACGTATTGCAGAGAAAAATGTTTTACGACATCCCGCTGACTCTATAGCATGGAAGGAATATGATAAGGAGCACGATTGGTTTGCCCAAGAACCTCGCAATGTTCGACTTGGACTAGCTAGTGACAGTTTTAATCCATTTGGTAACACGAGTAACTCTTACAATATGTGGCCAATACTACTTATGCCATACAATTTGCCACCTTGGAAGTGTATGAAAGAGCCTTTTTTCATGATGTCCTTACTTATACCTGGTCTGAAGTCACCTAGGAATGACATAAATGTGTATATGCGATTGTTAATAGACGAGTTAAAAGAATTGTGGGAAGATGGTGTGGAAACGTATGATGCCTCCACTAAACAAAATTTCCAGTTACATACGGCGGTATTATGGACTATAAGTGACTTTCTTGCATATGGAAACTTGTTTGGGTCGAGCACAAAAGGGAAATTGGCATGTCCTACATGCAATAAAAACACATGTTTTTTGTCATTGAAGCATGGAAAGAAGATTTGTTACATGGACCATCGTCGTTACTTGCCACTTGAGCATACAGGAGCACCGGTTGCAACCTAGGGACTTGTCTGGAGACGATGTGTTAGAGCAATTGAGTCTCATCAAAGAAGTGTCATTTGGAAAGCCACCAAAAAAGAAGAAGAGGAAGCGTTCTGAACTAGAGTTGAATTGGAGGAAGAAAAGTATATTTTTTCAGTTGCCATATTGGAAAACACTGAAATTACGACACAATCTAGATGTCATGCACATTGAAAGAACATATGTGATAATGTGTTAGGAACTTTAATGAGCATCGATGGCAAAACGAAGGATACCATAAAGGCCCGCATAGATTTAAAGGCAATGGGTATAAGGAAGGAATTACACCTAAGGCGACATGGTACAAAGTATGAGGTGCCACCAGCATGCTACTCATTATCTGCAAATGAGAGAAAAGGCTTATGTGAATGGCTAAAATCAGTGAAGTTTCCAGATGGCTATGCATCAAACATCACTCGATGCGTTAATGCTACAAGTGGAAAGATATCAGGAATGAAGAGCCATGATTGTCATGTCTTTTTACAGCAGCTACTCCCAATTGCAGTACGTGGATATTTGCGAAAGGATGTGTCTACGGCATTAGTTGAGTTAAGCTTCTTCTTCAAGGAATTGTGCTGTAGAACATTAAAAGTTGATGTATTAGAACGACTAGAAAGAGAAATTGCATTAATACTTTGCAAACTCGAAATGATATTCCCACTGGCATTCTTCGACATTATGGTCTACTTGGCTGTTCACCTAACCCATGAGACAAAGCTTGGTGGACCAATACAATACAGATGGATGTATCCAATAGAGAGGTAATGTACTTTTTACTATTTAATAATGATGCAATTATGATGTTCATTGTTATTATCATTAAGTGTATTTCGTCTTGTATGGTATGTGAATAGGTTCTTGCGTACTCTTAAGTGTTATGTACGAAATAAAGCATGTCCAGAAGGTTCAATTGCGGAAGCATACATTAACAATGAATGCTTTACATTTTGCTCTATGTATCTTAGTGGGGTAGAAACAAGATTCAATCGTAAAGAACGAAATTATGATGGAGATCAAGAGCAACAACCTAGAGGGCTATCTGTTTTCTCACAGAATTTTCGTCCATTAGGATCTACAGTCTATAGTACGTTGACTCTCACAGATTTAGCAAAGGCTCAGTGGTATATACTGAACAATTGCAATGAAATCGTTCTCTATCTAAAGTAAGTAAACCTTCTATTTTTGTAAATTAGATGGGCATTAATATTAGCAATTACATTTATTCGTACGTATTCTATATTTATATATATAGTGAACATGTGGAAGAGATCAAAGACAAAGTATGATTAATGTAGACAAGAGGCATCAAGACGAATTCCCAAAATGGTTTGAAAAACGTGTAAGTCTTTTACAAAGGATTAGTTTCATATTATATAATTACAATTATTTAGTGTTATTATTAATTTTGTTTATTGTGTTGTAATAGATGAAAATGTTGCGTAGTCAAAACTCTCCTGAAGCAACTAATCAATTGTATTCCTTGGCGTGTGGTCCTGATTCACGAGTCAGATGGTATTCTGCATGCATTGTCAATGGGTTTAGGTTCCACATCGAAGCGCGTGAGAAACATCATGGAACTCAAAATAGTGGTTTGGTTGTTAAAGGGGAACATCAACCAGAAGAAGTTAACTTTTACGGTGTCTTAATTGACATTATTGCATTAAGCTACTGTGGGGGCAATCAAGTTTTTATTTTTAAATGTGATTGGTGGGATATTGGTAATAAAAAAACAGGAATACGAAAGGATGACCACTTCATGAGTGTTAATAAATCGCGTAAATGGTATAAGAATGACCCTTTTGTGCTAGCATCTCAAGCTGAGAAAGTTTTCTATATTAATGAAACAAAATTAAGCAATATTTGGCGAGTCTTGCAGAAGGCACAACCTAGGAACTCATATCATGCTCCTGAGTTGGAAGAGGAAGACATAGAGGTTGATAAAGTCAAAGGGTCAATGGGAACCGATTATGCATATCAGTTAAACGAATCAAACGATTAGCGTTAGTGTTTGTGACGATTTTTGGTATAAATAATGATGAAATATATTGTCACTAAAGGTGTGTTTTTGGTGACAAAATATTTGTTGTCACGAATAAGTTGTACTTTTTGTGACAAATTTGAAATTCGTCACCAAAAACCTTCTATGACGGCTTTTTTGTGACAATGGTGTGACGATTTTTTTTTGTCACTGGTATTTTTTTGCGACAAATGTAGTAGTGTTTGTGACAATTTGTTTCGTCATAAAAGAGTCCATTTCTTGTAGTTAAATAAAGCTCTAATCCAAAGCTTCAATTCAAAAATGGAGTCAGGTAGTTATTTTATTACTTTCTTCTTTGTTATTTTCTTTCCAGATCAAGGCAAAGCACACCCTTTATGCGAATGGTCTCTACAAATCTGTCAAAATCTGGCAAGGGCGAAAGATGGTTTGGGGAGAGGGGGTGTTTTACAGGTCCGCCGCTGTGCCAGAATGTACACTGGCCTGATATGGACTTGACTTGATGAAGAAGGAGAAGTTTCCGTCTAGGAGAGAGGATATTTTGGTCCAAATGAAAAAAAAAAATGAAAGGAAGGCATTATAATTGGACATGAGCAGCATACTTTCTTTAATAATAGTGGACACGTTGCAAAGATACAGCATGCCACTTCAAAATTCAGGAAGAGCCCTTCCTCAAGGTTCTTTAGCCAAGCATTGTCCATGTCGAGAAGAGGCTAAGCACCACATATGTAGTGATGCACATGCTCAAAAGATTAGAAAGGAAAGCTGCTTAAATTTCCAGAACGTTGAGATCAAATAACATGTAGGTTTCATATCCAAGTTTTTACCTTTGGTTTTGATTTTTGGAGCAATTATTTGACAGGAACCAAGGAAAATTGATAGTCAATACAATGTTGTCCGAGATGGACCTATAATTGGAAGTACAAAGGAAAGCTAACAGGGTGCCAAAAAAAAAAAAAAAAAAAGTTATCATAATCTTATTTATTCCTTTTGTATCCTGACCTTGGGCCCAAATCAGCAACCCAAGAACTTAATAGTAAAGCCCAGGCCTGATTGTCTGAGAAACTTGAATTAAAATATTAGTTATTTATTCCTTTTGTAAGCATAATTAGGGTTGTTAAGTAAGTGCACAAAAAAAAAAAAAAAAAAAAAATTTAATTACTATGTTAAATATAATAATTTTTAAAATAATATTTTGTAAACATAAATAAAACAAGATAAACATGCGTGGTGTTTAATAGGGATAAATTAAATTAGACAACATAACTTATATTCTCATTATTTTGTCCCAAACTTTTCATTAAGTATTGTGTTGCACCTGTACATGTTTGTATCCATATTTTTATCGTTTTTGCTTTTTTATTTTTAATATTGAATTTTTCATTGTTTTTCATTTAAAAAAAAAAAAACTGAATTACACTCTCTTCGTATTAATTCCCATATTTTTTTGTACCATATTTTACAAAATATGCCCAACACCCTTAATTATGACTACTAATAAAACATCCTAAACAATTCAACCAGAGTTAAAACACTCCTGAAAGCCTGTCCAAAATTAACTCATAATCAAAGCTAACAAAGAACTCTAGGAAGTTAGGTGTAGAAGCCTATATTATACATACAATCCAATCAGGTAAGGATGTACGTGTTGATATAAGTTATATTAGCACCATGTATTGGAGGTTGTACTTTGAACAATTTTCCAATGTATTCCTTAATCCACCAATGCATAAAGTACGATTCCCAATGTGAGTGTCGATATCGTTATTTAGCATATCCTTACTTTTTTGTCATCCTATATATATATATATATATCGGCAATGATTAGGTGCAGACCATCCCAAACTATTTGGATGAGCTGTGCAATCTGTCCCGGGCAGTTTGCACTGTATAATCTCATATATATATATATATATAAATATATGTAGACTCATGATCAGGTAAGCACATGATGATATATATATATATATATATATATTGTAGATTAATCATGTTAAAGGCGGGTCCCCATAAATATATTATATATAATTAAGAAGGCTCGGCCACCCTTAGGGAATTGAAGCAGTGATTTCAATAGTACAATATGTAATCATGTTAAGTCTATATACAAGACTATCGAAACTTTGAAACGTTGATCGAGTGTCGGCTTACCTGCTAGGTTGCGAATAAAAATATATATATATATATATATAGATATAGAGATATTTTGAAATGATAATATATAATAGGCCACTAGCAAAAACTTTTGAAAGCTTCAACATTGAATATTCAAACTTTGAATGCTCTCTGGTGGGTAGTTTTGCTTTGTGGTGAAATTTGTTTTAGTTGGAGGTGTGATTCAGTTGTTTTAGTTGGAGTGATTTAGTGGGTGTTCCTATGACTTTTTGGGTTTTTTTTTTTTTTTTTTTTGGCTTTGGTTTGGTTCTTTTTGCGTGGGGTGGTTAATCTTTGTCTTCGGGTGATGTAGTGTTGTTATTGTATTTTGTCTTTACCATAAATAAATTTACTTTTTGTTGATTAAAAAAGGAAAAAAACATTCAAACTTTGAAATCAAGAACATTAGCTTTCAAATTTTCAAGCTTGAACATTAATTGAAACTTTGAAAAGGCTTGAACTTAGCTCCCTTGCAAAATTAATAAAAAGAATGATGATGGGAGTATATATTTAAATTATCTAACAATATTTTATATTATTTAGATAATTTCCAAAATTAACAGATTCCTGAGTCAACATTGGTTTACCTACTTTTTTTAAAAAAATTTAAATAATGAGTTGTTCGTCAAAGCGAACAACTCTAGATATTATTAACAAACAGAAAGAGAGAAGAAAAGAAAGAAAGAAAGGAGGAAGATAATTCGTATTTTGGTTGGTTGTGGGGTCCTTTGCTGTTATGTCGACTGAATGAAGTTTTTGCTTTCAAGTTTCAACGGATGGCATTAATGTTCTTTGACTTTGAAAGATGCATAATACAAGATGCCATTTAATTTTGATTTTGTTATACTCCCTTGTCCCATTATATTTGCTCATCTTTATATTTTGGAATGTTCTAAAATACTTGATTATTTTCAAAAATCAAAACAAATTATTATCTTAATTTTTCAAAATACCTCTTATCATATTTAAAATTATAATTATTATATCACTTATCACATCAAGTAACATTTTAACATGGGAGGTAGAATTTAAAAGTTTTTTTTTTTAAAAAAAAAAATTTTAAAAAATGGATGACATGAAGGGAGTATTCCTTATTAATAAACCCCAATACCCTAGTTCAATATTAGCCCACAAACCCAATAAAACCACCCCTTCTACCCTTTCCCTTTTGGGAAAGACCAGTTTATTGAGATTATAATCAAAGTGGATAATTTTTATTAAAAAAAAAAAACACACACACACACACACACAACATGCATATCGTCGGTATTGTATTTTAAACAGGATTCACGATCTTATAATGAAGGTATCTTATTAAAATATATATTTTGCAATTATTGTGTTTGTTAAAAGGTATATAAAAAGATATCTAGAAAATCCTATAGTATAGTAGTACGATATATAAATGCAAGCAGTCGGTCTATACTTTCTCCCAAAACCCAGTCCCCAGCATGGCCGCCGCTAAATCTTGTGAGAAGACCATTGTTAGGCGATCTGCAAACTACAAACCTCCCATTTGGGACTACAATTTTATGGAGTCACTGAGAAGTGACTATATGGTTGTTATGATTATTGATATTATTTCTATTATTGTCATCGGTCATGAACAGTTTTTTATAATAATAATTGGTGTTGATGCTTTGTCTAACGAAAGTGCGTTTTATTTTGAAGGGAGAAACATACAGTCGACGATCCAATAAGTTGAAGGGAGATGTGAGAACGGTGCTTGATGAAGTGGTGGAGCCTTTGGATCAACTCGAGCTAATCGATATCTTGCAGAGGCTGGGATTGTCTTATCACTTCGTGGAGGAAATAAAGGAAATACTGAAGACCATATACAGCAAGAACAACAAAAATGATCAATGGAAGAAAGACAATCTACATGCTGTAGCTCTTGAGTTTAGACTGATAAGACAGCATGGGTATAATGTGCCTCAAGGTACTGACTTGAAGGAATTAGTCATATTGTTTGCATTTTTTTTCTTTTTCCAAAATAATATTGGATATTGATATTTTTGACTTACCCACATCATAATTAACGGATATTGTGCATCCTCGATTGCAGTGGTTTTCAATAATTTCAAGGATGAGATGGGAAATTTCAAGGCATACCTTTGTGAGGACACCAAGGGAATGCTATCTTTGTATGAAGCTTCATACCTTTCGCAGGAAGGTGAAAGTATGTTGGATGAGGCTAGAAATTTCACAGCCAAACATCTCAACAAATACCTCAAAGAAAATGGAGATGATCAAACTCTTGCCATGCTAGTGAGCCATGCCTTGGAGCTCCCAATACACTGGAGGATGCCAAGGTTAGAGGCGAGGTGGTTCATACACGTATACGAGAGGCAACAAGACATGAATCCAATCCTGCTTGAGTTTGCTAAACTCGATTTTAACATGGTGCAAGCAACCCACCAAGAAGAACTAACACATATGTCCAGGTAATTAATTAAAGGGGGCCTCTATTTAGGGGTAGAGTTAGGAATTTTCACTTGCAAGGGTCAAATTAGTAGTATGAAAGAAAATTTTTGAAAAAATATCAACAATAATATATTTTTTTGTTATTAATTTATTTATGTTTCTTCTTACCTATTTTTATTTGTTCATTTTCCATTCTCACAAAATAAGTTTCAAATAAAGTGTATATATATATATATATCCACTGATAATAAGAATGTGTTGAGTGTTTTTGGGAAAGTAAAGGAGAGAATTTAAAATAGTGAATGGGCCATGTGTAATATTTTAAGGGACTATGTTTTGGTATTTAAAATGTTAGAGGGTTAGGTGTAATATTTTTCAAAATTTGGAGGGGCCATGGCCCCCTTGTCTCAACATAGCTCCGCCCCTGCCTTTATTAGTACCCTAAGACTTGTTTTTTGTCATCCACTTATTTTATATTATATAAGGTTTTATGAAAAAAAATAAAAGGTTTTCATAAAAACTTATCACATTATGTACTAAAAAACATAATTTCAAACAACTTTGTATAAGAAAGTTTTTTCAAAATCTATTATTTAACTAGACTTTTTGACCATTTATCGTCTATATTTTATAAATGAATAAAATATCAACTTAAATGATAGATTTTATAAAAGTCCACAAGGTGCTGTATGAAGGGTGCTTCGTATTAGGGGTGCAACTCGGTCTAGGCTAGGTGTATATTTGGACTGGACCGAATTAATTTGGGACCTCAAAAATTGAATCGGAACCGGACCAGAAATTGTATTGGACCGAATCGGCAAAAACGATCCGATTCTCTGGGTTTTTTTTTTTGGGTAAAAGTTAATAACTTTATTGAATAAGTATTATTTTTTATTCAATAATACTTATATATGGAGTATAATATATTAATATACATATAATTATATATATAATCATATATATATTTATATATTTTTTATTTTTGTAATTCGGGAACTTAGTTCAAGCCGATTCTAAAACCCCTAAACCGTGAACTGGACCAAATTCTTCGGTTTTTAAAATTGTGGCCCGAAAATTAGACCGATTAGTGTTTGACCCGGACCAGATTGAATTGTTCGGAACAATCCGATTCTCGGGTCTACCCGAACCAAGTTGACTCCTACTTCGTATAGCACCACCCTTTTGAATAAGGCCTAAGACTAAAATTTTAAATGAGACCGCCTCAATTGCTATCATACTTAGTCAGTCCTGACATAATGCATGATTATTATATCATAAAACTGCAAACTAATTTCTTCTTTAAATTGGGTGATATAAAGGTGGTGGAGGGGTATAGGTCTTGGGGAAAAGATGAGCTTTGCTAGGGACAGGTTGATGGAGAATTTCCTTTGGTCTGTGGGACTGATGTTCGAACCTCAGTTGGGATATTGTAGGAGAATGACCGCAAAGATGGGTGCATTAATAACAACAATCGATGACATTTATGATGTGTACGGTACCTTGGATGAACTCGAGATCTTTACCGATGTCATCGAGAGGTTGGTGGTAATAATTTCATATTATATAATATTTGATTCATATAAAAAGTTACGTTGAATATTTTGTTGATAATTCTCAGATGGGATATCAATGGAATGGAGCAACTTCCAGACTATATGAAAATATGTTTCCTTGCAAGCTTTAACTCTGTCAATGAAATGGCTTATGACATTCTAAAGGAACAAGGTTCCTTCACCATTCCATATCTGAAGAAACAGGTATTGATTTGATTTGATTAATTTTTGAACTAGACTGCATGTAGTCTTAATTAATTGATGTCTAATTCATTTTAATATTCCAAATCTTGCAGTGGGCAGATTTATGTAAATCTTACTTGTTAGAGGCCAAGTGGTACCACAGCGGATATACACCAACCTTACAAGAATACATTGACAACGCGTTGATTTCAATAGCAGCCCCTACAATACTAATCCATGATTATTTTTTTGTTACAAATCCGATAACAAAGGAGGCCTTGGAATGCTTCAAGGAATATCCTGATATAATCCGTTGGTCATCAATGATTGCACGATTTACAGATGATATGGGGACATCGACGGTGTGAATGCTACACTCTCTATTTTCCCAGTGTTGGCTTAATAGGGTGCAAATTAAGGCTTAGGTCCCAGTTCCTAAGGCTCCAACCCACTTACTAAAAACCCCCTGCACAAAAGGCAGTGTTAAAATTTTGACCATAAGCTCCATTCAAAGAGGCCTCATTTACAATTTCGATCAGCCTAACATGATTTTTTTTTTCCTTTCATTTTACCTTGTTGTAGGATGAGTTGAAAAGAGGAGATGTTCCTAAATCAATCCAATGTTACATGCACGAAACGGGTGCTTCTGAAGAAGAGGCTCGTGATCACATAAGGTATTTGATTGGCGAGACATGGAAAAAGATGAATGGAGTTCGAGTAAGGAGTTCTCCTTTCTCTGAAACTTTTATTGAAATTGTAATGAACTTTGCAAGGATGTCCCAGTGCATGTACCAACATGGAGATGGGCATGGTGTTCCAGACCGTGAGACAAAGGAACGCGTTTTATCATTACTCATTAAGCCCATTCCACTTACATAGTGAGATCAAAATGTACCATATAAACCTGAATTTAATTTTATTACGTGTTCTATTTTTAAATAGAATGTGTGCTCTAGTTCGAAATGTTGTTTTATTTAATAAATAAATAAATATAGCCCTCCTAGAGTGCCTAAATCTATCTTGTAATCGATGCCAAGTGGCCGAAAAATAATGGATAACCATGTTTCCTTAAATAGTAGTACTGTCTAATTTAGTCAAATTTTTGTAAGATTTTATCTCCTCATTATGGGGGCAAATATAGTAACTTTAATAAGTGGCGACAATGTTTATTACAAAGAAAATACTACTCCATTTACCTTAAATCACCTATTTCTTATGTGTCAAAGACTTAATATGAAAAATAGAAAAACCGACAAACATAAGATGGGTGGTAAAACTGGATGGTTTAAGGTGGTTGTGATAGCATTACTCTTGCATATATGTTTTACATAGATGAAGGCTAGATGTGTTTCTTAATTTTCAATTTATATAACTTCAATTAATTTAAATCCTCACGTAGGCAATGACCTCCTTGGCCCTATCTCTAGGATCCAGGGTGGCCTGGTAATTCTCGATACTTGTGAGATTGAAATTGCTCAAACAGATGGAATTAGTCTCATCTCAAAGGAATGGGAATATACCCATGTTAAGTGAAAAAGGAAACAAAGTAAAGCGTAAAGCGTCAAGGGTAAGGGAAAAAGAAAAGTTATGAACTCGATCTTGATAAAAATATAATTAATAAACGTGCATGTATATGGTGGAGGCAAAGACGGTTTATATACATTAAGTGCAAGAACATAGATGAAGGCTGGATATATGCGTTTCTTTTCAACTTATATTACTTCAATTATTTTGTCAATACTGAGGAATACTGTTTGGATGATGTTTGTCTAGTGTCTTGTGGTCCCATTAATTCTTTTTTTTTTTTTTTTTTTTTTTGCTAAACACACGTAAGAAACACACACAACACACAAATAAGGAAACTTACATATGTAACATAGACCAAAGGAAAGCCTAAACTGTCCCATTAATTCTTAAACTGATTAGGGTATTAAAAATTCCTTTCTCGATTGATATATATATTTACTGAGTGGTGCTACATTCACTTGATGAATCCATTGGGGGGAGAGAGAGAGAGAGAGAGAGAGAGTTGAACTGATTAGGATATTAAAAATTCCTTACTCGATTGATATATATATTTACTGAGTGGTGCTAAATTCACCTAGGAGAGAGAGAGAGAGAGAGAGAGATACAGAACTCTTAATTCCAATTAATACGACAATAAACGTACAGAAGAGTTCTGGTCACATGAGACCTTATTCATAGAAATTTATTAGATATAGGGATGAAAAACACATCAATTCCTTGGTGTGAACTTCTTGCACCAAAGTGCACGTCCGTTCACGACAAACCTAGTTTGGTTGTGCCCGTTCAGAATAAAGGCCGGTATACTGCACTTGTTGAACACTACCTTCCCGAAAAGGGGTGGGTTCCTCCAACCGCCTGCAGGCCGGTGAACATACACCCTTTCCACGCATGGCCCGTACTTCCTGCTCACATGCATTATCAAAACACGTAAATTACACATGCTTGCACTGTAAACCATAGATATATAGAATGAATTATTTTTGCCTTAGAATTTGGTAGTGAATTAAGTATTAATAGAATACATACTGGGCGAAGAAGTGAGAGATTTCGGCCTCTGTGAGAGGAAATCCCTTGGAGAAAGTGAGATAAAGGCACCTATCTTCTTCGGGCACTCGTTCGGATGCTGGATTCCATTCCCTGGCGGAAGGGTTCAATCTAGATTGTAGCCGAGGTGCAGCAAACACTTCACCGCCATCCACCCCAGAAGAAGATGTCAATGTGTCTCTCTTGGTGCTGTCTTCCGGGGCAGACATCATGTGGAACTGTGTCTGTGTGTTTCTGTGGAGAGAAATGTGTTGTGTAAAAGAAAGAAACTGTGTGCCGATGGTGAGTTAGTGAAGGCGTTTGGTGTGTATTTATTGGAATGGTTTGGAAGCATTGTGACTGTTGGTGTATTGCTTTTCAGGAAAAGAGGTCCTTGGGAGGAAATATACGGTTGTGCAATTTGGCGGGTGCAACGGTTGGGGATTTCAAGAGTCTTGAGGGGGTGTATCTGAAAGGAGTTGGGGGTGAAAGATGGCCGTGACACTATTTGTCGATAACCTGCTGGAGAACATGGACAACGTACAGGTGGCTGAGGAGCATTTTCCGGTGGCATGGGATTGTTACTGATGTGTTCGTATCTATGAAACTTAGAAGAAGAACAGGATCTAGATTTGGGTTTGTTCGATTTGGTACCCTGGTTCGAGGCTTTGCGAGCTATTAGAAGATGCAATGATACAAGACTGGGTAAGCACCGATTGGCCGTAAAGATAGCAGATTATGGTAGAAATCAGGTAGCTCCTGTTCAAAACAAAATAGGTCGAAGGCGGTAGGATCGAGTATGGGAAGAATTGGCAGAAATCATGAGTCTACCTCGAAAAAGAAGACATATGCAGAAGTTGTAGAAGACATCAGAAGGGAAGACGGTAGCACCAGTGATAATATCCCTGATAAGTAGGCTGATAAAATAGTGGATGGCGTAGATATTGTTGATGATTGGTTACACAGGAGCGTTATTGGTGAAATTAACAACATTGAGTGCGCGCATTCCGGGGTTAGAGAACTCTTTCATTGGGGAAGGGGTTTATGATATCTCTGTCAAATACCTAGGGGGGAAATATGTTCTACTCTCTTTTCCCTCTGTTGAGTATAAGGAAAGCATCATGAAGGGCGATGAGAAATGGTTAGACTGCTGGGTTTGTGAAATACATAGATTGGAATCCTTATTGGCGGAGTAATGAGAGATTTGTATGGCTGTCTTTTGAGGGGGTTCCTCTGCATGATTGGAATTCAACTGATTTTAAAAATTTGGCCAGGAAATTGATTTTGGTGGATAAAAACACTCTAGATAGAAGATGCCTAGCTTGATCGGGGAAGAGTCCTAATTTCTACACATTTGCATGCACTGATTGAGGATCCATTGGTGTTAAAAGTGGACGGATTTAGTTTCCCCATTGAAGTTAAATTAAGAAGACTTTGGTTCAGCTTGGAATTATTTATCATCACCATTTAAATCTACCAGTTCTGGTGCCAAAGAGCAGGAAATGTTGTATTTACCAACGAAAACCCATTAATTCCTTTTGGGCCTCTAAGTTATCAGCCCAATCTTGAGTCTCCCAGGCCCCTTTCCAGTAGGCCCAATTCGGAGGACAATTCAGATGATAACTTGGATGAGAATCTAGGGCAATGATCTAGGAGTGCTCTGTGCAACTTTGGTGCTGAGTTTTGGGGTTTTTGTTTTACTTTTCAGTGTTTATATTGGAGCGTTTATAAGGGTCTGGGTCATTATATATGTTGCGTGTAAGAGGCCTTGGGAAAAGAATCTAGAGAAGAGCTGTTAGCTAGAAGGCGGATGTGTTGATGTCTTACATTCAGGAATTGAATCTGGGAGTCATTTTCATGTGTCCCGCAAAACCCATTAGTTTGGTTGGATATATATATATATATATGTATATGTACAAGCTAATTGCCAAAATTCTTGCCGGGAGAATCAAGATGGCTGGTTTTCTAGGGCTTGCGGTCTTCTTTTATGCCTCATTGGTGGATCTACGCTATTCGGTGGTATTTGTTGGTTAGGAATTATGTATATTCATGGGGTGTCCATATCATATATTGTCAAATTTGGAGTATCACTGACAGTTTAATTAGTTCATTTGGATTTAGTCAGATTGTCTAGCGGAGGGCTTATGATTGATTTGGGTTGCCAAATTTTTTTTTTATCGTTGTCTGTGTTCTCGAGGGCAGGTTCGTTTTCGGGGCTTTGGATTTTGGGTGGAGTCTTCTTTATTGTCAAGGTCTGTGAACGATGTAAGGAAGGGTTGTTCTGGGGTTTCTAGGGGCATGTTTGACTTTTGCATGTTTTCTCCTTTTGGCCTAGTTCCTTTTCTTAATTTGGGAGGTGATTTAATTGAGAAAATCTGGTGTTTTTACCTAGCTGGTGTTTTAGTTTTAGTGTCCAATAGGTGTCCAGTGGCTGGTTTGTTTTAGTGGTGGGGCTGGTGTTTTCTTTGTGGGTGTCCATTGGGTGTTTGCTTGTCTTGTAATTATCTTTATTCCCTTTCAATATAGTAATCGAGCACACGCGATGCTGTGTGCAACACGTCTTTTCAAGTTTTCACTTCATCAATGGATTTGCTATGTTAGTTTCCAAGTTTCTTAAATCGCGTGTGTGTGGGAGGGAATTAAGGGGAAACAGGTTGTGGTAGGTTTTTTAAAGTTGGAAAAATTACCAAATCGTCTCTTAGTTTTATTAACTTATAAGAGTGTTTTAATATTTGCATGTGCAGTCCAACCACAAAAGAAATTAACTTTATATAATAGTATAGATTAATCAATGTTGCTTACCCTAAAAAAAGAAAACAAAAACAAAAACAAAACGGTTGGGGATTTCAAATTGAAAATAATCTAGTGTTTTGCAGATCATGACTGTTTCATGTAACCGCTTCCCTGGCCTTTATTAATATTGCTTGATTATTTATTAGAGGAAAAAGAAAATTCCAGCAACCATTTTTTTTTTTTTTTTTAAATTTTTTTTGCTAAACACACATAACACACAAAATGATGAAGCCGATAAAACAGTGTTGTAATTTCGATAATGGCCTCGCATGATCCCACAAACTCCGAAATTAAGATTGCATGCGTAGGCATTATTGATAGAATCTTAGCATCGTCGTTGTTTTTCTTCTTCTTCTTCTTCTTCTTTTTTTTTTAATTTTATTTTTTATTTTTTTTTATTTTTTAATTTGTATTTAATTTTTATTTAAAATTTTGCTCACACATCTATATCTATCTATACTATTATATAAAGCCAATTTCTTTTGTGGTTGAACTGTACTTGAAAATACTAAAATACCCTTATGAGTTAATAAAGTTAAGAGACGATTTAGTAATTTTACCAACTTTAAAAAACCCACCACAATTTGTTTCCCTTTAATTCTCTCCCCCCTGCACACACATGAGGTTTAAAAAACTTGAAACTGACATAGCAGTTCCATTGATGGAGTGAAAACTTGAAAAGATGTATTGCACATGCATTGCGTGTGCTCGATTATTAGTTTATACTACAATATAAAGTCAATTCTTTTTGTGGTTGGACTGCACCTGAAAATACTAAAATACCTTTATAAGTTAATAAAATTAAGAGATGATTTGGTAATTTTATCAACTTTGAAAAACCCACCACAACCTATTTCCCCTTAATTCTCTCTCACACACACATGCGGTTTAAAAGATTGGAAACTGACATAGCAGTTCCACTGATGTAGTAGAAACTTGAAAAGATGTGTTGAAATTACTAGTTACTATATAAAGCCAATTCTCTTTGTGGTTAGATTGCACTTGGAAATACTAAAATACCTTTACAAGTTAATAAAGTTAAGAGACGATTTGGTAATTTACTAACCTTTAAAACCCCACCACAATATGTTTTTCCTTAATTCTCTCCCACACATACATGCGATTTAAGAGACATAAAAACTAACATAACAGTTCTACTGATAAAGTGGAAACTTGAAAAGATATGTTGCGTGTACTCGATTATTAGGACGTTTAGATGATAAATTCTATTCAAAATTGGATTGAATTGCATATTATAAAAATAGTAATCACAATGTTTATATCCGAAATCAGAACATAAAGATGGAAACCCTTTTTTTTTTTTTTTTTTTTTTTTTAAAAAAAAATTTAATGTAGATCTATGCCAAATGTCGACAAAAAATTGTTGGAACAACCTTAGATTGAGTTGCATATTACTGACTGAATTTCCATTATCTGTATGGATTCCCATTGTTACAAATTAATTCACAAATTAATTCATAACGTTAATGTGCATATTTATATCATCTTGAATAACTTTCTTTTTACTCCTTTTTTATGGATAAATTGCTTAGAATATGTGGTTATGTGGTTATATAGGAAGATTTTATTTCATCACAAAGGAGTCGTACACGCATTGCGTGTGCCCGGCTATTAGTATGGTTTATGCCTTTATGGTGCTGTTGGCTGCACGGGAATATTTTCCATCTTATGGTTTAAATGTCTAGCCTGTATATGCATGCATGCTGATCGATTTGGCACATGCACTTGGTCATTTGGTCTCTTATGCCATGTTTGTTTGGCTGGAATGGAATGAGTAGAAATGGAATCTGATTCTATACTTAAAATAGCTTGGAATGGAATGGAATGGTTCATTCCTTATTTTTTATTTCATTCCAGTTTAATTACCTCATCCAAACACGTCGTTGGGAATGAATTGGAATGTGATTCCATTCCATCCATTCCATTCCAACCAAACAAACGTGGCCTTAATGTGTGCCCTTGCGTAATAATTGCAATTGGATGAAACAGCAGAAAATATTTATCCCCAAAAAAAATGAAAAGAAAAGGAAAAAGCGGAAAATCTCTCTACTTCTGTCACTCGTGATCAATAACTTCGTCTCTTTTAGTAAAAGATCAACATAATGATAAAAATTTCGTTTTCGAAATATGGTTGCATAAAGCCTAGCATTTAGACAAAATAAAAAATATCCAACATATATAAGTTTTTATATAAATTCTTACACAAGTTTTTGGAGAAAATATTTCTGATTCATATTTTATGAAACTTACGGTTGAATTAGATAATCTTATAGGTCATGCATGCCCAAAAAAAAAAAAAAAAAATTCAACTTAATCTGAAACTTGTTGCCACTCAATCTAAAAACTTATCTTTTAATTACTAAAAATCTTATATTTATAGATGAAACGGCTTTTAATATCGGATTAACTTGATTTTTGGTATGCGTGACCTATGTAGGAAGACTATCTAACTCAATGGTAGATAGTCGGAAATAGATTATCTAAAAACTTGTGTACGTTAATCTGACTCAAAATTGAAATGCACAGAATTTGTCGCTGAAATAAGTGATAGTTGTTCTCTATAAGGTTGAGTATAGCAAGCATAAACAGGAGAACTTTTTGAGTGGAATTTGAATGGCTAGAACGAATCAACTTAGGAGGGGCCAACAACAAGTTAGGTCTAATTAATCCCAAATAATTCTAAATTATTAATTAGTAAGAGAGGATTTAATTTGTTTTACCCTTAGTAAAAAGTAAAAATAAAAATAAAAGAGAGGATTTGTTTTTTTGAATGTGACGGGGCAACTATTGCCCGGCTGAAAGGTTGCAGACCTTATGGAAACTCTGGCCTAAAGAGAGTCATCGTGCCTCATGGGTTCATGCAACACAAGATAGCAGAGAAACTGCCCATAGTGTTCAAGACATGGAAGTACTAGCATTTATGTTTTTGGGGAAGAGGTTTTCTGAAAAATTATGTCCTACCTTCAGTTATATAACTCAAGGGTCCCCTTGGCCTCCAAGGAACAACAACAACCAAAAAAAAGGAAAAAGAAAAGAAAGGGGAGTATTTTTGGGGGAGAGGTTTTCAGAAAGACTATGTGCTAACTCCGTCGTATAACTCAAGGGTCCATTGGGCCTCCAAGGAGCAAAATATGAGAGGGCGGGGTGTGTGTGACTTGATTTTAAAATAAGGAAAACATCCAAAACTCCCTCAAAAGTAAAATCATATTTAAAAACTCTATTAAATGTTTTTCTCTTATCCATCCAATCTAAATAAAAAAGAGTGACATCCATTAACTCTAATCAGATAGTTTTTAGAATAAAAGAGTAATCTGACTAAAATACCATTCTTTGACATTAATATATTTAATGACAAAAATACACATTTAATTAAATTTTCTCTTTTGATCCCTCTTTTCCCAAATGTGCATATGTACTCTTCCACTCCATCTCTTTCATCCCCCTTCCCCTCATGTGTACAATAGAAAAGAATTAATAAATGATACTCCTTCCGTTCTTATTTTATTAGCATCCTTTCTTTTTTGAGATGTTCTAAATTTATTGTCTAATTCAAAAAATGAATGATTCTTTTATTTGATTTCCTAAAATACCCCTTCTCATTGATATTTCATCTTTTTCCAATGTTTAGTACACTTAATGGCAAAATTGGAATGTTAAAACATACTTGTTGATGTGAAAGCATTTAATAGGCTTTCTTAAAAAGGTATGTTTTTTTTTTTTCAAAAGGAACAGTCAATTAGGAATGAAGGGAGTAGTTAATTTTATTCTAATCTATACTACCTATAAAAAGATGAATGTAAGAAAAACTTTTGATTGACTAATATACCTTTATTTTAATTTTTAAATACATAACTACACCCTTTTACATATATAGGAAATATAGTAATTCTAAAACACATACCTTAATATATAGGGTAAATTGCACTTAAGGGTCCAGAGTTTGGAACAAGTTTCACTTAAGGGTCCCAAATTCTAAATGCGTCAATTTGGTACCCAACATTAACGTTGACCAAAAATCAGAGACGGGGTTAACAGTAATTCTGAAATGACTGTACTCCCCCCCCTCCCCCCCCCCAAAAAAAAGGATGTCGTTTGGGATCGTCTCTGTTCTCTCGTCGATGCTGGTGTAGAAGATCTGCCATAGCCATGATTCGCTGGAAAAAAACAAGATCTGATGCATGGAGGGACCAGTCTGGCATCAAAAGCATAAAGATTAAACAAAACCCACCACAACGATGATGAGCTTCAGCTTAAGCCATGGAGAAGAAGGCAGCTATTTTTTTCATTTTTTTTTCCCGACGACGCAGGAGGTTGACGGCAAACATTGTTGTGTCCTTCAACTTGTTCAATTCGTCCTTCTCCTTCCAAACCCACTTGTAAAACCCAATTGATGGCAGTGAAACCCAATTGTAAAACCCACACCTACATAATCAAAAGTCGGTCGGGGAGCCGGGTAGACTCGATGGCGGTGGAGCTGGGTAGACTCGACTATGCGATTGCTTGCAAACCTACTCGTGACGCACAAGATTCAGATCTGAAACCAAAACCTTCGTCGCCGACAGCATGGTGCACCGTCCACGGCCAAATTTTTGCCGCCTTCCTTCTAGGTTATACCCATTGCAGATCAACATTGGGTTGGGGTTTGACGATGGTTGGATTTGGGTTGGGGTTTGATGATGGTTGGTTTGGGATTCAAATCTGCCATGGTTGAGTTTGGGTTTGGGTTTGAAGATGGCCGTCAATGGCAGCCTGCAACTGCAGTCGGAGGAATGGTTAACTTTCATTGCCGGTTGCCGCCTTCCTTCTGGGTTATACCCATTGCAGATCAACATTGGGTTGGGGTTTGACAATAGTTGGATTTGGGTTGGGGTTTGACGATGGTTGGTTTGAGATTCAAATCTGCCACGGTTAAGTTTGAGTTTGGGTTTGAAAATGGTCAATGGAAGCCGGCAACTGCAGTCGGAGGAATGGTCAACCTTCATCGCCGGAAAATTGTTTCCCTCTTCTGTTCATTATATGGCTACTGTTTTTTTTTTTTTTTTTTTGGTTGCTTCATCGTCAGAAAAAATTGTGTGCCGGTGGGGTGGATTGCCGGGAGAAAGCCAGTTACCCATGAGGCCATAATGTTCAGAAGAGGGAAAAGTAAGGGGAAAGCTCCATTACCGGCGATGGGAGCTTCACGTGGGTAAGATAGGGTAAGGGGCAAAATAGGCATAACATAATTTTAATTTGGTCACATGCATATCATGTGCAAAATTTCCGTCAGGTCAACAAACGGTTTTGACATCAGACCCTACATTGAAACTCAACTAATAATCTGGGCACCAAATTGACGCAATTAAAATTTGGGACCCTTAAGTGAAACCTGCCTCAAACTCTGGACCCTTAAGTGCAATTTACCCTAATATATAAAACACAAATAGGAATTCAAAGGAAATGAAAACTATAATTCCTATATAATAAATAGAAATATATAGGAATATGGAAACTATAATTTTAAAACACATACCTTAATATATTTTAAAACACATACGTTAATATATAAAACACAAATAGGAATTCAAAGGAAACGGAAACTATAATTCCTATATAATAAATAAATAGCCGGATTGTAAATTATACTTTCTCCATCAAGAGTAGCTGCGACTTCTCCCTTTTCTGGTTAATGGAGACTCTTCCATTCTCTGGTAAGTTTTGCTCTGCAAATTATAATATATATATATATGGTACTATTAGAGAATAAGTTTGATTTTTGATGAATTTATAAGTTAGATAGATGAATTTATAATCATAATAGGTACTGTAATTAAAGAAAGAAAAATCATTCGAAATGAAATACCCATAGTTCTGAGAAACCGCTTAGACTCATTAAATCGAGGAACAAAATATAATACATACCTCAAGAGTTCCAACTGAAACCCAAAAAGAATGTATGAAACCCAAAAAGGATGTACTCTGAATACATGAAGAACCCCTCAAAATCGATTTTCCATTGCAGGCATATCTAAACAAAAATACATAGATTAGTGGAAAAAAAATAGAAACTAATATTATTTAAAAATATTCACGTGCAGCGCACATGTGCTATATCTAGTTACACTAAAAGGATCAAAGTAGAAATTAAGCTAAATAGACATTTTTTTTCATTGAACTTATTAATGTCAAAAAAGGGTATTTTAGTCTAATCACTTTTCTTTTTGTTTTTTTTAACAACAGTAAATAAAAGGTTAACTGATTGGAGTTAATGGATAGGAAAAAGATAATAAGGACGAATTGGCTATGTGCACATACCTTATCACTTCATTCTCTCTCCTCTCACAAACAGACCTCAGTTTTCTTTCTCTCCCATCATCTCCTTTCTCTCCCATCATCTCCTTTATCCCTTTTTTCTCCATACCTAACAAATACAAGATGTCTTTCTTTCATCTCCTTTATCCCTTTTTTCTCCATACAAGATTTACTGGCAGGAAGTTTTGATAGTGGCAGATCTAGTCACGCCAAGAGTTTTCGACGATGGCAAATTTGATGACTTCAAAAGACTTCGACAGTGCGGATCTGGTGACATCAAGAAGCTTCGACGAGGGTGGATCTGACCTAGGTGTTATTCTTTTTCTGTTGTTTATTTTTATTTTCCTTTTGATTGGTGTATAGTGTTTTTTATTTTTTGAAGAATGAAACTCTCCTGATTTTTTGAATAATTATCCAGACTTTTCATGATAATTATCGTTATTTTTCAAATAAATTTACTGAGATTATCCTGATTTTAAAGAAAATTATCATGATTTTACTGAAATTATCCTGATTTTAAAGATAATTATCATGAAATTATCCAGATTTTCAAGATAATTATTCAAAATTTTTATGATAATTATCATGATTTTTCAAAATAATTTTACTGAAATTATCCTGATTTAAAAAAAATTATCCCAACTTTTCATGATAATTATCGTGATGTTTCAAATTGGATAAGTTGCTTGAAATTGCAAGGATGATGAAACTGATTTGAATCACGAAGATGCCGAAGCTACCTTTTGTGGGTTTGGGGCATTTTAGTAAAGTGGTTGCTTAAGTAACAGTTCCATTTGAAAAGAGCCAATCACAAATAACTTTTCTGCATCGTCTCACGAGTCATCCCTCACATTTCATCCTGTGTATCACTACTTCTTTTTTATTTGGATTAATAAGATTTTTTGATATAATTTTATTTTTTAGGGAGGTTTTGGACATTTCCCCTAATTTTTATTTACTTCAGCAAACCATCCATGGTCAGTGATGAAAAAGACTAATGATAAAGCTACAATGGGTGTTAGCGGCTTGGTCATTTTCATTTACATAATAGTTGTATTCATTGACATATCTCTTTCTTTTTTGGGTGGTTCACTTAGAGGGTGCCAAGACACTGCTTTTATATATACCTGTAATTAAAGCTGATTTTTTACCCATGACATTATTGTCTAGTGGAATTTTCCTTACTTGCTAAGTGAGTGATGATCTCGAGTTTAAACTTATGGAGAAGAATTGATATTCTTTTATTGATATTGAGAATTATGGGTATAGATTAATTCAATTGATTGTTAAGGAAAAAAAAAAAAAAACCATTCATGATTTTTTTAATAAAAGAATCTAATCTAATATAATGTAATATCTAATACATACATACATATATATATATATATATATTAAAATAGTGTTCACAATCACCAAGTAGCAATTTTTTACAAAGCCACGTGATATTTTCTTTTCCTCTTTAACATTTTAAATTTAGATGCTGTGAACAATTACCCAAAGAGACTCCAAAGATTGGAAGTTTGAAATCATAACTTTTCCACCCGTTTGCAACGGCTGTTAACTGCATCCGTTATATTTCTTTGTTCCACTCATGACTCAACGGTGTTATTCATCCCATACCAGTGCCTTTGTCTCTCATCACAGATTCATAGGTGCCCTGATTTCAATGTAATCTGGTAAAGAGACACAACTTCAATTACTAAATTTCAAATGCGTGCAATGAGCGTTGATAGGGGCAGAATCAGGAATTTATTCTTGTTGGGGCGAAGTAAATTTTTTTATACATAGTTTTTAATTTGCAAAGTCGTGGTAAAACATTTTACAAATTCATATTACCTTGAATTGCTAAATTACTACAAATTGTCACTTTTTTTTAGGCCTTACCCACTTTGTGTCCAAAATTTTGAAATAAAATATGAAAAAATGGTCATGAGAATGAAAATCCACCTATAATTGGCCGGAAGATTATATTAGAAATAAATAATAATTTGGAGGGCCATTGATATAATTTTTTTTAAAACAAATTACCTTATATTCAAATAAATATATAAGCAATTTTCAATCTTTGGGGGTGCTAGGGCCCCCCAAGACATGCATAGTTCCGCCCCTGAGTGTTGACATTCAATTGATCGAAAACCAATTCAAAGGCATCAATTTTCATTTTTATTGTTCCACTTACTACAATCCTTTCATGTTTTTCATGACATGTTTACTTTTCGAAACTATTCTAAATTTTCATATGGCCTCTTTTAATTGTTTTTCTTAATTTATGTGCTTTTTCAAAGTGGTCAATCTTTGTGGGAGGGGGAGTAATAATAATAAGCCCTTAGCAAAAAGCTTTGAAAGCTTGAACATTAATGAACACTTTGAAAGCATGAATATTAGCTTTCATAGTTTCAAGCTTGAACAGTATTGACACTTTAAAAAAGCCTTGTACATTGGTCCCTCACAAAATAATAATTTATATATTTAAATTATTTAACAGTATTTTACGTATTCCATATTATTTAGATATTAATTTCTAAAATTAACATATTCCGGAATCCATGATTGTGGCTTGAACATTGGCTTACCTGCTTCTCCACTAGCAACTAATGAAATTGATGGACACACAATTCGTATCATGGTTGGTTGTTGGGTCTTTCTTCTAAGCTGATATACTCCAGCTTTCAACTGATGGCATTAATGTTCTTTGACTTTTAAAGGTGCATAATAAATTAATAATATCTCTATCCCACAAAGACGCGATACATTGATAAAACATGCTGTTTAACAAAAATCGTCCCATAAAATATGTAGTTTAAGAAAAATCATAGCATAAAATAGGTCATCTTTGACAAAACACACAATTTAAGAAAAACCATTATTGTATTGATTTCTCAATTACCATCCTATTAAACTTTATCTTTTTTTAAAAATACCCTCTCTTACTTGGTAAGTTGGTATCAAGTTTTGTGTTGAAAGTAATTATTAAAATAACAAAAGATAATATAAGAAATTTTAAACATTTTATTATTTGACTTTTCAAAATGGACCAATATCTTAAAACAAAAAAGTATAAGAAATGAAATATCTTTGTGGAACGAAAGGTGTAATAGATGGCATTTGATTGCGTTTTTAAAAATAAGTTGAAATGATGACATTTTGATTTTAATTTGAAAGATACTCTGAAAGATGGCATAATTTTAATTTTGAAAAATGCATTGAAAGAATGATGTTAAACTTGATTATATTATATTTGTTACTCCATTCATTCCTAATTTGATTGTCACTTTTGAAAATTCACATTTTTTTAGGAAAACTTATTAAATACTCTCACATCAATATATGTGTTTTTAATATTCTAATTTTGCCCTCAAGTGTACAAATAGTGGAAGAAGAGAAAATACTCATGAAGAATGGTATTTTAGAAATCAAATTAAAAGATTTATTAACTTTTTGAACGAGACTATAATTTTGGGACATCCCAAAGAAAGGAAAATATTGAATATTTGTAGTTCCTACAGAAAATTGGCATGGGCACAATATAGAACTAACACATGTTTCACACCAAAAAGAAGTGTGCTGCTCATTCACCTGTTCTAATTCGTTTCTCTCAATTTTTTCATTAGATCATCTCTAATGGTGTGCTAAAAAGTGTGCCATTGCTACATTTTAGCAATAACACACCTTATTGGTGCTCTAATGGTGTGCTAAGAAATAGCAATAGCTCATTCTTGTGCTATATTTGGCACACTCTTGAGATAAAATAGCACAAAGTTAGTTGGAAAAAAAAAGAGAAGGAGATGATAGTTGTGCCAAAAAACTACTTTTTGTGTCATTTGCACCATTGAAGTACAATATAGAACTAACACATGTTTCACACCAAAAAGAAGTGTGCTGCTCATTCACATGTTCTAATTCCTTTCTCTCAATTTCTTCATTAGATAATCTCCAATGGTGTGCTAAAAAGTGTGCTATTGCTACATTTTAGCAATAACACACCTTAATGGTGCTCCAATGGTGTGCTAAGAAATAGCAATAGCTCATTCTTCTATTATATTTGGCACACCCTTGAGATAAAATAGCACAAAGTTAGTTGGAAAAAAAAAAGAAGAAAAAAAAAAGAGGAGATGATAGTTGTGCCAAAAAACTACTTATTGTGTCATTTGCACTATTGAAGCACAATATAGTACTAGCACATGTTTCACACCAAAAAGAAGTGTGTTGCTCATTCACCTGTTCCAATTCCTTTCTCTCAATTTTTTCATTAGATCATCTCCAATGGTGTGCTAAAAAGTGTGTTATTGCAACATTTTAGCAATAACACACCTTATTGGTGCTCCAATGGTGTGCTAAGAAATAGCAATAGCTCATTCTTGTGCTATATTTGGCACACCCTTGAGCTAAAATAACACAAAGTAAGTTGAAAAAAAAAAAAAAAGAAGAAAGGAGATGATAGTTGTGCAAAAAACTACTTGTTGTGTCATTTGCACTATTGAAACACATTGTGCCAAATTATAACATTTAACACTGTAGCATGTGCTAAAACAGTAATAGCACAATGATGTGAGCTAAATGACCTGTACTATTGCTATTTTAACACATGTTACAATGTCAAATGCTATAATTTAGTATAAGGTGCTCTAATGGTACAAATGACATAGTGTGCTATTTTTTTGTCACAACCTCAATTCCCTTCATTTTTTTTTATAAATTGCTAACTACTATCTTCCTAACCTAAAATCACGTGAGAAAGACTAAAAGTTGTTAAGTTATGAGAAATGTGGCGATCATAAGATGCCCCACCTCGATTTTCAGTAGGAATTCCTACACAATACCCAATAGCCAAATTATGTCCAAAAAAAGGACCAGTAAGATAAAAACGAAATGCATGTTAATAAAACCCAATATCCTAATTCAATAGGAGCCCATATCGAGCCCAATAATACCACCGCATTCTACCCTTTCCTTTTCGGGCAAGGAAAAGGAACATGACGTACGCGGATTGTCTCTCAAACAATATTCAGCATCTTATGGTGAAGCATATGAAGGTTCAAGGTATCTTACAATAATTGCAAAATATTTTAATGTAATATAAAAGGAAAATACTTACCTCCACCCTTGGGTTGAGGAGCTCCTTCCCTCCTTTTACTTATATTTCGCTGCTCGTCAAAATAAAGAAAGAGAATTGATTGTGTGTATGTATTCCTATGTTTACATAATTGTGAACATATTTTTATAAATCCATATTTGAGTGTTATATTTTTATGTTAAACATAAATATGTGTCCACGTATTTATATTATCTTATTTATTTATTTGTGATTTTGAATTCATATTTTTCTAAAATATTTATGACATGTAGCAGAAAATGAATGGAGGTGGGGAGGAACTCCTCCACCTTGGGGTGGAGGCAAGTAGTGTTCATATTAAAATATTTTGCAATTATTGTGTTTGTAGAAAGGTATACGGAGTACAAAAAAAAGTAATGATATTTTACTATTTCACCTACATTCTCTTATCCATTCATATGTGTCAGTTTTTTCTTATTCTATACTAAAACCTACATGGTTGCTTATATATATATAATTTCTCCGTATTGTTCGAAACTATATTTTATGTTGAGCAATGCGGCTAACTTTTGTGAAAACTTTTTATATTTTTTATGTGGTACCAATCACCTACCCAATGATTAAATGAGGACTTACTAACTATTTGGGGTAACGTATGCAAAAACACTGCGTTTTGTCACGCGTTTTATTACCCTAAACGGTAGGTGCCATTAATGCCTCCCGCTTTTGACTCAAAATGGCGCCTTTTTTGTAGACGTATTGAAGCTCACCCGTTGCCTCCCTTGAGCAGGCCACGTCACGCGCATAGGATAAAAGCAGCCTACGGCAACAAATCCGAACGCATATAAATGCATGGAACTGGTGCATAAGTTATCCCAAGTCCCAAAAGCCACTCCACAGCATGGCTGCCACTAAATCTTGCGAAAAGACCATTGTTAGGCGATCTGCAAACTACAAACCTCCCATTTGGGACTATAATTTTATGGAGTCACTGAGAAGTGACTATATGGTTGTTATAATTTTTTATATTATTATTTTTATAATTATCATTATTGGTATTGATGGATGTTTTTGCCTAATGAAAGTACGTTTTAATTTTGTAGGGAGAAACATACACTGGACGAGCCAATAAGCTGAAAGGAGATGTGAGAATGATGCTTGATAAAGTGGTGGAGCCTTTGGATCAACTCGAGCTAATCCATATCTTGCAGAGGCTGGGATTGTCTTATCACTTCGTGGAGGAAATAAAGGAAATATTGAAGGGCATATACAGCAAGAACAACAAAAATGATCAGAAAGACAATCTACATGCTGTGGCTCTAGAATTTAGACTCCTAAGACAACATGGATATAATGTGCCACAAGGTACTTGAAGGAATGTATCATATTTATTTCCCTTTTTTTTTACCAAAATAATATTGGATATTGATATTTATTTTAATGTACTTATAATACACATACATCATAATTAATTAATGGATATTCTGCATTCGATCTCAACTGCAGCGGTTTTCAATAATTTCAAGGATGAGAAGGGAATTTCAAGGCATACCTTTGTGAGGACGCCAAGGGAATGCTATCTTTGTACGAAGCTTCATACCTTTCACAGGAAGGTGAAAGTATGATGGATAAGGCTAGACATTTCACAGCCAAACATCTCAACAAATACAGGCTCAAAGAAAATGGAGATGGTGAAACTCTTGCCATGCTAGTGAGCCATGCCTTGGAGCTCCCAATACACTGGAGGATGCCAAGGTTAGAGGCGAGGTGGTTCATAGACGTATACGAGAGACAACAAGACATGAATCCAATCTTGCTTGAGTTTGCTAAACTCGATTTTAACATGGTGCAAGCAACCCACCAGGAAGACCTAACACATATGTCCAGGTAATTAATTAAAAGCATACAAATTCCTATATATTCATGTTTAAGCCCAAACATAAGTCACAACGAAGTGATCGATAAGTCACATCATAAAACTGATAATTCATATCTTCCTCCGTATTTAATTTAATTGGGTGATATAAAGGTGGTGGAGGAGTATAGGTCTTGGAGAAAAGTTGAGCTTTGCCAGGGACAGGTTAATGGAGACTTTCCTTTGGACTGTGGGAGCGACATTCGAACCTCAGTTCGGATATTGTAGGAGAATGTCCACAAAGACTGGTTTACTAATAACAGCAATCGATGATGTTTATGATGTATACGGTACCTTGGATGAGCTCGAGGTCTTTACCGATGTCATTGACAGGTAATTGGTGGCAATAATTTCATATAGACTAATATTTGATAGATATAAAAAGGTACGTTGAATATTTTGTTCATACTTCTCAGTTGGGATATCAATGCAATGGACCAACTTCCAGACTACATGAAGATATGTTTCCTAGCAAACTTTAACTCTGTCAATGAAATGGGTTATGACACTCTTAAGGAACAAGGTTCCTTCACCATTCCATATCTGAAGAAAGGGGTATTGATTTGATTTGATTTATTTTTCAACTCTTGTATGTTCTAATCACTTTCAACTAATTAAACTATTAACTATCAACAGCTTCTCAACAGACTGCTTGTAGTCTTAATTATTAATTAATGTCTAATTCATTTTAATATTCCAAATGTTGCAGTGGGTAGATTTGTCTAAATCTTACTTACTAGAGGCCAAGTGGTACCACAGCGGATATATACCAACCCTACAAGAATACATTGACAACGCTTGGATTTCAATTGGATGCCCTACAATACTAATGCAAGATTATTTTTTTGTTACAAATCCGATAACAAAGGAGGCCCTGGAATGCTTCAAGGAATATCCTGATATAATCCGTTGGTCATCAACGATTGCACGATTTGCAGATGATATGGGAACATCGACGGTGTGCATGCTACACTCTCTACTTTCCCAGTGTTGGCTTAATAGGGTAGCAATTAAAGCTTTGGTCCCAGTTCCTAAGGCTCCAACCCACTTACTTAAAAACCCCTGCACAAAAGGCAGCGTTAAAATTTTGACCATAAGCTCCATTCAAAGAGGCCTCACTTACAATTTCGATTAGCCTAACATGATTTTTATTTTTTTATTTCTCTTTCCATTTTTCTTGATGTAGGATGAGTTAAAAAGAGGAGATGTTCATAAATCAATCCAATGTTACATGCACGAGTCGGGTGCTTCTGAAGAAGAGGCTCGTGATCACATAAGGTTTTTGATTGACGAGACATGGAAGAAGATTAATGGAGTTCGAATGAGGAGTTCTCCCTTCTCTGAGACTTTTATTGAAATTGCAATGAACGTTGCAAGGATGGCCCAGTGCATATACCAACATGGAGATGGGCTTGGTGTTCCAGATCGTGAGACAAAGGAATGCGTTTTATCATTATTCATTAAGCCCATTCCACTTACATAGTGAGATCGATCAAAATGCACTGTTTGAACCTCAATTTTTATTAGCTGTTCTATTTTTATTTTTATAGTATCCTCTCATTATAATAAAAAAAATAAAAAATAAAAATAAATCCTACCTAGAGTGCGCCTAAATCTATCTTGTAATCGATGCCAAGTGGCTGAAAAATAATGGATGACTATGTTTCCTTAAATAGTACTGTCTACTATATACAGTCAAATTCTTGTAAGATTTTATCTCCTGATTATGAAGGCCGCAAATATGGTAACTTTAATAAGTCCTAACAATATTTATTTCAACGAAAATGCTATTCTACACATCTTAAACCATGCACTCCTTATTACCCATTTTACGTGTCAAAAGTATAGTATGAAAAATGAAAATACTGACACATATAGGGTGGGTGGTGAAAGTGAGAAGGGGAGTGTGCCCTTAAAATCGTCCAGGAGGGATTTAATTGATGTACACACAAACTAACTTGGACACCCTGACCATCTGACAAATAAAAAAGAAAAAAAAAGTGAGTGGTTTAAGTGGGTGGCAAAGGATTACTCTTATTTTAATTGGCTGACCGCTAATGTCACTGATGAAAGTATCTTGTAAATTGGCACGTTACCATCCAAAAGAGTAAAAAGGGTCACAGCCATCATGAATTTGCCAATATTAATATTTGACGTTTTTAGCAGCCCTCAGGTCATTTTTTCCTCATTTCTCCTTCTTAGATGGCCTAAAAATTTATTTGAGTTGTGGTCCCGTGGAACTAATAATTTGGTCCGTTGGCAATGATGCCAGTCTTTTAATATTGTTTTATAAATTAATGATATCCATTATTTTATTCTATTTTTGAAAAATACTATTTTACTTATTTTATTCTATTTTTGAAAAAATACTATTTTATGTTTTTCCCAAAAAGAAAAGAAAAAGGGAAAAAAAAAAAAAAACCATCATATATGATGATAGGTGGTGAAAATAAGTGATTTAAGGTGAATGGGTTCAACCTAGCTAATTCATATCGGGTGAGTCCAAAGTTTGGAATCAGTTGCTAAAGTGCATCACAAAAGTACAAGATCATTTAAATACATTCAAAATTGAGGGCATTTTGTAATTGCACGTCATTTCTCTCTTCAGCCACCTAATATATTTCTAACCAGTAAATACGATGATACTTATACTATTATTATTCTGAGCATATATGGATCCTTTCTAGGACATGATCTGTGGAATTTGGACCGTTGATGATGTGTGAGACAAAAAGAGTGCTCGATCGATGGGTTCAGCAATTAAACCCTCGGAAAAGTCGTGACTCCATCCCTTAGCAGAAGGGTTGAATTGAGATTCAACTTCATAAAAAAGGTTAGAGATGCCTTGTGAGACTGTCGATCTCTCTGTTCAAAAAAACGTAATGGAGAGAGAAAGAGCTATTAACAAGATTGGCGGTGCTGATGGGAATGCGAATTGACGAAATGGGTTTTGTGGCATTGGTTTGAAGAGATGCCAAGGCAGCCTCAGCTTCAACACAGGCTTGTTGCAAGAGCTTATCATAATGTGAGCAGATCTTCCTCACTGTCTTGATAGCCTAGGGATTCCAGCCACAACCATATATAATGCCATGATCTTCGTAGATACTTTCCCATATCGTCCAATGTTGATCATGCGGCGATATAGATTCCTTTCGGTTAAATGGAGTTCGTTAAGAACCTCCATTGTGTCCATGTAGCTAGAATTGGAGAGAGAGAGAGAGAGAGGATGTGTAGAGAGAGAAAGTTTTGGTTTGTGGGAATTAAAATTGTGGGGATGTGTGGTGTCTATTTATTGGAAGTGTTTTGAAGCGTTGTGGGGGTGCAACGGTTGGATATTTCAAATTGAAAATAATCTTTTATGGGAAATAGTTCATAATACATGTACCCAACAAAAAAACAAAAAAAAAGAAGTCATAATAGGGTAGTTATTTGGAAAAATATCGAGAATATTTTAGACAAAAATCTATGAAAAATTTATGAGTAAATAAAGCAATAAAATTTAACTTAATAAGAAAGATGTGCTGTTATTTCATAATTATTTGGAATAATTTAAGAATTTTAAAAACAATTCAAGAATTATTCATAATATTTGGATTATTCAAGAATAATTTGAGAATTATTGAAATACATGGGATAAATTCAAGTTTCATTCATTAATTAAAAAGAATCCAGAAATTTATTTGAAAAGTTTGGTAATAATTTGAGAATTTTGTTATTGTGATTTTGCTAGTTTAATATCTTGCAAGACATAAATACTCAGAGAATTCTATGTTATCCTCACACAAAAAAAAAGAAAAAAAGAAAAAAAAGAGGGGTATCATACCCCAAATGGTAAGTGCATTACGAGATGAATTGCTTTTAAATTATTAATTTATCAAATTGAACCTATAAATAGACTCTATACACTAATATGAACTCAAAGGAACAACTCGGGGATGATTTCAAAGTCAAAAGGAAAATATACAATTTAAAGGACAAAAATACCCTCAAAGTCGCAAAATCTCTTATTGACTATCGAAATTAACTCAAAATCAATCCAAAATTCATACACATGATCTTTGATGTCATAAAAACACAATGTAAAATATTAGACTCAAAAAATGAAACAAAAACCTACATAAAATGATGATTAATAACAAAGGTGACAAAAATGGGATGTGACGACAAACACCTTCACCTTTTTTCTCACGATGTTCGGATATTCAACAATCTAAATCATTTCCTTTGTTTTGAAGACAAGGCAACCAAGTGCACTCCTAAAGCCACCACCAAGTGATGTTGGGTTCAAACAGTAGATCACATTCCATTCTCCAAATATGAGTGAGCATGTTACTAGTTTTTCAACATAATATTTCTACAATTCTTGAGCCAATTCAACAACCTTTTTGTGTTGTTCATTGGTTAGCGAAACTCCTTAGGCCATGTTTGTTTGGTGGGAATGGAATGGATGGAATGGAATCTCATTCCAATTCATTTAAAACAAGTTGTTTGGATGAGGTAGTTAAATGGGAATGAAATCAAACAATAGCAATGAATTATAATGATATTCATTTTGCAAAGTTTATTTTAATCTCATTCCATTCCAGACTATTTTGAGTATGGAATTAGATTCCATTCCTACCCATTCCATTCCAACTGAACAAACATGGCCTTAGTCTGTTTGTGTTACCTTGGAAAGAATATTAATGGAGGAGACAATGTAATCGGAATTGGTGTGAACCTCGGCCAGCGTTGCAATGGAGACGAAGATCTTTTAGATATTGGATATTAGATGTGTGGGCCTTATTGATAGAACTTTAGCATCGTCGTTGTCTTCTTCTTCTTCTGCTTCTTCTTTTTTTTCATTTTTTCTTTATTTATTATTATTATTGTAAATTTTGCTCACACATATGGTTTATGCCTTTATGGTGCTGTTTTTTTTCTTTTTTTTCTTTTTTTTAATATTTTATTTATTATATATTATCAACAAAACAGAATTTTGTTAATGTAATTGGAGCGATACAAACAGAGCAACAAGAAATGTATGACATAAAAAGCCAAAATCACCCAAACTCCAAGCTAACAAACCATAATGCCATAGCTATGACAATCCACAATGCTACCACAGAAATTCACAAAACTGAGCAACATAAATATCAGAAAATTTTACAGAAAAAAACAACAGGCCTAAACCAGATAAACAGCCCAAGACTCGCCTCAGAAATACAAAACAATCCATACTAGAATAACACCACCTACAGCTCCTAGACCGCAGCACAACTTCTCATTAAGCCCATCAGCAGTTATCAAACCTAAAGGGATGACCATCAACATGCACCACTGCATCCACAAAACCAAAATACCAAGATCACAACCGAAACCCAGCACCAAATTCCAACACGAAATCCATAGCACTGATTCCCAAAGGTAAATAGAAAGCATCACATCCTCCAACTACAGCCACCCATATGACAACCAAACAAAAACCAAAGGGAAATAGGACCAAATCCTTCACCAACTTGAATCAGCAATGCAACACCAACCATAACAGCACCCCAAAGCTCAAAGGTAAACCATAAGCAAAACTTCCTCAATCACCCCTACCTCATTATAGAGAAAAAACACAGCCTATCTTCTATACCCAAAACCTTCACTCTGTTCCAACAAAAAGCTACAAAGCCAACACCAATCAAAGAAACAAACATGAATGCCAACAGCAGCAAGATACTATCACCAAGTAATCATAGCCAAGCAATAAAAGGGACCAATCTGCCAACGCCGTCCTTGGCTAACCAGTTTGCCATGCAATTAACTTCCCTGAACTCATGACTGATTACCACATTCCGCAAATGATTGATGAGGGAGAAAATTTCATTTAGAACAAAATTAAATTTCCATACTCTGGCGTGGTCATTGATTGATGAAACGACAAGAGCAGAATCTGATTCAATAAGAAGATTTTTAGAAGAAGCCCAAACAGAGGAGGAAAAGAGTCGAAGAGCCTCTCTGACTGCCAATAATTTTGCAAAATTGGAATCCACGATGCCAACAGGAATAGAGAACAAGCAGGTAACACATCCACTGTCATCACGAAGAACTCCACCAATTCCACCAGGCCCCAACTTCCTTTTGGCTGAACCATCAACATTGAATTTTAATGTGGCGGATGGAGGAGGTTTCCATAGAGTGGGACGCTTAGGCCTCTAACTTTCTGGATCGAAAGGCTCTAACGCCATCAATACAAGTTAAAAAATCAACAATAGAATAGCCTAGCTCTGATCTAAGTGCTTTAACCCAAATAGCAGTTCTTCTTTTAGCCAATTCTACCACATCTTCCCAATTATCACGAACATTATTGAACACCAAATTATTCCTTGCCAGCCAAATAGACCAAACAACAACAAAGAATAAAATATCCCAAATAATCTTATACAACCCCCCCCCCCCCCCTCTCTCTTCCAAGTGATAAAACAACCAATAAAGAGATCTTTTAATGAGCAAGGGCAGCACCACGACCATCCCCACCATTGAAGACAAGAAGACCAAATCAGCCAGGACCCATTGCAATGTATAAAAAGGTGATCAATTTCTTTCTCGAACGAACCACAGAAGGGACAAAGAATATCTGCAGAAAGGGGGATGCACATTACGCAAATGGAGTTGAACTTTTGATGGGATCTTACCTTTAATAGACATCCATCAGAAAACTTCCACTTTAGAAGGAACTAAACCTTTCCAAACAAGGCTGCAAGCATCATTAGAAGAAGGGGAGGATCTGTCCACTACAGCATGATAACAGGATTTTACAGAATATAAACTAGAAGGAGAGAATTTCCATATAAATTTGTCAGCAAGATGTTCACACAGCCTAACATCATCTAACTTTCTTTGTAGCATTGTAGAAGCTCTGATTCACGAGTAAACAACGGCCTTCTAAAAGAAATGTCCCACACCCAAGATTGCCCAATCCATGAATCCAAATCCTGGACTTTAGCATTTTTATTTACAGCAAGGCTAAAAAGTCTTGGGAAGGCTTCTTTAAATGAAATATCAGAAGCCCACTGGTCTAACTAGAACCTAGCCATTCCTCCATTACCAATCACAATTCCCACACCATCTCCTTTATGGTGCTGTTGGCTGCACGGGAATATTTTCCATCTTATGGTTTAAATGTCCAGCCTATATATGCATGCATGCTGATCGATTTGGCACAATTGGCCATTTGGTCTCTTAGTGTCTGCCATTGCGTAATAATTGCAATTGGATGAAACAGCAGAAAATATTTATCCCCACAAAAAATGAAAAGAAAAGGAAAAAGCGGAAAATCTCTTTACTTCTGTCACTCCTGATCAATAATTTCGTCTCTTTTAGTGAAAGATCAACATTATGATAAAGCCTAGCATTTAGACAAAATAAAAAATATCCAACATATATAAGTTTTTATGTAAATTCTTACACAAGTTTTTAGATAAAATATTTCCGACTTATATTTTATGAAACCTATCGTTGGATTAGATAATTTTCATAGGTCATGCATGCAAAAAAAAAAAAAAAAATATATATATATATATATATATCAACTTAATCCGAAACTTGTTGCCACTTGATCCAAAAACTTTTCTTTTAATCACTAAAAATCTTATATTTATAAATGAAGCGGCTCTTAATCTCGGATCAACTTGATTTTTGGTATGCATGATTTATGTAGAAAGACTATTTAATCCAATAATTGATAGTCGAAAATAGATTATCTAAAAGCTTGTGTGCGTTAATCTGACTCAAAATTGAAATGCACACAATTTGTTGCTAAAGTAAATGATAGTTGTTCTCTCTAAAGTTCAGTATAGCAAGCATAAATAGGAGAACTTTTTGTGTGGAATTTGAATGGCTAGAACGAATTAACTTAGGAGGGGCCAACAACAAGTTAGGTCTAATTAATCCCTAATAATTCTAAATTATTACGTACGGTACTAATTAGTGAGAGAGGATTTAATTTGTTTTACCCTTAGCGAAAAGTAAAAATAAAAATAAAAATAAAAGAGAGGATTTGTTTTTTTGAATGTGATGGGGCATAGTGTTCAAGACATGGAAGTGTACTAACATTTATGTTTTTGGGGAAAGAGGTTTTCCGAAAAATTTTGTCCTACCTTCATTGTATAACTCAAGGGTCCACTGGGCCTCCAAGGAACAGGAAAAAAATATAAAAATGGGGAGTATTTTTCGGGGAGAGGTTTTCAGAAACACTATGTGGTAACTCCATTGTATAGCTCAAGGGTCCATTGGACCTCAAAGGAACAAAATATGAGAGGGCCGGGGTGTGTGTGTGTCTTGATTTTAAATTAAGGGAAACATCCAAAACTCCCTCAAAAGTAAAATCATATTTAAAAACTCTATTAAATATTATTGTCTTATCCATCTAATCTAAATAAAAAAGAGTGGAATCCATTAGCTCTAATCAGATAGTTGTTAGAAGAAAAGAGTAATCCGACTAAAATACTATTCTTTGACATTAATATGTTTAATGACAAAAATACACATTTAATTGAATTTTCTCTTTTGATCCCTCTTTTCCCAAATGTGCATATGTACTCTTCCACTCCATTTCTTTCTTCTCCCTTCCCCTCCTGTGTACAAAAGAGAAGAATTAATAAATGACACTCCTTCCCTTCTTATTTTATTAGCATCCTTGCTTTCTTGAGATGTTCTAAATTTATTGTCTAATTCAAAAAGTGAATGATTCTTTTATTAATTTGATTTCCTAAAATACCCCTTCTCATAGATATTTCATCTTTTTCCAATGTTTAGTACACTTAAAGGAAAAAATTGGAATGTTAAAACATACTTGTTGATGTGAAAGCATTTAATAGGCTTTCTTAAAAAGACATGTCTTTTTTAAAGGGGACAGTCAACTAGGAATGAAGGGAGTGGTTAATTTTATTCTAATTACACTAAAAGGATCAAAGTAGAAATTTAGCTAAATAGACATATTTTTCATTGAACATATTAATGTCAAAAAAGGGTATTTAGTTGGATCATTTTTTCTTTTTTTTTTTTTCATTTTTCAACAATAGTAAATAAAAGGTTAATTGATTGGAGTTAATGGATGTGATTCTTTTTTATTTGGATTTATCAGATTTTTTGATATAAATTTATTTTTTAGGGAGGCTTTGGACATTTTCCCTAATTTTTATTTACTTCAGCAAACCATCCATGGTCAGCGAAGAAAAGACTAACGATAAAGCTACAATTGGTGTTAGGGGCTTGGTCATTTTCATTTACATAATAGTTGTATTCATTGACATATCTCTTTCTTTTTTGGGTGGCTCAATTAGAGGGTGCCAAGACATTGCTTTTATATATACCTGTAATTAAAGCTGATTTTTTACCCATGACATCATTGCATGTCTAGTGGAATTTTCCTTACTTGTTGAGTGAGTGATGATTTCGGGTTTAAACTTATGGAGAAGTATTGATATTCATTTATGGGCCAGGCTATTGCCACCACATAAAATACTCTAAGCCCCCCACTTAGTTTATATTTTTTTAGATTTTATGAAAATATAAAAGGTTTTGATGAAAACTAATTACATAGCCTAATAGAAAATATCATTCCAGACAACTTTGTAGAATAGAGTTTTTTCAAAATCTGTCATTTAGGATAGAATTTTTGGCAATTTTTCATGGAAAATGAAATAGAGATTGTAAATGGCTAAAAAGTCTGCTTAAATGATAGATTTTGGAAAAAATTTCTTTTACAAAGTTGTTCAGAATGATGTTTTCTAGTGAACAATGCTATTAATTTTCGTAAAAACCTTTTATATTTTTCATAAAATCTCAAAAAGTGTAAACTAAAGGAGGGCTTTGAGTACTTTATGTGATGGCAATAGCCTCACTCTTCATTTATTGATATATATTGAGAATTATGGGTATAGATTAATTCAATTGATTCTTAAGGGAAAAAAAAAAAAGCAGACCTGATTTTTTTAATAAAAGAATCTGATCTAATCTAATCTAATATAATATATATATATATATATATATATATATATATATATATATATATATATATATATATAGTAAAATAGCATTCACAATCACCATGTAACAATTTTTTACAAAGCCACAGTGATATTTTTTTTTTCCTCTTTAACATTTTAAAAATTAAATTTAAGATTTTAAATTTAGATGCTGTGAACAAGTACCCAAAGAGACTCTCCAAGTTTGAAATCGTAACTTTTCCACCCGTTTGCAACGGTTGTTAACTGCATCCATTACATTTCTTTTTTCCACTCATGACTCAACGGGTGGAAAAGCAAAAAAAAAAGGAGAGAGAGAGAGAGAGAGAGAACATAAATGAAGAGCAATCTCTCATATTCTGGACATATGAATAATTCCCCAATTGTACAATAAAATTGTATCAACTTCCACCAAAATAATAGCATTCGCTATGACTTCCCAAAATTGACAAATACAACAAAAGAAAAACAAAATCCAGTTCTGATAATGCAAATTTATATCAGCTACCAATTTATAATATTAGTTATCAGCTCCAAAAATTGATGATTTTACAAAAATTGATGATTGGCAAGACCTTTACCAGAATCTCAAAATTGACTAAATTTTCCCCGCAGTGAATCAGAGTGATGGCCTAGACGTGACAAAGAAATTCCTTTACTAACCAGAAATGCAGAGCAAACATATCAAACCTTAAATAAAAAATATAGGAATACTATATTGCCGATACAATACTCCCAAAAGCATTTCAACGCCCCACATTCTCTATTTAGTTTTCAATCACAATTATCTTTTTTATCCTTTTTTTTTTTTTTTCATAAGTAGGTAATAGTTCAATTTCATTGAAACTAGTTCGAGCCCAAATGAGTTCATGCCCCAATTTTGTAATCTTCCATGTCCAATTAAAGTAGTTTCCTTATCATCATATGGGCCTCATTGTGTTCACTAATTCGTCAAAAAAGCCCACATGTGATTGGTCAACAAAATCCATTACCTTTTAAACTTAAACCCTTTACAATTCACACATCTACTCTCAATTGAATCCTAGCCCATATATATATATATATCTTTTTTTTTTCTTTTTTTTTTTTGGGCTTGGATTCATTTCACAATTTCTTTACAATCCTCACACTAACAGGGTTGAAATTCAAATGATATTGGATTTCAAGTCTGTTACTAAAATTACCTCTCCTGGTTAGGTCCATTCAAATCCACATGCCGAGTGGGTCGATTGTATGGTTCCAAAATAGGCTACGCTACAGTTTAAACCCTTTGTATTTAACCCCAATAATTTGTTTCATCTTTCAATTGGTTCTAGGCCTGTCACATTTTTTATCTTTGATTTTATCTTTTTTTTTTTTGACAGCCCAACCCATTTGCAAAACTATTTACCAAAGACTTCCTCTGTAATGCCCTGCATTTACATAAATCTATTTATTTAAATTATTTATATATTTAACACGTTACGATTAATTTAATTTATTAGTTAATTTTACTATTCACATAATTATTATGATTAGATATAATCACGGATTAAATAATTACGTAACGTACCAAACATTAATATTGAAAGTAAACCTAAATAGGTTAGAATTAAGTTGTGCCCTCTATAAGACCTTATGAGAGAAGTTATTTCTTTTTATTGAAAACGATATAAAGAGAAAGAAAATTGAAATCAACTCATAGTGGTAAAAGGTTTTGATTACTTCAAAGGTTTGTTTCGTCTTCACCTTCGTCTAGTAGACTATCCGGTGAGTAAAGCATTCAACAACTCCTTCAGCCCATAGTTATACCTATTAAGCTATATATACAGAGGTGATCCCATCAGCACATGCTGATATAAGTTACATCAGCACTATGCATTGCTTATATATATATATATATATATATAGGATGATGATCAGGTAAGCACGTGCTGATATAACTTATATCAAAACCTGCATTGGGAGTTGTGCCATGTGCATTAGTGGGATGTGAGATGCATTGAATCAATGCAAGGGATACAACTCCCATTGCATAGTGCTGATGTAACTTATATCAACACGTGCTGATGGGATCAGCTCTGTATATATATATATATATATAGGATGATGATCAGGTAAGCACGTGCTGATATAACTTATATCAAAACCTGCATTGAGAGTTGTATCTTGTGCATTAGTGAGATGTAAGGAGAATTGAATCAATGCAAGGGGTACAACCCCCAATGCATAGTGCTGATGTAACTTACATTAGCACGTGCTGATGGGATCGCCTCTATATATATATATATATATATATATATAGGATGATGATCAGGTAAGCACGTGCTGATATAATTTATATCAAAACTTATATTGGGAGTTGTACCTTATGCATTAGTGATATGTGAGATGCATTGAATCAATGTAAGGGGTATAACCCCCAATGTATAGTACTGATGTAACTTACATCAACATGTGTTGATGGGATCACCTCTATATATATATATATATATATATATATATATATATATATATATATGTATGTATGTATCATAAAGTAGGCTGGTGATTAATGGGTGACGTTGTATTGATCGACAAGGTTTAAATAATGGTAAAAGTTTTAACAGTGGAGTTAAAATAAGGTGGAAGGATGAATTTTGATGGTGACGTGATGGGCTTATTGCACAAACAGTACAACAGAAAGGTCAACAGAAAGTTAAAGTAAAAAAAAGGTTAAAGAAAAAGTGGTTTTCTTGAGGTTTAAAAGTCTGACCGTGAACAAAGAAAAATGGTAAAAGTTTCAACAGTGAAGTTAAAATTAGGGGGATGAGTTTTGATGGTGACGTGATGGGTTTATTGTACAATTAGTACAATAGAAAGTTCAACAGAAAGTTAAAGTAAGAAAAAAGTTAAAGGAAAAGTTTTCCTTGAGGTATAAAAGTCTGACCGTGAACAAAGAAAATGGTAAAAGTTTCAATAGTAGAGTTAAGATAGAGATGGTAAAAGTTTCAACAGTGGAGTTAAAATATGGGGGATGAGTTTTGATGGTGACGTGGTGGGTTTATTGTACAATAGAAAGTTCAACAGAAAGTTAAAGTAAGAAAAAAGTTAAAGGAAAAGTTTTCCTTGAGGTATAAAAGTCTGACCGTGAACAAAGAAAATGGTAAAAGTTTCAATAGTGAAGTTAAAATAAAAAAGAGGTATGAGTTTTGATGGTGACGTGATGGGCTTATTGTACGATTAAGTACAATAGAAAGTTCATCAGAAAGTTAAAGTAAAAAAAAAGTTAAAGAAAAAGTGGTTTTCTTGAGATTTAAAAATCTGACCGTGAACAAAAAAGAATGGTAAAAGTTTCAACAGTCGAGTTAAAATAAGGGGGAGGGATGAGTTTTGATGGTGACGTGATGGGCTTCATGTACAACTATATATATATATATATATATATATATATATATATATATATAGTTCTGATTACGTCAGCATGTGTTGATATAAATTATATCAGCACCATGCATTGGAAGTTGTACCCCTTATATTGGACTAATGTACTTTATAACCCACTAATACATAATGTACAACTCCCAATACGGGTATTGATGTAAGTTATGTCAACACGTGCTTACCTGATCATTATCCTATATATATATATATATATAGAGGCGATCCTATCAGCACGTGCTGATGTAAGTTATATCAGCACTATGCATTGGGGGTTGTACCCCTTGCATTGATTCAATTCCCCTCACATCTCACTAATGCACAAGGTACAACTCCCAATATAGATTTTGATATAAGTTATATCAACACGTGCTTACCTGATCATCATCCTATATATATATATATATATATATATATATATATATATAGGATGATGATCAGGTAAGCACGTGTTGATATAACTTATATCAAAATCTATATTGGGAGTTGTACCTTGTGCATTAGTGGGATGTGAAGTGCATTGAATCAATGTAAGGGATACAACCCCCAATGCGTAGTGCTGTATATATATATATATACAGAGGTGATCCCATCAGCACGTGCTGATATAAGTTACACCAGCACTATGCATTGAGGGTTGTACCCCTTGCATTGATTCAATGCACCTCACATCCCACTAATGCACAAGGTACAACTCCCAATGCAGGTTTTGATATAAGTTATATCAGCACGTGCTTACCTGATCATCATCCTATATATATATATATATATACTCTACAACAAAAAGTTCAACAGAAAGTTATCCTGTGTTTGGTTGGGTGGAAAAGGGGAGGGAAGGAAAGGGGGGAGGGAAAAGGGGAGGGAAGGATTCAAAATCCTTTGTTTAGTTGGAAGGAAAAAGGGGAGGGGAAGGAAAAAAGGAAGGAACGCCGTTCCATCCCGCCCACCATTTTGAATCCGCCCAAAAACAGGCGGAAAAGAGGGAGGAAACGCACACAAGACATGAAAGTTACCAAAATACCCTTGAATGGGTTTTATAATGGAAGACATGTGCAGCAGCTCACTTCTCTTCTCCCTCTTCATACCAGACGCTGTGCTACTCCTGCCACGGTTTGCTCCAAACGCGGTGGCTGTTGCTGCTACTGCTTCATCTTCTTTGCCAGAAAAAACGGCAGATGTGATTGCTGGTTTTTATTCCATTTTTTTTTTTTTGACTTTATGCCGGAAAAAATGGTGTGGCCTTTGATGTGGTTGCATCGGTGTGTCGTCGTCGATGAGAGAGAATGGTTGCAGGCGAGATTGATTTTGCGGCGATGGAGTTGTCGTCGGAGAATGGTCGACGGCGTAGGCAAGGGTTTGGAAGGAGGAGTCTGTGGTAGGGACGTTTCTTACTGATATGAAACCCTAATTTTGAAGAATTTGAGAGGTGAGTGGATTAATATTGTGGCAACTTTCGGGGGGTGTAAATGATTTTTTTTATTTTTTTATTTTTTGGGTGGTGTTACTGGGTGTAGATGGTATTTGCAGAAGGATTAGGTTTTGGGTAAAGAGATGGTGAAGGAACTTTACGAGGGTAATATAGTAAAATACTTCTTTAAAATTTTATCTCTTCCTTTTCATTTTCCTTCCTACCAACAAAGAGGGAGGAAGGAAAGCCCCTTTCCCTCCTCTCAACCAAATAAGAGGAAAGCAAGAAGATTTCCTTTTCCTAAGGATGGGTTTTCTATTCCTTTCCCTTTTCCTTTCCTTCTCCTTTTCCATCCCTCCAACCAAACACAGCATTAAAGTAAAAGAAAAGTTTAAGAAAAAGTGGTTTTCTTGTGGTTTAAAAGTCTAACCGTGAACAAAATAAAAATGAAGAAGTTATGGTGACGTGATGGGCTTAATGTACAACTAAGTATATATATATATATATACACTCTACAACAAAAAGTTCGACAGAAAGTTAAAGTAAAAAAAAAGTTTAAGAAAAAGTGGTTTTCTTGTGGTTTAAAAGTCTAACCGTGAACAAAATAAAAAAGAAGAAGTTATGGTAGTTCATTCTGTGTTTTTCTTGTGGTTTGAAAGTCTATAACCGTACGTGAACAAAATAAAAAAAAGTTATGATGGCTCATTCTGTGTGCATATATATACATATATATATAAAAGTTACATACCCAATCGTGTCAATTGAGGTTTCATTGGAGAAGAATTAGGTAATGGGTTAATGATCCAATGGATATATGTTCACACTAAGAATCATGTACCTATACAATTTTGGCTTATATATTGGAATTTTATAGTCTTGTTTGGACATATTTTGGTTAATTTTATGGGCTCGATCTAATGGACTAGGTTAAATCTAATTCAAACCAATTAATCTATAATTTATCATGAGTCTATTTTAACGTCATGTTAATGTATATATTAGTTATATTAAATATAGTAGTCATTATAAGGCAATAAGAATTAAGCGTTGAACCCTTAACGCACCACTTAATTGGAGACCTTTTAGTCCAAGTATGATTTATTGATGAAAAATATTATTAATTTTAGGTTCGAATATTATTGATTATAGGTTCTGAGTAACGTTGGAATTATTAGGATTTCGATCACTTGGACTATTGAACATTTGGCTTGAGGTAAGGGAACTTATACAATATATCGCCCACTTTGATTAAATACAAATAAATTTGATTTTTATTCCAATTTTATGAGCCAATGATTTATGGATAAATGGGGCGAAGTAAACTTTTTTATACATAGTTTTTAATTTGCAAAGTCTTGGTAAAACATTATACAAATTCATATTACCTTGAATTGCTAAAATTACAACAAATTGTCACTTTTTTTAGGCCTTACCCACTTCATGTCCAAAATTTCGAAATAAAATTTGAAAAAATGCTCATGAGAATGAAAATCTACTTATAATTGGCCGGGAGATTATATTAGAAATAAACAATAATTTGGAGGGCCATTGATATAAATTTTTTAAAACAAATTACTTTATATTCAAATAAATATATAAGCAATTTTCAATCTTTGGGGGTGATAGGGCCCCCCAAGAGATACATAGTTCCGCCCGAGTGTTGACATTCAATTGATCGAAAACCAATTCAAAGGCATCCTTTTTCCTTTTTATTGTTCCACTTACGACAAGCCTTTCATGTTTTTCATGACATGTTTTTTTTTTTTTTTTTTTTTTTTTTTTTTTTTTTTTTTTTTTTTTAACCTTGTTTCGATTAAAGGGGAACATGATGAATGATTAGTATTTTAATCGGATTCTTTACTTTTCGAAACTATTCTAAATTTTCGTATGGCCTTTTTTAATTGTTTTTTTTTTAAAAAAAAATTTACGTGCTTTTTAAAGTAGTCAATCTTTGCAGGAGGGGGAATAATATATAATAAGCCCTTAGCAAAAACAAAGTGGCCAATCCTTGTGGGAGGTGGAGTAATATATAATAAGGGCAGGGAGGAATAATATATAATAAGCCCATAGCCAAAACAAAGTGGTAAATCTTTGTGGGAGGGGGAGTAATATATAATCTTTTTTTGGTAAAGACTCAATGTTTTCCTAAAGATTTTAATCAAGGACTAATTACTGTTTATGGGAGAAGAGAACCATTGGCCGGGGTTTTTTAACCAAGGTTTCGAGACTAATAGATAATTTGGTTGGCACGCGTTTTATTATCTTAAACGGTAGATGCCGTTAATGCCTCCCGGTTTTGACTCAAAATGGCGCCTTTTTTTGTGCATTGAAGCTCACCCGTTGCCTCCCTCGAGCAGGCCACGTGGCGCGCATAGGATAAAAGCAGCCTACAGCAACAAATCCGAACGCATATAAATGCATGGAGCTGGTGCATAAGTTATCTCAAGTCCCAAAAGCCACTCCACAGCATGGCTGCCACTAAATCTTGCGAAAAGAACATTGTTAGGCGATCTGCAAACTACAAACCTCCCATTTGGGACTATAATTTTATGGAGTCACTGAGAAGTGACTATATGGTTGTTATAATTTTTGATATTATTACTATTATTTTTATTTTTATTTTTATTTTTTTAATATAATTATCATTATTCGTATTGATGGATGTTTTTGCCTAATGAAAGTACGTTTTAATTTTGTAGGGGAAACATACACGGGACGAGCCAATAAGCTGAAAGGAGATGTGAGAATGATGCTTGATAAAGTGGTGGAGCCTTTGGATCAACTCCAGCTAATCCATGTCTTGCAGAGGCTGGGATTGTCTTATCACTTCGTCGATGAAATAAAGGAAATATTGAAGGGCATATACAGCAAGAACAACAAAAATGATCAATATTGGAAGAAAGACAATCTACATGCTGTGGCTCTTGAGTTTAGACTCCTAAGACAACATGGGTATAATGTGCCACAAGGTACTTGAAGGAATGTATCATATTTATTTCCTTTTTTTTTTTTTTTTTTCAAAAATAATATTGGATGTTGATATTTGTTTTAATGTACTTATAATCCACATACATCACAATTAATTGATGGATATTCTACATTCGATCTCAACTGCAGCGGTTTTCAATAATTTCAAGGATGAGAAGGGGAATTTCAAGGCATACCTTTGCGAGGACACCAAGGGAATGCTATCTTTGTATGAAGCTTCATACCTTTCGCAGGAAGGTGAAACTATGTTGGATGAGGCTAGACATTTCACAGCCAAACATCTCCACAAATACAAGCTCAAAGAAAATGGAGATGGTGAAACTCTTGCCGTGCTAGTGAGCCATGCCTTGGAGCTCCCAATACATTGGAGGATGCCAAGGTTAGAGGCGAGGTGGTTCATAGACGTATACGAGAGACAACAAGACATGAATCCAATCCTGCTTGAGTTTGCTAAACTCGATTTTAACATGGTGCAAGCAACCCACCAGGAAGACCTAACACATATGTCCAGGTAATTAATTAAAAGCATACAAATTTCTATATATTCATGTTTAAGCCCAAACATAAGTCACAACGAAGTGATCGATAAGTTATATCATAAAACTGATAATTCATATCTTCCTCTGTATTTAATTTAATTGGGTGATATAAAGGTGGTGGAGGAGTATAGGTCTTGGAGAAAAGTTGAGCTTTGCCAGGGACAGGTTAATGGAGATTTTCCTTTGGACTGTGGGAGCGACATTCGAACCTCAGTTCGGATATTGTAGGAGAATGTCCACAAAGACTGGTTTACTAATAACAGCAATCGATGATGTTTATGATGTATACGGTACCTTGGATGAGCTCAAGATCTTTACCGATGTCATTGACAGGTAATTGGTGGCAATAATTTCATATAGACTAATATTTGATAGATATAAAAAGGTACATTGAATATTTTGTTCATACTTCTCAGTTGGGATATCAATGCAATGGACCAACTTCCAGACTACATGAAGATATGTTTCCTAGCAAACTTTAACTCTGTCAATGAAATGGGTTATGACACTCTTAAGGAACATGGTTCCTTCACCATTCCATATCTGAAGAAAGGGGTATTGATTTGATTTGATTTAATTTTCAACTCTTGTATGCTCTAATCACTTTCAACTAATTAAACTATTAACTATCAACAGCTTCTCAACAGACTGCATGTAGTCTTAATTATTAATTAATGTCTAATTCATTTTAATATTCCAAATGTTGCAGTGGGTAGATTTGTCTAAATCTTACTTACTAGAGGCCAAGTGGTACCACGGCGGATATATACCAACCCTACAAGAATACATTGACAACGCCTGGATTTCAATTGGATGCCCTACAGTACTAATGCAAGATTATTTTTTTGTTACAAATCCGATAACAAAGGAGGCCCTGGAATGCTTCAAGGAATATCCTGATATAATCCGTTGGTCATCAACGATTGCACGATTTGCTGATGATATGGGAACATCGACGGTGTGCATGCTACATTCTCTACTTTCCCAGTGTTGGCTTAATAGGGTAGAAATTAAGGCTTTGGTCCCAGTTCCTAAGGCTCCAACCCACTTACTAAAAAACCCCTGCACAAAAGGCAGCGTTAAAATTTTGACCATAAGCTCCATTCAAAGAGGCCTCACTTACAATTTCGATTAGCCTAACATGATTTTTTTTTTTTTTTTCCTTTCCATTTTTCTTGATGTAGGATGAGTTAAAAAGAGGAGATGTTCATAAATCAATCCAATGTTACATGCACGAGTCGGGTGCTTCTGAAGATGGGGCTCGTGATCACATAAGGTTTTTGATTGACGAGACATGGAAGAAGATTAATGGAGTTCGAATGAGGAGTTCTCCCTTCTCTGAGACTTTTATTGAAATTGCAATGAATGTTGCAAGGATGGCCCAGTGCATATACCAACATGGAGATGGGCTTGGTGTTCCAGATCGTGAGACAAAGGAATGCATTTTATCATTATTCATTAAGCCCATTCCACTTACATAGTGAGATCGATCAAAATGCACTTTTTGAACCTCAATTTTTATTAGCTGTTCTATTTTTATTTTTATAGTATCGTCTCATTATAAATAAAAATAAATAAATAAATAAAAATAAATCCTACCTAGAGTGTGCCTAAATCTATCTTGTAATCGATGCCAAGTGGCTGAAAAATAATGGATGGCTATGTTTCCTTAAATAGTATTGTCTGATATACATACAGTCAAATTCTTGTAAGATTTTATCTCCTGATTATGAAGGCTGCAAATATGGTAACTTTAATAAGTCCTAACAATATTGATTTCAACGAAAATGCTATTCTACACATCTTAAACCATGCACTCCTTATTACCCATTTTACGTGTCGAAGGTATAGTATGAAAAAAGAAAATACTGGCACATATAGGGTGGGTGGTGAAAGTGAGAAGGGGAGTATGCCCTTAAAATCGCCCAGGGAGGGATTTAGTTGATGTACACGCAAACTAACTTGGACACCTTGACCATCTGACCAAAAAAAAAGAAAAAAAAGTGAGTGGTTTAAGTGGGTGGCAAAGGATTACTCTTATTTTAATTGGTGACCGCTAATGTCAGTGATGAAAGTATCTTGTAAATTGGCACGTTACCCTCCGAAAGAGTAAAAAGGGTCACAGCCATTATGAATCTGCCAATATTAATATTTGACCTTTTTAGCAGCCCTCAGGTCATTATTTGAGTTGTGGTCCCGTTGAACTAATAATTTGGTCTGTTGGCAATGAAGCCAGTTTTTTAATATTGTTTTATAAATTAATGATATCCATTATTTTATTCTATTTTTGAAAAATACTATTTTACTTAGAGTGAGGTTATTGCCACCACATAAACTACTCAAAGCCGCCTATTAATTTACATTTTTTGAGATTTTATGAAAAATATAAAAGGTTTTTACAAAAACTAATAGCATTGTTTACTAGAAAACATCATTCTGAACAACTTTGTAGAAGAAATTTTTTTCAAAATCTATCATTTAAGCAGACTTTCTAGCCATTTACAATCTCTATTTCATTTTCCATGAAAAATTGCCAAAAAGTTTACTTAAATTACAGATTTTGGAAAAACTCTCTTCTACAAAGTTGTCCGGAATGATATTTTCTAGTAGATTATGTGATTAATTTTCATAAATTTTTTTTATATTTTTCATAAAACCTTAAAAATGTAAATTAAATGGGGGGCTTAGAGTATTTTATGTGGTGGCAATAGCCTGGCCCTTTTACTTATTTTTCACTGTCTACCATATGTGTAAAAAGTGAATTGGTGAAAGATGTTATGTTTTTCCCAAAAAAAAAAAGAAGAAAAGAAAAAAAAACCATCATATATGATGATAGGTGGTGAAAATAAGTGATTTAAGGTGAACGGGTTCAACCTAGCTAATTCATATCGGGTGAGTCCAAAGTAGGAGTCAGTTGCTAAAGTCCATCACAAAAGTACAAGATCATTTAAATACATTCAAAATTGAGGGCATTTTGTAATTGCACGTCATTTCTCTCTTCAGCCACCTAATATATTTCTAACCAATAAATACGATGATACTTATACTACTATTATTCTGTGCATATATGGATCCTCTCTACGACATGATCTGTGGAATTTGGACCGTTGATGATGTGTGAGACAAAAAGAGTGCTCGATCGATGGGTTCAGCAATTAAACCCTTGGAAAAATCGTGACTCCATCCCTTAACAGAAGGGTTGAATTGAGATTCAACTTCATAAAAAAGGTTAGAGGTGCCTTGTGAGATTGTCGATCTCTCTGTTTAAAAAAACGTAATGGAGAGAGAAAGAGCTATTAACAAGATTGGCGGTGTTGATGGGAATGCGAATTGACGAAATGGGTTTTGTGGCATTGGTTTGAAGAGATGCCAAGGCAGCCTCAGCTTCATCACAGGCTTGTTGCAAGAGCTTATCATAATGTGAGCAGATCTTCCTCACTGTCTTGATAGCCTTGGGATTCCAGCCACAACCATATATAATGCCATGATCTTCGTAGATACTTTCCCATATCGTCCAATGTTGATCATGCGGCGACATAGATTCCTTTCGGTTAAATGGAGTTCGTCAAGAACCTCCATTGTGTCCATGTAGCTAGAATTGGAGAGAGAGAGCGAGAGGATGTGTAGAGAGAGAAAGTTTTGGTTTGTGGGAATTAAAATTGTGGGGATGTGTGGTGTCTATTTATTGGAAGTGTTTTGAAGCGTTGTGTGGGTACAACGGTTGGATATTTGAAATTGAAAATAATCTTTTATGGGAAATAGTTTATAATACATGTACCCAACAAAAAAACAAAAAAAAAAAAAAAAAAAAAGAAGTCATAATAGGGTAGTTATTTGGAAAAATATCGAGAATATTTTAGACAAAAATGTATGAAAAATTTATGAGTAAATAAAGCAATAAAATTTAACTTAATAAGAAAGATGTGCTGTTATTTCATAATTATTTGGAATAATTTAAGAATTTTAAAAACAATTCAAGAATTATTCATAATATTTGGATTATTCAAGAATAATTTGAAAATTATTGAAATACATGGGATAAATTCAAGTTTCATTCATTAATTAAAAAGAATCCAGAAATTTATTTGAAAAGTTTGGTAATAATTTGAGAATTTTGTTATTGTGATTTTGCTAGTTTAATATCTTGCAAGACATAAATACTCAGAGAATTCTATGTTATCCTCACCAAAAAAAAAAAAAAAAAGAAAAAAAAGAGGGGTATCATACCCCGAATGGTAAGTGCATTACGAGACGAATTGCTTTTAAATTATTAATTTATCAAATTGAACCTATAAATAGACTTTATATACTAATATGAACTCAAAGGAACAACTCTGGGATGATTTCAAAGTCAAAAGGAAAATATACAATTTAAAGGACAAAAATACCCTCAAAGTCGCAAAATCTCTTATTGACTATCGAAATTAACTCAAAATCAATTTAAAATTCATATACATGATCTTTGATGTCATAAAAACACAATGTAAAATACTAGACTCAAAAAATGAAACAAAAACCTACATAAAATGATGATTACTAACAAAGGTGACAAAAATGGGATATGACGACAAACACCTTCACCTTTTTTCTCACGATGTTCGGATACTCAACAATCTAAATCATTTCCTTTGTTTTGAAGAGAAGGCAACCAAGTGCACTCCTAAAGCCACCACCAAGTGATGTTGGGTTCAAACAGTAGATCACATTCCATTCTCCGAATATGAGTGAGCATGTTACTAGTTTTTCAACATAATATTTCTACAATTCTTGAGCCAATTCAACAACCTTTTTGTGTTGTTCATTGGTTAGCGAAACTCCTTAGGCCATGTTTGTTTGGTGGGAATGGAATGGATGGAATGGAATCTCATTCCAATTCATTCAAAACAAGTTGTTTGGATGAGGTAGTTAAATGGGAATGAAATCAAACAATATCAGTGAATTATAATAATATTCATTTCGGAAAGTTTATTTTAATCTCATTCCATTCTAGATTATTTTGAGTATGGAATTAGATTCCAATCCTACCCATTCCATTCCAACTAAACAAACATGGCCTTAGTCTATTTGTGTTACCTTGAAAAGAATATTAATGGAGGAGACAAGGTAATCGGAATTGGTGTGAACCTCGGCCAGTGTTGCAATGGAGACGAAGATCTTTTAGATATTGGATATTAGATGTATGGGCCTTATTAATAGAACTTTAGCATCGTTGTTGTCTTCTTCTTCTTCTTCTTCTGCTTCTTTCTTTTTTCTTTTTTTCTTTATTTATTATTATTATTGTAAATTTTGCTCACACATATGGTTTATGCCTTTATGGTGCTGTTTTTTTTTTTTTTTTTAAATATTTTTTTTATTATATATTATCAACAAAACAGAATTTTGTTAATGTAATTGGAGCGATACAAACAGAGCAACAAGAAATGTATGACATAAAAAGCCAAAATCACCCAAACTCCAAACTAACAAACCACAATGCCATAGCTATGACAATCCAAAATGCTACCACAGAAATTCACAAAACTGAGCAACAAAAATATCAGAAAATTTTACAGAAAAAACAACAGGCCTAAACCAGATAAACACACCCTCCCCTCTTCCAAGTGATAAAACAACCAATAAAGAGATCTTCTAATGAGCAAGGGCAGCACCACGACCATCCCCACCATTGAAGACAAGAAGACCAAATCAGCCAGGACCCATTGCAATGTATAAAAACGTGATAAATTTCTTTCTCAAACGAACTACAGAAGGGACAAAGAATATCTGCAGAAGGGGGAAGCACATTACGCAAATGGAGTTGAACTTTTGATGGGATCTTACCTTTAATAGCCATCCAACAGAAAACTTCCACTTTAGAAGGAACTAAACCTTTCCAAACAAGGCTGGAAGCATCATTAGAAGAAGGGGAGGATCTGTCCACTATAGCATGATAACAGTATTTTACAGAATATAAACTAGAAGGAGAGAATTTCCATATAAATTTGCCAGCAAGATGTTCACACAGCCTAACATCATCTAACTTTCTTTGTAGCATTGTAGAAGCTCTGATTCACGAGTAAACAACGGCCTTCTAAAAGAAATGTCCCACACCCAAGAGTGCCCAATCCATGAGCCCAAATTCTAGACTTTAGAATTTTTATTTACAGCAAGGCTAAAAAGTCTTGGGAAGGCTTCTTTAAATGAAGGGGGATTTGGCCATCAGTCCACTAAGTGGAACTTATTTAACAAACAGTCACCCAACTCTTTTTTCAACTCACTTAGTCCATTTGGTTTTTAGCTGACTAAAATACCCTCATTCTTATTGAGTTATTTCTTTTTCCCTCTCTCTTCACCTACCCCTCTTCATCTTCTACCCTGAAACCACCCCATCACCATCTCTCTTCTCAAACCCCAACCCAAACAACAACTCCGGCAGTGGCTAATTTCCATTGATGTTCGACCTCCGGCGACGACGATGGACTATGAAGCTTGTCGGTGTCGAGCTCCTTCGAACAAGATCTGAAGATTTGTCCTTCCAACGACGAACACCAGATCTGAAGAAACCAAATCTAAAAGCTTACTCTCCTGAAGTCCTGATTCTTTAACTATTAACTAAAAATTCCCTGTTTGATCTTTAAACGACCATTTTTTCTTACAAAAGAATAAGACCCAAAAACAAAAGAATCAAAAAATAAAAAAAAACCCTTCCATATTATCTACTTACATTGTCTCCAGATTGAAGTAATTCTTCTATCCTTTTTAACAGAATTTCTTCTTGTATTGGGCAGTTCGGGGTTGGATTGGGAGTTGGAGGGTGGAGGAAAATTATTCTCAGTCCCTCTACAGCCTCTCCCCATTATTGTTTTATTTTGATGAAGTTCCACATTTGGTGCCTGCCCATGTTGCCTATTTTATATAGTCCACATATTTATCCCCTACAAAGCCTATTATGATACAACCTGTTCGCCAATCAAGTCTAGACCAACCAGCATGAATGATATCCCTTGGAAGAGCAAGAAGTAGAAATGGATGCCCTATGCAAAGAGGAGACTCCTTGCTGTAGCTGTCAAAAGAAGAAAAGCCAATGCCAACTCTTTGTATATACCCTATTGTGCTTCTTCTTCCGAGCAGCCTTTTGCTCTTGCTGTATGGCTTCCTCCATTTCCCCAAGACTAGGCTCAGAACCACCCCTATGATGCTTTGGTTCTTTCTCAACAAGTGAGACAAGATCACCCTCAGAGGAGCGGCTGGATTTTTTGGTGACAACCCATTCATATGCACTCCCAAGCTGGAATAGGCCTGAGATCATGGCATTGAATTTAGTCACTGACATGGTGTTCTCAAAGAAAAGGTATGGTACAATCCCCTTTTTTTTTTTTTTTTTTTTTTTTTAAGTTATTACAATTTAACAAAATAATAAAATTTTATAGTCATTGTATATAAAACAGTAAGACTTTACTTTACAGATTATGTTGACTTTAAGTAAGATGGCATTTTCATCAAACTAGTTTTATGAAGTGAATCATACAAAACCATACAATTTTACTACTTCATTGTAAAATTTATTTCATTAAGTAATAAAATTTATTTCGTAAAGTAGTAAAATTTTACTACTTCACTATAAAATTTACTACTGAAAGTAGTAAAATTTTACTACTTTGTGAACTATTATGTTAGATTGTGTCAAGTAGTAAAATTTTACAGTTTTAATTTTTTTAATAATTACCTAATGAATATGGATCGTTTTTCGAAGATGTCGACGAATAGGTTCCAAAAATATAATTTTTTTTAAAAACGGATATGTATATTGTAAGTTATAAGTTTTTAAAAATTATAACACTAAAAAACTAAGTTAGTTACATAGGCTGCCCTTAATAACAAAAAAAGGAGTGCCCTTAGTAATAATAAGGGCAAAGCAGGGATTTTCAAAAAATGTGTGACTAATTGATAAATAAGTTTAGTTTCATTAACTATTTGACTTAGAAAAATTCTTACTTGATTAATTGCCAATATTTTATCAAAAAGTAGACTATTCCCCAATTTCCCCTTAAATGAAATATCAGAAGCCCACTGGTCTAACTAGAACCTAGCCATTCCTCCATTACCAATCACAATTCCCACACCATCTCCTTTATGGTGCTGTTGGCTGCACGGGAATATTTTCCATCTTATGGTTTAAATGTCCAGCCCATATATGCATGCATGCTGATCGATTTGGCACAATTGGCCATTTGGTCTCTTAGTGTCTGCCATTGCGTAATAATTGCAATTGGATGAAACAGCAGAAAATATTTATCCCCAAAAAAAATGAAAAGAAAAGGAAAAAGCGGAAAATCTCTTTACTTCTGTCACTCGTGATCAATAATTTCGTCTCTTTTAGTGAAAGATCAACATTATGACAATTATTTCGTCTTCGAAATATGGTTGCATAAAGCCTAGCATTTAGACAAAATAAAAAATTATCCAACATATATAAGTTTTTATATAAATTCTTACACAAGTTTTTAGATAAAATATTTCCGACTCATATTTTATGAAACCTACTATTGGATTAGATAATTTTCACAGGTCATGCATGCAAAAAAAATAAAAAATATATCAACTTAATCCGAAACTTGTTGCCACTTGATCCGAAAACTTATTTTTTAATACTAAAAATCTTATATTTATAAATGAAGCGGCTCTTAATCTCGGATCAACTTGATTTTTGGTATGCATGACTTATGTAGAAAGACTATCTAATCCAATAATTGATAGTCGAAAATAGATTATCTAAAAGCTTGTGTACGTTAATCTGACTCAAAATTGAAATGCACACAATTTGTTGCTAAAGTAAATAACAGTTGTTCTCTATAAGGTTCAGTATAGCAAACATAAATAGGAGAACTTTTTGTGTGGAATTTGAATGGCTAGAACGAATTAACTTAGGAGGGGCCAACAACAAGTTAGGTCTAATTAATCCCTAATAATTCTAAATTATTACGTACAGTACTAATTAGTGAGAGAGGATATAATTTGTTTTACCCTTAGCAAAAAGTAAAAATAAAAATAAAAGAGAGGATTTGTTTTTTTGAATGTGATGGGGCATAGTGTTCAAGACATGGAAGTGTACTAACATTTATGTTTTGGGGGAAAGAGGTTTTCCGAAAAATTATGTCCTACCTTCATTGTATAACTCAAGGGTCCACTGGGCCTCCAAGGAACAGGAAAAAAAAAAAAGGGGAGTATTTTTGGGGGAGAGGTTTTCAGAAACACTATGTGGTAACTCCATTGTATAGCTCAAGGGTCCATTGGGCCTCAAAGGAACAAAATATGAGAGGGCCGGGGTGTGTGTGTGTCTTGATTTTAAATTAAGGAAAACATCCATAACTCCCTCAAAAGTAAAATCATATTTAAAAACTCTATTAAATATTATTATCTTATCCATCTAATCTAAACAAAAAATAGTGAAATCCATTAACTCTAATAAGATAGTTGTTAGAAGAAAAGAGTAATCCAATTAAAAAACCATTCTTTGACATTAATATGTTTAATGACAAAAATACACATTTAATTGAATTTTCTCTTTTGATCCCTCTTTTCCCAATTGTGCATATGTACAACAAAGAAGAATTAATAAATGATACTCCTTCCATTCTTATTTTATTAGCATTCTTTCTTTCTTGAGATGTTCTAAATTTATTGTCTAATTCAAAAAGTGAATGATTCTTTTATTAATTTGATTTCCTAAAATACCCCTTCTCATAGATATTTCATCTTTTTCCAATGTTTAGTACATTTAAGGGAAAAATTGGAATGTTAAAACATACTTGTTGATGTGAAAGCATTTAATAGGCTTTCTTAAAAAGACATGTCTTTTTCAAAGAGGACAATCAATTAGGAATGAAGGGAGTGGTTAATTTTATTCTAATTACTCGAAAAGGATCAAAGTAGAAATTTAGCTAAATAGACATTTTTTTCATTGAACATATTAATGTCAAAAAGGGTATTTTAGTCGGATCACTTTTTTTTTTTTTTTTTTTTTAACAGCAGTAAATAAAAGGTTAATTGATTGGAGTTAATGGATATGATTCCCTTTTATTTGGATTAATCAGATTTTTTTATATAAATTTATTTTTTAGGGAGGTTTTGGACATTTCCCCTAATTTTTATTTACTTCAGCAAAACATCCATGGTCAGCGAAGAAAAGACCAATGATAAAGCTACAATTGGTGTTAGCGGCTTGGTCATTTTCATTTAGATAATAGTTGTATTCATTGACATATGTCTTTCTTTTTTGGGTGGTTCAATTAGAGGGTGCCAAGACATTGCTTTTATATATACCTGTAATTAAAGATGATCTCGGGTTTAAACTTATGGAGAAGAATTGGTATTCATTTACTGATATAGATTGAGAATTATGGGTATAGATTAATTCAATTGATTCTTAAGGAAAAAAAAAAAAAAAAGACCTGATTTTTTTAATAAAAGGATCTAATCTAATCTAATATATATATATATATATATAAAAGTAGCATTCACAATCACCATGTAACAACTTTTTACAAAGCCACGTGATATTTTCTTTTTCTCTTTAACATTTTAAAAATTAAATTTAAGATTTTAAATTTAGATGCTGTGAACAATTACCCAAAGAGACTCTCCAAAGATTGGAAGTTTGAAATCATAAATTTTCCACCCGTTTGCAACGGTTGTTAACTGCATCCATTACATATCTTTTTTCCACTCATGACTCAACGGGTGGAAAAGCAAAAAAAAAAAAAAAAGGAGAGAGAGAGAGAGAGAGAGAGAACATAAATGGAGAGCCATCTCTCATATTCTGGACATATGAATAATTCCCCAATTGTACAATAAAATTATATCAACTTCCACCAAAATAATAGCATTCGCTATGACTTCCCAAAATTGACAAATACAACAAAAGAAAAACAAAATCCAGTTCTGATAAAGCAAATTTATATCAGCTACCAATTTATTATATTAGTTATCAGCTCCAAAAATAGATGATTTTACAAAAATCAGCTTCTGCTCTTCTAAGTTATAGGGGCTAGATTGGCAAGACCTTTACCAGAATCTCAAAATTGACTAAATTTTCCCCGCAGTGAATCAGAGTGATGGGCAAACATATCAACCCTTAAATAAAAAGTATAGGAATACTATATTGCCGATACAATACTCCCAAAAGCAATATCAGCACTCAATTCGAACAGCACCACTCTCTGACGAAATGAACTTGGGCTTCCTACTCACTTGCTCCAAGCACTGGATGACATCTCCAATCTGGAAACCATCACATGCAATCACGGATTACAAGTCCACACTCGTTCCCCTTCCCAACCGTATCCACATCCTGCTTCTCTCGCCTGAGTGTTGACATTCAATTGATCGAAAACCAATTCAAAGGCGTCCATTTCTTTTTTTATTGTTCCACTTACTACAAACCTTTCATGTTTTTGATGACACGTTTATTTTATTTATTTATTTTTTTGTTACTTTGTTTTGATTAAAGGCGAACATGATGAATGATTAGTATTTTAATTGGAATCTTTTCTTTTCGAAACTATTCTAAATTTTCATATGGCCTCTTGTAATTGTTTTTCTTAATCTACGTGATTTTTCAACGTGTTCAATCTTTGTGGGAGGGGGAGTAATATATAATAAGCCCTTAGCAAAACTTTGAAAGCTTGAACATTTGCTTTCATGGGTTTCAACTGATGGCATTAATGTTATTTGACTTTGAAAGCTAGGTGCATAATAAATTAATAATATCTCTATCTCAATTCTCACAAAATAGGCGATACATTGATAAAACATGGTTTAAGAAAAATCGTTCCATAAAATAGGTTATTTTTGACAAAACACATTTAAGAAAAAGTATTGTTGTATTGATTTCTCAGTTGCCATCCGTTAAACGTTATCTTTCAAAAAATACCCTTTCTTACTTGGTAAGTTGGTATTGAGTTTAGTATTGAAAGTAATTATTAAAATAAGAAAGGATAATTTAAGAAAGTTCAAACATTTTATGATTTGACTTTTTAAAGTGGACAAACATTTTGGAGCAAAAAAGTATAAAAAATTAAATATTTTTGTGGGATGGAGGGAATAATAGATGGCATTTGATTGCGTTTTCAAAAATACATTGAAAGATGACAATTTGATTTTAATTTGAAAGATACTCTAAAAGATGGCATAATTTTAATTTTGAAAGATGCAAGGATGCATTGACAGAATGACGTTAAACTTGATTATATTATATTTGTTATTCCATTCGTTCCTAATTTGATTGTCACTTTTGAAATTCACGTTTGTGAGCGCATCGATTCACGCGCTCTTTTTACCTGCTTTTGCTTCTTTTCTGCTTTCTGAGTTAATTAAAGAGGATCAATGATTCCACTATCTTTAGTTAACTCTTATACTCGGACATAACAATCAAGGGAGTTCATCAACTTTGAGGCACAACAGTTCTGACGGCGTTGCCCCTTGAATCAAAAACTCGGATCACTTTTCTCGCTATTCAGTTTTGATATCTGTAGAGCTCACTTTTCTTCTTTCTTTCCTTTTTTCTACCAATCTTTTTTTTTTTTTTTTTTTTGCCTTAACTTTTGCCTAAGCTGCATTTTTTAGGTTTTCAACCTAGCGGGCCTTCTTATCCCAACCTTGTGAAGTAGTTTCATAGCTTGTCATCTTGAACTATCACACATGAATCCCTTTGCTTATGCCCCTGCATGGACTTCAATAATGTGATTGTACCTTCACATGGACTTCAAATGATGTGGCTGCACCTCTACGGGTTGCCTATGTACTAAAAAAAGATCAAGCCAAACGTAATTCATTCTGATCTAAACAATTTCAATCAATCTGAGAGGGCTTTCATGTGGATTGTAATGCAGGCTTAAGGATATAGGCTCATGAAAAAAATGATAATAAAGGCTCAAAAATTGATTTTTACGAGTTCCTATCAGTCAAGGATTACTTAACTACTCATTCTCCAAATGATGTCTCATTTCTTTTCCTTTCTACCCTTCCATCTTTTCAACTCTCCCCATTTCATTTCTACATCATTTTCTCTTTTCTTTTTCAATTTTCTGTTTTTCTTTTCATTTTTCTTTTCTCTTCCTTTTCTTTTCTTTTTTGTTTTTTTTTTTTTTGCTTATTCTAAACAACTCCCATCTACAGCATTTGCCCCTATTGTAGGGGGTAATCCTTGACAAGTTAGAAAGAAATATTCAGGCTCAAAGGACTAGCAAGGGAGGGCTAGCAAGGGATTTCTTTTTCATTTTTTTTAAAAGGTAGCAGAAATGAAGGGCTAGCAAGGGAAATATTCGGGCTCAAAGGGCACTAGAAGAACAAAGATGCAATCTTTGTATCTATTCTCAACATATCTTGATAAGTCCTCGGACTTATGCAACAAAGTCGTGGGGTGCACCCGCTCTTATGTGGAATCTGTATTTCTTTTAGACCTTCATCAATGCCTGAGTCAACTAAGACATTTCCAATTTTGATGGGTTTCACTTTCCTTTCTTGGTCCTCGTTAAGTATCTTTCTGGTTCAAGGGAGTTTTGCATTCGTGGAATTTCATTATCTAGAGACACACCAGAAATGAGCAACATTGAATATGACGAAATAAAGGATACACCAACAGATTAAACTTAGCCCATAACCCCAGACTCTAAGGCTATTCTAGACAAAGACTCGATTGGAGTGGGTTCATCATGATCCATGTCTCTCATTCCAAGTCCTTATGGTAGTCCTTCTATTTGTAAAGGTAATGAGTTCAACAACAACAAACATTTCAACGCCCCACATTCTCTATTCAGTTTTCAATCACAATTATCTTTTTTATATATATATTTTTTTTCATAAGTATGTAATAGTTCAATTTCACTGAAACTAGTTCGAGCCCAAATGAGTTCATACCCCAATTTCGTAATCTTCCATGTCCAATTAAAGTAATTTCCTTATCATCATATGGGCCCTCATTGTGTTCACTAATTCGTCAAAAAGCCCACATGTGATTGGTCAACAAAATCCATTATCTTTTAAACTTAACCCTTTTACAATTCACACATCTATTCTCAATTGAATCCTAGCCCATATATATATATATATCTTTCTTTCTTTCTTTTTCCTTTTTTTTTTTTTTTTTTTTGGCTTGGATTCATTTCATAATTTCTTTACAACCCTCACACTAACAGGGTTGAAATTCAAATGATATTGGATTTCAAGTCTGTTACCAAAATTACCTCTCCTGGTTAGGTCCATTCAAATCCACATGCCGAGTGGGTGGATTGTATGGTTCCAAAATAGGCTATGCTACAGTTTAAACCCTTTGTATTTAATCCCAATAATTTGTTTCATCTTTCAATTGGTTCTAGGCCCATCACATTTTTATCTTTGATTTTTTTTTTTTTTTTTTGACAGCCCAACCCATTTGCAAAACTATTTACTAAAGACTTCCTCTGTAATGCCCTGCATTTACGTAAATCTATTTATTTAAATTATTTATATATTTAACACGTTACGGTTAATTTAATTTATTAGTTAATTTTACTATTCACATAATTATTATGATTAGATATAATCACAGATTAGATAATTATGTGACGCATCAAACATTAATATTGCAAGTAAGTCTAAATAGGTTAGGATTAGGTTACGCCCTCTATAAGACCTTATAAGAGAAGTTATTTCTTTTTATTGAAAACAATAAAAAGAGAAAGAGAATTGAAATCGGCTCATAGTAGTAGAAGGCTTTGAGTGCTTCAAAGGTTTGTTTCGTCTTCACCTTCGTCTAGTGGGCTATCAAGTAAGTAAAGCATACAACAACTTCTTCAGCTCATAGTTATACCTATTAAGCTATATATATATATATATATATATATATATATATCTCGTAAAGTAGGTTAGTGATTAATGGGTGACGTTGTATTGATCGACAAGGTTTAAGTAATGGTAAAAGTTTTAACAGTGGAGTTAAAATACGGGGGAAGGATGAGTTTTGATGGTGACGTGAGGGCTTATTGTAGAACTAGTATAACAGAAAGTTCAACAGAAAGTTAAAGTAAAAAAAAAGTTAAAGGAAAAGTTTTCCTTGAGGTTTAAAAGTCTGACCGTGAACAAAGAAGAATGGTAAAAGTTTCAACAGTAGAGTTAAAATAAGGGGGAGGGATGAGTTTTGATTGTGACGTGATGGGCTTATTGTACAACTACTACAACATAAAGTTCAACAGAAAGTTCAAGTAAAAAAAAAGTTAAAGAAAAAATGGTTTTCTTGAGGTTTAAAAATCTGAACGTAAAGAAAGAAGAATGGTAAAAGTTTCAACAGTGGAGTTAAAATAAGGGAAGGGATGAGTTTTGATTGGGATGTGACGGGCTTATTGTACAACTACTACAACAGAAAGTTCAACAGAAAGTTCAAGTAAAAAAAAAGTTAAAGAAAAAATGGTTTTCTTGAGGTTTAAAAATCTGACCGTAAAGAAAGAAGAATGGTAAAAGTTTCAACAGTGGAGTTAAAATAAGGGAAGGGATGAGTTTTGATTGGGATGTGACGGGCTTATTGTACAACTACTACAACAGAAAGTTCAACAGAAAGTTCAAGTAAAAAAAAAGTTAAAGAAAAAATGGTTTTCTTGAGGTTTAAAAATCTGACCGTAAAGAAAGAAGAATGGTAAAAGTTTCAACAGTGGAGTTAAAATAAGGGGGAGGGATGAGTTTTGATGGTGACGTGATGGGCTTAATGTACAACTAGTGTGTATACATATATACACTCTACAACAAAATGTTCAATAGAAAGTTAAAGTAAAAAAAAGGTTTAAGAAAAAGTGGTTTTCTTGTGGTTTAAAAGTCTAACCGTGAGCAAAATAAAAAAGAAGTTATGATAGTTCATTCTGTATGTATGTGTATATATATATATATAAGTTACGTACCCAATCGTGTCAATTGAGGTTTCAGTGGAGAAGAATTAGGTAATGGGTTAATGATCCAATGGTCATATGTTCACACTAAGAATTATGGCTTATATATTAGAATTTTATAGTCTTGTTTGGATATATTTTGGTTAATTTTATGGGCTCGACCTGATGAACTAGGTCAAATCTAATTTAAACTTATTAATCTATAATTTATCATGAGTCTATTTTAACATCATGTTAATGTATATATTAGTTATATTAAATATAATAGTCATTATAAGGCAGTGAGAATTAAACGTTGAACCCTTAACGCACCACTTAATTGGAGACGTTTTAATCTAAGTATGATTTATTGATAAAGAATATTATTAATTTTAGGTTCGAATATTATTGATTATAGGTTCTAAGTAGCGTTGGAATTATTAGGATTTCGATCACTTGGACTATTAAACATTTGGCTTGAGGTAGGAGAACTTGCACAATGTATCGCCCTCTTTGATTAAATACAAATAAATTTGATTTTTATTCCAATTTTATGAGCTAATGGTTTATGGATAAAAGGGGCGAAGTAAAATTTTTTATACATAGTTTTTAATTTGCAAAGTCTTGGTAAAACATTTTACAAATTCATATTACCTTGAATTGCTAAAATTACAACAAATTGTCACTTTTTTTAAGCCTTATCCACTTCGTGTCCAAAATTTCAAAATAAAATTTGAAAAAATGGTCACGAGAATGAAAATCTACTTATTGGCCAGGAGATTATATTAGAAATAAACAATAATTTGGAGGGCCATTGATATAAATTTTTTAAAAACAAATTACTTTATATTCAAATAAATATATAAGCAATTTTCAATCTTTGGGGGTGATAGGGCCCCCCCAAGAGGTACATAGTTCCGCCCCTGAGTGTTGACATTCAATTGATCGAAAACCAAGTCAAAGGCATCCATTTTCCTTTTTATTGTTCCACTTACTACAAGCCTTTCATGTTTTTCATGACATGCTTTATTTTATTTTTATTTTTTTGTTACCTTGTTTCGATTAAAGGGGAACATGATGAATGATTAGTATTTTAATCGGATTCTTTACTTTTCGAAACTATTCTAAATTTTTGTATGGCCTTTTTTAATTGTTTTTTAAAAAAAAAAAAAATTTACGTACTTTTTAAAGTGGTCGATCTTTGTAGGAGGGGGAATGATATATAATAAGCCCTTAGCAAAAACAAAGTGGCCAATCCTTGTGGGAGGTGGAGTTATATATAATAAGGGCAGGGAGGAGTAATATATAATAAGCCCTCAGCAAAAACAAAGTGGTAAATCTTTGTGGGAGGGGGAGTAATATATAATTTTTTTTAGACAAGACTTAGTATTTTTTTAAAGATTTCAATCAGGGACTAATCACTATTCACGGGGGAAGGGAACCGTTAATCAGGGGGTCTTTTAACCAAGGCATCGAGACTAATAAATAATCTTTTTGGCACGCGTTTTATTATCTTGAACGGTAGATGCCGTTAATGCCTCCCGGTTTTGACTCAAAATGGCGCCTTTTTTTGTGCTGCATTGAAGCTCACCCGTTGCCTCCCTAGAGCAGGCCACGTGGCGCGCATAGGATAAAAGCAGCCTACAGCAACAAATCCGAACGCATATAAATGCATGGAGCTGGTGCATAAGTTATCCCAAGTCCCAAAAGCCACTCCACAGCATGGCTGCCACTAAATCTTGCGAAAAGACCATTGTTAGGCGATCTGGAAACTACAAACCTCCCATTTGGGACTATAATTTTATGGAGTCACTGAGAAGTGACTATATGGTTGTTATAATTTTTTATATTATTACTATTATTATTATTTTTTATTTTTTTTTATATAATTATCATTATTGGTATTGATGGATGTTTTTGCCTAATGAAAGTACGTTTTAATTTTGTAGGGGGAAACATACAAGGGACGAGCCAATAAGCTGAAAGGAGATGTGAGAATGATGCTTGATAAAGTGGTGGAGCCTTTGGATCAACTCGAGCTAATCCATATCTTGCAGAGGCTGGGATTGTCTTATCACTTCGTCGAGGAAATAAAGGAAATATTGAAGGGCATATACAGCAAGAACAACAAAAATGATCAATATTGGAAGAAAGACAATCTACATGCTGTGGCTCTTGAGTTTAGACTCCTAAGACAACATGGGTATAATGTGCCACAAGGTACTTGAAGGAATGTATCATATTTATTTCCTTTTTTTTTTTTTTTTCAAAAATAATATTGGATATTGATATTTGTTTTAATGTACTTATAATCCACATACATCACAATTAATTAATGGATATTCTGCATTCGATCTCAACTGCAGCGGTTTTCAATAATTTCAAGGATGAGAAGGGGAATTTCAAGGCATACCTTTGCGAGGACACCAAGGGAATGCTATCTTTGTATGAAGCTTCATACCTTTCGCAGGAAGGTGAAACTATGTTGGATGAGGCTAGACATTTCACAGCCATACATCTCAACAAATACAAGCTCAAAGAAAATGGAGATGGTGGAACTCTTGCCGTGCTAGTGAGCCATGCCTTGGAGCTCCCAATACACTGGAGGATGCCGAGGTTAGAGGCGAGGTGGTTCATAGACGTATACGAGAGACAACAAGACATGAATCCAATCCTGCTTGAGTTTGCTAAACTGGATTTTAACATGGTGCAAGCAACCCACCAGGAAGACCTAAAACATATGTCCAGGTAATTAATTAAAAGCATACAAATTCCTATATATTCATGATTAAGCCCAAACATAAGTCACAACGAAGTGATCGATAAGTTATATCATAAAACTGATAATTCATATCTTCCTCCGTATTTAATTTAATTGGGTGATATAAAGGTGGTGGAGGAGTATAGGTCTTGGAGAAAAGTTGAGCTTTGCCAGGGACAGGTTAATGGAGGCTTTCCTTTGGACTGTGGGACTGATATTTGAACCTCAGTTCGGATATTGTAGGAGAATGTCCACAAAGACTAATTTACTAATAACAGCAATTGATGATGTTTATGATGTATACGGTACCTTGGATGAGCTCGAGATCTTTACCGATGTCATTGACAGGTAATTAGTGGCAATAATTTCATATAGACTAATATTTGATAGATATAAAGAGGTACGTTGAATATTTTGTTCATACTTCTCAGTTGGGATATCAATGCAATGGACCAACTTCCAGACTACATGAAGATATGTTTCCTAGCAAACTTTAACACTGTCAATGAAATGGGTTATGACACTCTTAAGGAGCAAGGTTGCTTCACCATTCCATATCTGAAGAAAGGGGTATTGATTTGATTTGATTTATTTTTCAACTCTTGTATGTTCTAATCACTTTCAACTAATTAAACTATTAACTATCAACAACTTCTCAGCAGACTGCATGTAGTCTTAATTATTAATTAATGTCTAATTCATTTTAATATTCCAAATGTTGCAGTGGGTAGATTTGTCTAAATCTTACTTACTAGAGGCCAAGTGGTACCACAGCGGATATGTACCAACCCTACAAGAATACATTGACAATGCTTGGATTTCAATTGGAGGCCCTACATCACTAATGCAAGATTATTTTTTTGTTACAAATCCGATAACAAAGGAGGCCCTGGAATGCTTCAAGGAATATCCTGATATAATCCGTTGGTCATCAATGATTGTACGATTTGCGGATGATATGGGGACATCGACGGTGTGCATGCTACACTCTCTACTTTCCTAGTGTTGGCTTAATAGGGTAGCAATTAAGGCTTAGGTCCCAGTTCCTAAGGCTCAACCCATTTACTAAAATGCCCTTGCACAAAAGGCAACGTTAAAATTCTGACCATAAGCTCCATTCTTTTTCTTTTTCTTTTTTTTTTTTTTTTTAAAGAAAAGAGGAAAAGCATCAAAAAACTACCCACAATCCCATAGAGGCCTCATTTACAATTTCGATCAACCTAACATGATTTTTTTTTTTCCTGATCCTTTCCATTTTTCTTGATGTAGGATGAGTTGAAAAGAGGAGATGTTCCTAAATCAATCCAATGTTACATGCACGAAACAGGTGCTTCTGAAGAAGAGGCTCGTGATCACGTAAGGTGTTTGATTGACGAGACATGGAAGAAAATGAATGAATTTCGAATGAGGAGTTCTCCCTTCTCTGAGACTTTTATTGAAATTGCAATGAACCTTGCAAGGATGGCTCAGTGCATGTACCAACATGGAGATGGGCATGGTGTTCCAGATCGTGAGACAAAGGAACGCGTTTTATCATTATTCATTGAGCCCATTCCACTTACATAGTGAGATCAATCAAAATGCAATATTTGAACCTCAATTTTTATTAGCTGTTCTATTTTTATTTTTATAGTATCGTCTCATTATAAAAAAAAATATATAAATAAAAAAATAAATCCTACCTAGCTAGAATGTGCCTAAATCTATCTTGTAATCGATGCCAAGTGGCTGAAAAATAATGGATGACTATGTTCCCTTAAATAGTACTGTCTAATATATATAGTCAAATTCTTGTAAGATTTTATCTCTTGACTATGAAGGCTGCAAATATGGTAACTTTAATAAGTCCTGACAATACTTATTTCAACGAAAATGCTATTCTACACATCTTAAACCATGCACTTCTTATTACCCATCTTATGTGTCGAAGGTATAGTATGAAAAAAGAAAATACTGACACATATATGGTGGGTGGTGAAAGTGAGGGGGAGTGCGCCCTTAAAATCGTCTAGGGAGGGATTTAGTTGAGGTACGCGTAAGCTGACTCAGACACCCGGACCATTTGACCAAAAAAAAAAAAAAAAAAAAAAAGAAAAAAAAAGTGAGTGGTTTAAGTGGGTGGCATAGGATTACCCTTATTTTAATTGGCTGATCGCTAATGTCAGTTTTGAAAGTATCTTGTAAATTGGCCACGTTACCCTCCAAAAGAGTAAAAAGGGTCAAAGCCATTATGGATTTGCCAATATTAATATTTAACCTTTTTAGTAGCCCTTACGTCATTTTTTCCTCATTTCTCCTTCTTAGATAGCCAAAAAAATTTATTTGAGTCGTGGTCCTGTGGAACCAATAATTTGGTCTGTTGGCAATGATGCCAGTCTTTTAATATTGTTTTATAAATTAATGATATCCATCATTTTATGGGGAAATTAGCGAAAAATCTATTTTTATAGGACTTATAGAGGCATAAGTCTATGCAACAAACTTATGCAGCCATAAGTCCACTTTTAAGTAAAATGGGTTTACTTTTGTAACCGTGGTAAATGCATAAAGTCAAGTTTACCCTTAAGTGTTAATTTTTGTTTTCAAATTTTAAAATGACATAACTTTTGATTTAGATATCGATTTCCAATAAAATTTATATATTTGAAATATATTCGTCGAGCCTTTTGAAACAAGACCCATGATGAAAATAAAATTATGTATATAAAAAAAATAGTTACATTGATTACATATGTACATGTATCAGTTTTAAAATAAATAAACATGTAACTATTTTAATGTACGTGGATTCAATTTTGTACAATTTCCCATACAAAATTATTAAATTCATTAGATGTAACTATTGAATCAGTTAAATTGATGTGTTTGAAACTAAAAATTTGTAAGATTTAAATATTTTGTGACTAAAATTCAGTCACAATTGACTTAAAAGTAATTGTTTTCATGTAATTGTTTTTTTGTAGGTTCAGTACATACTTCAGTTACAAGTAGATGTTTGCCTAGATTTAATTGATTTTTTTTTTTTTTTTTGGGGGGAAAAATTAGGGAAAAGACTCATGATGAATATAAAATTATGTATAAAAAGATTTAAAAAAAAAAAAAAAAAACAGTTACATAGATTATATGTAACTTTCTAAGAGAAACCTTTTGCTACATAACATGAAGGGGTAATATCGTCTGGAAATATCTAAGAGAGACCTTTGGCTACATAAGATTTTATGACAGACTTATGGTTGCACAAGTCCAACTTTACATACTTATGGCCAAAGTCCCCTTATTTTATTCTATTTTTGAAAAGTACTATTTCACTTATTTTTCACCATCCATCGTATGTGTAAAAAGTGAATTGGTGAAAGATGTTACGTTTTTCCCAATATAAAAAATAAAAACTATCATATATGATAGGTGCTGAAAATAAGTCATTTAAGGTGAATGGGTTCAACCTAGCTAACTCATATCGAGTGAGTCCAAAGTAGGAATCAGTTGCTAAAGTCCATCACAAAAGTACAAGATCATTTAAATACATTCAAAATTGAGGGCATTTTGTAATTGCATGTCATTTCTCTCTTCAGCCACCTAATATATTTCTAACCAATAAATACGATGATACTTATACTATTATTATTCTGAGCATATATGGATCCTCTCTAGGACATGATCTGTGGAATCTGGACCATTCATGATGTGTGAGACAAAAAGAGTGCTCAATCGATGGGTTCAGCAATTAAACCTTTAGAAAAATCGTGACTCTATTCCTTAGCAGAAGGGTTCAATTGAGATTCAACTTCATAAAAAAGGTTAGAGATGCCTTGTGAGACTATCGATTCCTCTGTTCATAAAAACGTAATGGAGAGAGAAAGAGCTTTTAACAAGATTGGTGGTGATGATGGGAATGCGAATTGACGAAATGGGTTTTGTGGCATTGGTTTGAAGAGATGCCAAGGCTAACAAAGTATTAAGGAAGACTAATCTCTCTTAAATTGAGAGTTGGCTGGTACTGCATATATATAGAACATTCTCCAACGGTACAATATCTTTACATGGAAAGTCAACTATTCTAAGCACAATTTATGCAATTAAATATTTACAAGACCAATCCTATATGTATTCAAGGCATGAGTCATGTGATTGTGTCTGGTAAGATTTCCTGCATCCACATGAGTTTGATTTGGTGTTGCATGTCTCACAATAATTGCTATGCACCATTTGTGATAGACTAAAGTCTTCATTACTCCGCCTCATACCAGACTGGGGGTATGGCCACAGACCGAGTTTGGTATGTAGATCTCAAAAAACGTCTCGTGGAGGAGGCTTGGTAAAGATGTCGGCAAGTTGTTGATGAGATGAAACAAATCGAGTAATTAATGAGCCAAGAGCCGCTTTTTCGCGTACAAAATGATAATCCAATTCAATGTGTTTAGTCCGTGCATAAAAGACCGGATTCACAGTCATGTATAGAGCACTAATACTGTCACAAAATAAGGCCGTCGGGTTAGATAAAGAAACTCCATGATCACGAAGCAAAAAGGATTGCCATGTTAATTCAGTAGCGAAAGAAGCCATAGCCTGGTATTCTGCCTTTGTACTAGAACGTACAATAGTTAGTTGTTTCTTAGCACTCCAAGATAAACAATTACAACCAAGAAATGTGCAAAACCCAGTAGTGGATCGTCTAGTAGTTGGGCAACTAGCCTAATCGGCATCGGAGAAAGCATAGAGATCTAGTGAACTATTATGAAGAATACGAAAACCCAACTCCATAGTACCCTTTACGTAGCGCAAGATACGTTTCAATGCGATGGTGGGCTGATGCATATGTTGACATATGGTATTGAAGGCAAAGGAAAGGTCAGGTCTAGTCATCGTCAAATATTATAAAGCTCCTGCAAGGCTTCGATAATGAGATGGATCAGCATATAAGTTTTCATTAGACACTTGAGTGGACTTGGTTGCCATTAGTGTAGCAATTGGTTTACACGATTCCATTCCGGCATAGTGTAAGAGATCACGAGCATATTTGACTTGTGAAAGAAAGAGACCTCCAACAAAAGGACGAACTTCAATGCCTAAAAATAGTGAATGGGACTAAGATCTTTCATAGCAAAGTTTTGACTCAAGGTTCCTACTAATGAGTCTAGCAAGCTAAGTGAATCACCTGTCAAAATATTATCATCTACATAAAGTAATAAAATAAGAATACCATTAGTTGCTTTGTTAACAAAAAGAGATGAATCCGCTGAGCTACAAAGAAAACCAAGACCCAATAAAAATGAGCTAAATTTATCAAACCAAGCCCGAGGTGCTTGTTTGAGCCCATATAAAGCTTGCTTCAATCGACAAACATGAGTTGGTCTAGTAGCATCCACAAATCCCGACGATTGTTCCATAAAAACTGATTCATTGAGATCACCATGTAAGAAAGTATTTTTAACATCCAATTGTTTAATGGGCCACCCATAAACCATGGCAATAGTAAGAACTGTACGAATAGTGCCTGGTTTAATGACCGGACTGAAAGTTTCAAGAAAATCAATACCCTCTTATTGTGCGTAGCCTTTAGCCACAAGTCGGGCTTTGAGACGTTCCAAACTACCATAAGATTGGAGCTTAGTCTTGAAAACCCAACGACATCCCACAATGTTCATATAGAGTGCCTTGAGTTCTTCTTGCATAGCTGCTAGCCACCTCGAATGCTTCAAGGCTGAACGAATTTTTTTGGGTTCACAAGGAATGGAAGGATGATTTGAAGAAGTAAGGGCATATTTGGGATTTGGTTTGATAACACCACTTTTAGCACAGGTAATCATAAGGTAACGGTTAGAAGGAGGTGGAGAATTATGAATTAGAGATTCACTAGACTCATGGGAGGAAACACATGTGGTAGGGTGCAAGAGTGGGCACAAAGGTTCAAGACAAGAAGGGGATGTGGAAGATGGATTTATAAGAGCTAGTGGGTGGGACCCTTGGGTTTGAATGAGTTGTTCCATAGGATTTATGTGGTCAATACAAGGAACTGAATCATTTGTAGGAGGGGAAAGAGGTGCAATACAAACCTGGGAAGCATTAGAATTTTGAGTGGCATCAGTCGTGTTATCAATGTCCAGAGGAGTAGGGGTTGGCTGGGAGGGGTATAAACCGTTGCTATTGGACATCATGGTTAGGGGAACTATTTTAGTATGATTAGGACATTCATCCTCACTGTTATGAGTTGCAATTTCATTCCAATTACTAAATGTTGAAATTTCTCCATCATTTTGTGCCACAAATAAATCTCCAGGGTTTTTATAAGGAAGTAAAGTTTCATGAAGCACAACATGGCGAGAAATATAAACACACCCAGTTAGAGGATAAAGGTACTTGTACCCCTTATACTTTTCACTGTAGCCCAAGAAAACACATGGCAAGGATCGAGGATCAAATTTATTTGCAGCATAATTGCGTAGGCATGGAAAACATCGACTGCCAAAAACTCGTAAATTAGAATAATCTGGATCTTTACCATATAATAAATAAAAAGGGCACTTCATTTTCAGTTTCTCAGATGGGGTACGATTGATGAGAAAAATTGATGTAAGAAAAGCTTCCACCCAATATTTTTTAGGTAAACCAACATGAAAAAGTAATGCTAAACCATGTTCGGCAACATGTCGATGTTTTCTTTCAGCAACTCCATTTTGTTCGAGTGTTCTCAGACATGAAGAGTGATGAATCATACCATTATTAGATAAGTAATTTAAAAATTCATTTTTTGAAAATTCACCTTCACCATCAGATTGAAATTTTTTTATTTGCTTTGAGAATTAACGATACACCATTTTGGTAAAATCTATAAAGCATCGAGTAAAATATGATTTTTGTCTCAGTGGATAAATCCAAGTATACCAAGTAAAATCATTCACAAATAAAGCAAAGTATCGAAAATGTTGAACTGAGCGAACTGGGGCTGGCCCCTACAAATCACAATGGATTTTATCAAATGGTTCCAAAGACACACTTTGAGAAACAAGAAAAGGCAACTTTGAACTTTTACTCATTTCACAACTAGTGCAAATAAAAGGTTTCTTATTCCAATCTTGAACTTTTATAAAGTTCTTATTAATAAGAAAACTCACAACCTTAGCTTGTGGATGACCAAATCTTTGATGCCAAATTTCTTTAGAAGTTGAATGAAATCTGGTAGAGAAAAATGCTTCCTCCCCAACATCAGTCATCGCATAAAGATCACCTTTCCTACTCCCTCTGGCCATTATTTGTTTCGTCCTTAGATCCTTAATAACAAAACCATGTGATCAGAACTTAAAATAACATGGATAATCTGAGGTGAGTTGAGATACAGATATCAAATTTTTTTTCACATTGGGGACAACTAAGACATCATTCAATTTAATATGATTATGCTTTGTAGAAAGATAGGTATCACCTACATGAGTAATTTTCAATTTTTCTCCATTTCCTACCATAACACAATCACTACTAGTATAAGGAGTAAGATTTTGGAGTTTACCTTTGTTACCTGTCATGTGAGATGTTGGTCCAGTGTCAGGAAGCCAATCATTCTCTTGAGGACGGTCTGAAATGGTTAAAGCGGCCAAGGCTTTTGGTGCATCATTTGGTTGGAATGCATGATTAAACTGGTTGAAACAGTGAAGATCATCATGCTTGGGTTTTTTTGCAAATCTGACACATAATGGTGTCATTAGAGGCTTGAGAGTTTTGAGATTTGTGGGCTTGAGTGCCAGATCTATGGGCATTTTGATAATTTGGACTGCTATAATTGTTAGAAAATTTTCTTGAACCACTTTGAAAACCTGTTAGAGCAAATCCCTTACCTTTGGAAGAGAAACCTTGATTGGGGCCATTGTATCTATCGCCATTCTTATTGAAAGACTGATTTCCACTACTAGTATTTTGCCCAAAAAAGGCCATAGTAGGAGATATTTCCATGCTGAGTGTACTTTTATTGTGAAGTTCAAAACTTTGCAACAATAGTATGAGATCATTGAAACAGGGAATTGGTGGTTTTAACATGGAAGTTATAAATGTCTCATATTTTGGTCCAAGTCCATGAAGAAGTTTAATAACCTTAAAATTATCAGAAGCAGGCTTATCGATTGCACTTAACTCATCACAAATACCTTTGAAAAGTTAGAGATACTCTGATAAAGTTCGAGTGTCCTCACTCAAGTCTTGAAGCCGTTGTGTCAAATCGAACTCTCGTGTGTGAGAATTTTGGGCGAAAGAAGTAGAGAGTGCATCCCATACATCTCGTGCCGTCACGAGTCCAACTGCCAACCCTAATACTTCTTCGGACAATATGCTGGTAATCCAAGCTTTAACAAGTCTGTCCGTTTTAGTCCAAGCATGAAAATCTGGGTTGGGAATCATTCCCTTCCCCTCACCAAATTCAATTTCACGGTTGGGTGCGGATTCATCTCTATTGTTAAAGCCCACAACATCTTGGCTTTCAATCAAGCAGAATATTTGAGTCTTCCACAGAAGATAATTAGTTTGAGTCAAACGAAGCGCAACAAAATTCGCAACGTTGATATAAGAAGGATATAGGTTCTGAGTATTGGTAACTGAGGATGATGAGGTAGCTATTGAAAAACATAGAAGAAAATTGAAAAACAGAGAGGAAAATAAAAATGTTGGAGTGCGTTCCTTCTCTTATGGCTCTGATACCATAACAAAGTATTAAGGAAGACCAATCTCTCTTAAATTGGGAGTTGGCTGGTGCTACATATATATAGAACATTCTCCAACAGTACAATATCTTTACATGGAAAGTCAACTATTCTAAGCATAATTTATGCAATTAAATATTTACAAGACCAATCCTATATGTATTCAAGGCATGAGTCATGTGATTGTGTTTAGTAAGATTTCCTGCATCCACATGAGTTTGATTTGGTGTTGCATGTCTCACAATAATTGCTATGCACCTTTTGTGGTAGACTAAAGTCTTCATTAAAGGTAGCCTCAGCTTCAACACAGGTTTGTTGCAAGAGCTTATCATTATGTGAGCAGATCTTCCTCACTATCTTGATAGCCTTGGGATTCCAACCACAACAATATATAATACCATGATCTTCATAGATACTTTCCCATCTAGCTAGTCCAATGTTGATCATGCGAGGATATAGATGCCTTTCAGTTAAATGGAGTTTGATAAGAGCCTCCATTATGTCCATGTAGCTAGAATTGGAGAGAGAGAGAGAGAGAAGATGTGTAGAGAGAGAAAGTTTTGGTTTGTGGGAATTAAAATTGTGAGGATGTGTGGTGTCTATTTATTGGAAGTGTTTTGAAGCGTTGTGCGGTTGCAACGATTGGATATTTCAAATTGAAAATAATCTTTTATGGGAAATAGTTCATAATACATGTACCCAGCAAAAAAGAAGAAGTCATAATAGGGTAGTTATTCAGAAAAATATCGAGAATATTTTAGACAAATATCTATAAAAAATTTATGAGTAAATAAAGCAGTAAAATTTAACTTAATAAGAAAGATGTACTGTTATTTCATAATTATTTGGAATAATTCAAGAATTTTAAAAACAATTCAAGAATTATTCATAATATTGGATTATTCAAGAATAATTTGAGAATTATTGAAATACACGGGATAAATTCAGGTTTCATTCATTAATTAAAAAGAATCCAGAAATTTATTTGAAAAGTTTGGTAATAATTTGAGAATTTTGTTATTGTGATTTTGCTAGTTTAATATCATGCAAGACATAAATACTTGGAGAATTCTATGTTATCCTCACCAAAAAACAAAAACAAAAAAAGGGCATCATACCCCAAGTGGTATGTGCATTATGAGACGAATTGCTTCTAAACTATTAATTCATCAAATTGAACCTATAAATAGACTTTATACAGTAATATGAACTCAAAAGAACAACTCGGGGATGATTTCAAAGCCAAACGAAAAATATACAACCTAAAAGACGAAAATGCCCTCAAAATAACAAAATCTCTTATTGACTATCGAAATTAACTCCAAATCAATCCATAATTCATACACATGATCTTTGATGCCATAAAAACACAATGTAAAATACTAGACTCAAAAATGAAACAAAAACCTACATAAAATGATGATTACTAACAAAGGTGACAAAAATGGGATGTGACGACAAACACCTTCATCTTTTTTCTCACGATGTTCGGATATTCAACAATCTAAATCATTTGCTTTGTTTTGAAGACAAGGCAACCAAGTGCACTCCTAAAGCCACCACCAGGTGATGTTGGGTTCAAACAGTAGATTACATCCCATTCTCCGAATATGAGTGAGCATGTTACTAGTTTTTTAACATAATATTTCTACAATTCTTGAGCCAATTCAACAACCTTTTTGTGTTGTTCATTGGTTAGCGAAACTCCTTAGGCCATGTTTGTTTGGTGGGAATGGAATGGATGGAATGGAATCTCATTCCAATTCATTCAAAACAAGTTGTTTGGATGAGGTAGTTAAATGGGAATGAAATCAAACAATAGCAGTGAATTATAATGATATTCATTTCGGAAAGTTTATTTTAATCTCATTCCATTCCAGACTATTTTGAGTATGGAATTAGATTCCATTCCTACCCATTCCATTCCAACTAAACAAACATGGCCTTAGTCTATTTATGTTACCTTGGAAAGAATATTAATGGAGGAGACAAGGTAATCGGAATTGGTGTGAACCTCGGCCAGTGTTGCAATGTAGACGAAGATCTTTTAGATATTGGATATTAGATGTATGGGCCTTATTAATAGAACTTTAGCATCGTTGTTGTCTTCTTCTTCTTCTGCTTCTTTCTTTTTTCTTTTTTTCTTTATTTATTATTATTATTGTAAATTTTGCTCACACATATGGTTTATGCCTTTATGGTGCTGTTTTTTTTTTTTTTAATATTTTATTTATTATATATTATCAACAAAACAGAATTTTGTTAATGTAATTGGAGCGATACAAACAGAGCAACAAGAAATGTATGACATAAAAAGCCAAAATCACCCAAACTCCAAACTAACAAACCACAATGCCATAGCTATGACAATCCACAATGCTACCACAGAAATTCACAAAACTGAGCAACAAAAATATCATAAAATTTTACAGAAAAAACAACAGGCCTAAACCAGATAAACAGCCCAAGACTCGCCTCAGAAATACAAAACAATCCATACTAGAATAACACCACCTACAGCCCCTCGACCGCAGCACAACTTCTCATTAAGCCCATCAGCAATTATCAAACCTATAGGGATGACCATCAATATGCACCACTACATCCACAAAACCGAAATACCAAGATCACAACCGAAACCCAGCACCAAATTCCAACACAAAATCCACAGCACTGATTCCCAAAGGTAAATAGAAAGCATTACATCCTCCAACTACAGCCACCCATATGACAACCAAACAAAAACCAAAGGGAAATAGGACCAAATCCTTCACCAACTTGAATCAGCAATGCAACACCAACGATAACAGCACCCCAAAGCTCAAAGGTAAACCATAAGCAAAACTTCCTCAATCACCCCTACCTCATTATAGAGAAGAAACAAAGCCTATCTTCTATACCCAAAACCTTCACTCTGTTCCAATAAAAAGCTACAAACCCAACACCAATCAAAGAAACAAACATGAATACCAAAAGCAGCAAGATACTACCAACAAGTAATCATAGCCAAGCAATAAAAGGGACCAATCTGCCAACGCCGTCCTTGGCTAACCAGTTTGCCATGCAATTAACTTCCCTGAACTCATGACTGATTACCACATTCCGCAAATGATTGATGAGGGAGAAAATTTCATTTAGAACAAAATTAAATTTCCATACTCTGGCGTGGTCATTGATCGATGAAACAACAAGAGCAGAATCTGATTCAATAAGAAGATTTTTAGAAGAAGCCCAAACAGAGGAGGAAAAGAGCCGAAGAGCCTCTCTGACTGCTAATAATTTTGCAAAATTGGAATCCACAATGCCAACAGGAATAGAGAACAAGCAGGTAACACATCCACTGTCATCACGAAGAACTCCACCAATTCCACCAGGCCCCAACTTCCCTTTGGCTGAACCATCAACATTGAATTTTAATGTGGCGGATGGAGGAGGTTTCCATAGAGTGGGACGCTTAGGCCTCTAACTTTCTGGATCGAATTAAAGGCTCTAACGCCATCAATAAAAGTTAAAAAATCAACAATAGAATAGCCTAGCTCTGATCTAAGTGGTTTAACCCAAATAGCAGTTCTTCTTTTAGCCAATTCTACCACATCTTCCCAATTATCACGAACATTATTGAACACCAAATTATTCCTTGCCAGCCAAATAGACCAAACAACAACAAAGAATAAAGTATCCCATATAATCTTATACACCCCCCCCTCCCCTCTTCCAAGTGATAAAACAACCAATAAAGAGATCTTTTAATGAGCAAGGGCAGCACCACGACCATCCCCACCATTGAAGACAAGAAGACCAAATCAGCCAGGACCCATTGCAATGTATAAAAACGTGATCAATTTCTTTCTCAAACGAACTGCAGAAGGGACAAAGAATATCTGCAGAAGGGGGAAGCACATTACGCAAATGGAGTTGAACTTTTGATGGGATCTTACCTTTAATAGCCATCCAGCAGAAAACCTCCACTTTAGAAGGAACTAAACCTTTCCAAACAAGGCTGGAAGCATCATTAGAAGAAGGGGAGGATCTGTCCACTATAGCATGATAACAGTATTTTACAGAATATAAACTAGAAGGAGAGAATTTCCATATAAATTTGTCAGCAAGATGTTCACACAGCCTAACATCATCTAACTTTCTTTGTAGCATTGTAGAAGTTCTGATTCACGAGTAAACAACGGCCTTCTAAAAGAAATGTCCCACACCCAAGAGTGCCCAATCCATGAGCCCAAATCCTGGACTTTAGAATTTTTATTTACAGCAAGGCTAAAAAGTCTTGGGAAGGCTTCTTTAAATGAAATATCAGAAGCCCACTGGTCTAACTAGAACCTAGCCATTCCTCCAATACCAATCAAAATTCCCACACCATCTCCTTTATGGTGTTGTTGGCTGCACGGGAATATTTTCCATCTTATGGTTTAAATGTCCAGCCCATATATGCATGCATGCTGATCGATTTGGCACAATTGGTCATTTGGTCTCTTAGTGTGTGCCATTGCGTAATAATTGCAATTGGATGAAACGGCGGAAAATATTTATCCCCAAAAAAAATGAAAAGGAAAGGAAAAGGCGGAAAATCTCTTTACTTCTGTCACTCGTGATCAATAATTTCGTCTCTTTTAGTGAAAGATCAACATTATGATAATAATTTCGTCTTCGAAATATGGTTGCTTAAAGCCTAGCATTTAGACAAAATAAAAAATATCCAACATATATAAGTTTTTATATAAATTCTTACACAAGTTTTTAGATAAAATATTTCCGACTCATATTTTATGAAACCTACTGTTGGATTAGATAATTTTCATAGGTCATGCATGCAAAAAAAATAAAAAATATATCAATTTAATCCGAAACTTGTTGCCACTTGATCCGAAAACTTATTTTTTAATACTAAAAATCTTATATTTATAAATGAAGCGGCTCTTAATCTCGGATCAACTTGATTTTTGGTATGCATGACTTATGTAGAAAGACTATCTAATCCAATAATTGATAGTCGAAAATAGATTATCTAAAAGCTTGTGTACGTTAATTTGACTCAAAATTGAAATGCACACAATTTGTTGCTAAAGTAAATAACAGTTGTTCTCTATAAGGTAACTTTAATAAGTCTTGAAAATATTTATTTCAACGAAAATGCTATTCTGCACATCTTAAACCATGCACTTCTTATTACCCATCTTACGTGTTGAAGGTATAGTATGAAAAAAGAAAATATTGACACATCTAGGGAGGGTGGTAAAAGTGAGTAAGAGAGTGTGCCTTTAAAATCGCCTAGAGAGGGATTTAGTTGAGGTACACTCAAACTAACTTGGATACCCTGACCATCTGACCAAAAAAAAAAAAAAAAAGGTGAGTGGTTTAAGTGGGTGGCAAAGGATTACTCTTATTTTAATTGGCTGACCGCTAATGTCAGTGATGAAAGTATCTTGTAAATTGGCCACGCTACCCTCCAGAAGAGGGTCAAAGCCATTATGGATTTGCCAATATTAATATTTAACCTTTTTAGCAGCCCTCATGTCATTTTTTCCTCATTTCTCCTTCTTAGATGGCCAAAAAAATTTATTTGAGTTGTGGTCCCGTAGAACCAATAATTTGGTCTGTTGGCAATGATGCCAGCCTTTTAATATTGTTTTATAAATTAATGATATCCATTATTTTATTCTATTTTTGAAAAATACTATTTTACTTATTTTTCACCGTCCACCATATGTGTAAAAAGTGAATTGGTGAAAGATGTTATGTTTCCCCCCCCCCCCCCCAAAAAAAAAAAGGTACCATCATATATGATGATAGGTGGTGAAATTAACTGATGTAAGGTGAATGGGTTCAACCTAGCTAACTCATATCGGGTGAGTCCAAAGTAGGAATCAGTTGCTAAAGTCCATCACAAAAGTATAAGATCATTTAAATACATTCAAAATTGAGGGCATTTTGTAATTGCATGTCATTTCTCTCTTCAGCCACCTCATATATTTCTAACCAATAAATACAATGATACTTATACTATTATTATTTTGAGCATATATGGATCCTCTCTAGGACATGATATGTGGAATCTGGACCGTTCATGATGTGTGAGACAAAAAGAGTGCTCGATCGATGGGTTCAGCAATTAAACCTTCAGAAAAATCGTGACTCCAATCCTTAGTAGAAGGGTTGAATTGAGATTCAACTTCATAAAAAAGGTTAGAGATGCCTTGTGAGACTGTCGATCTCTCTGTTCATAAAAATGTAATGTAGAGAGAAAGAGATATTAACAAGATTGGCGGTGATGATGGGAATGCGAATTGACGAAATGGGTTTGGTGGCACTGGTTTGAAGAGATGCCAAGGCAACCTCAACTTCAACACTGGCTTGTTGCAAGAGCTTATCATCATGTGAGCAGATCATCCTCATTGTCTTGAATATGAGGAAATAAAAGATGCACCAACAGATTAAACTCAGCACATAACAATAGACTCTAAGGTTACTCTAGACAAAGACTTGACTGGAGTGGGTTCATCATGATTCATGTCTCTCATTCCAAGTCCATATAGCAGTCCTTCTATCTATAAAGGTAATGAGCTCATCAACAACAGACATTTCAATGCCCTACATTCTCTACTTAGTTTTCAATCCCAATTATCTTCTTTTTTTTCACAAGTAATGGTTCAATTTCATTGAAACTAGTTCGAGCCCAAATGAGGAGCATGCCCTAATTTCGTTATCTTCCATGTCCAATTAAAGCCATTTCTTTAGGGAGCGGCTAATGCAACCCCACAAAACCTTAAGTTGCCCCACCCTGTTATCTCCACCCCAAAAAAATATAAACCCACCCCCCAAAAAGTCTAACCTACCCCTCTTTCAAATAACCCTAACCCCTCACCCACCCCACTCCCCCCAACAGCCCCGTTCCGGCGACGGCGAGGAAGACGAAGACCGGCGATGGCAACGGCGAGGACGGCGACGGTGACGTCTTCTTCTCCTCTTCTTTCTTTCTTTCTTTCTTTCTTTCTTTCCTCCTCTTGTTGGTCAGATCTGTGCGTTTTCCGGCGAGGGAGGGTTTTTTTTTTTTCAAAACCTCCATTTTTTCCGGCAAGGGAGGTCAGATTTGGGAAGGAAAGAAAAAAAAAGCAGAGAAGAAGAGGGAAGAGGAGGAAGGGAGAAGAGGGGTGCAGGGTTCCGGCGAGGGGTGCGGGGTTCCGGCGAGGGAGGTTTTGTTTTCAAAACCTCCATTTTTTCTTGCGAGGGGTGCGGGAGAGTGGTTCTGGGAAGGAAAGAAAGAAAAAAAAAAAGGGCAGAGAAGAAGGAGGAAGAAGAGGGGTGCGGGTTTCCAGCGAGGGGTGCGGGGTTCCGGCGAGGGAGGTTTTGTTCTCAAGACCTCCATTTTTTCCGGCGAGGGGTGCGGGAGAGTGGTTCTGGGAAGGAAAGAAAAAAGAAAAAAAAAAGGCAGAGAAGAAGAGGGAAGAGGGGGAAGGAAGAAGAGGGGTGCGGGGTTCCGGCGAGGGGTGGGTGCCGGAGAGAGTCGCCGGTGAGGAGGGGTGCGGGAGAGGGGATGGATGAGGGTTAAGCCCTTTTTGGTAATTTTCCATAATAATTTTTTTAATTAAAAAAAAAATGGGGGCAACTTAACCCTTTCGGGGGTTGCAATAGCCGTTCCCATTTCTTTATCATCATATGGCCCTCATCGTGTTCATTAATTCATCAAAAAGCCCACATGTGATTGGTCAACAAAATCCATTAACTTTTAAACTTAAGCCCTTTACAATTCACATACCTACTATTAATTGAATCCAAACCCATATATACACATTTTTTTCCTTTCTTTTTTTTTTTTTTTTGACTTGGATTCATTACACAATTTCTTTACAATCCTCACACTAATAGGGCTGAAATTCAAATGATATTGGATTTCAAATCTGTTACCAAAATTACCTCTCATGATTAGGTCTATTGAAATCCACATGCCGAGTGAGTTGGTTGCATGGTTTCAAAATAGGCTACGCTACAGTTTAAACCCTCTGTATTTAAGCCCAATAATTTGTTTCATCTTTCAACTGGTTCTAGTCCCGTCACATTTTTTATCTTTGAATTTTATTTATTTATTTATTTATTTTTTTGTTTTGACAGCCCAACCCATTTGCAAAACTATTTACTGAAGTCTTCCCCACTCAACCCATCACTCCCATACTGCAAGCCCTCGTTGGGCTAAGCATTGCCCCACAAGAGACCACGTACCCGAGGCCCAAAGCCTACAAAACTACCGTATTACCCCCACATGGGTAACAGGCCTACGTTTGTGTTAGTCCAAGGTGGACCAATGTGAATAACTGTGCTCATACGGGTCAGCTAAAATGGCTCTGGGTCGGAATCCAAAGACTCCACAGGTGTCCTAGCCTCTCGCACAAGTGTGAATAGAATTCTACATGCAAAGACGGTTCAAATTTATCATTCTTCACTGAAGAAAACAGGGCCCATCACCTACACAGTTGGTGTCAAATCATTTTCACATTTTAAACTGTTAATTATGAAGATCTCTGCCAAATCCAGCTTTGATGGCCCTGTGTAGGATGATGAATTTTAGAAGAAAATTATACATAGAACATAATTGGAACAGTTTATTTTTCACGGGGCATCCAAACATGTCCTAAATAAATGTTTTCCTAATAATCTAATATATTAGAATTCTAATGTTTTTGTCTGATCGGCTAGTATGGTCGAACAATTTTTATCTGGATCTCATAGGGACCGTTGTTGATGCTGCAAACAAGGTAATTTTTATTTATTTATTTATTACATAAGAGTTTTTAACATAAGCTACTAGTGTGCATTCCATGACTATAAGCCTCATGCCCTCATTCTTATGAGAGGCAGATGGAGAGAAAATGTTTCCCCTGAAAATTTGACCATGCTTCGAATCTGAAACACCCGACTTATCGAATACTACACCAAATTTGAAATGGAATTCTTTTCTTTGGTCCTCTCCACAAGACACTATTCTAGTGGGAGGTTCTCAGTTTGGGACTTTAGTTGAGCAATTGGAAATAGGAATGAATGGCTGAGGAAATGATAACTTTGTCTTCATTTAAAAAATACTTTGGTGAAATGCTGAACTAGATTGCATAAGCACCACCTTGTTGGTTCTCCATTTACTACTTGCTGGCATGGTGTAATACTTTTGTAAAGTTCCAATGGTTAAAGAACGTATTGCGCTGATCAAGTTGTAAAGAAACTTGACGATATGTTTTGTGAATATTGCTCATCGACAAGCCAATAGATGAAGGCTCATTTTGTCCATTGAGAAATTATTTCTTAGGGTGCAGATTTCCCTTATAGGTGATCCTTTTAATTAGAGATACATCTTGTCTCGGTGTTGTCATTTGACAAACATACATGATTGCAGGAAACAAATGGAAGCTTGTTAGATGGGAAGAAGGTCACTGTTGTTTTTGTTTTGGGTGAGCACTCCAGAGTCGGTATTTAGTTATAATTCATCCAACTAATCATGTATATAAGGTTTTGCTTGTACAAGTTCCTTGATTTCTCCATAAGGCATGAGTTTCTTCTTTACTTCTTGGATACCTATTCATTGTGTAATAGTTTTCCATATATGTATATTCTTATGAACAAGTTAATTTAAATCCTCCATAGCTGAAAACAAACTTGCACTAATTATACCAAAAAATATATTTACTAGGAGAGATTTCAAGAATTGTCCTGTGTTGATAAATCGCGGTTTATCTTTTAGCGAAAGACACATTGGGTTTCAAGAATTGTCCTGTGTTGATAAGTCGGAATAAAGTTTAAAAAACTTACCATTTAGGGAAATGAGCCCTTACTTTACCATAAGAGATGATGCAATTTGGATATTTTTCTATGGTTTATGTTTGGCACTGGATATATATGACATGGGAACTATTATACCCCCATGGATTTGAGTCGTGTGTTCTAATATACCACTAGTGGGCTTTATTAGTGCTTAAGTTAGAGAGGATTTCATATTTATTCTAAATTTTTTTAAAAATTTTTTTTTTTCTTTTGAAACATCATTATCACCTTTTCATTGTATTGCAATCTGATTTTTATTTGATTTTTCTAGATATTTTTATTCTTTGTTGAGTTTTTATCTCCTTGGTCATTAGATAGGCTTATCTTTGCATACAGATGGAAGTGTGGGTCAAGGCTCTCCATTTGATTGGTTTGTCTAGGCCAGGAATTGTGGCAATTTATTCTTTTATTTCTTTTGGATGCCTTTGAGGCTCTCTTATTTTATTTTAGCTTGTTATTGGAAGTCTCACTGAGAGTTCTTGTTTCAATTGGTTATATTATTATCAGATTCAACCTTTCTTAGTGCTAATCATTTTTAGATTATATCATTTCATATTATTAGTGAAGATTTTTTTTTTTTTTTTTTTTTTTGAACCGAGTGGAAGTTGTTTTGACCGATTTTGTTGATTGTGGATACTTTCATGGAATAAAAAAGATTTGTGTCGAAATAATTTTTCAGTTGTTATTTTGTAGAAAATTTGGTGTTATATTTTTCTTGCTGGGAAATGACTTGCTAAGTAACAAATGGAATCTTACTATTTTTAATATTTTCCTTTGGGCTTTAGTGTTTTTTATATTTGATGTTTTAAAACTTCAAATCAACCCTAAAAAATTTGGCCTAGGATTTGTGCCATATTGAACATCTTAAATGATTTTTATCTATGCTTGTTGCATTTGCACAATAGTATGGAGTCAAGGCAGAAGGTGGACACTCTTCCATTTAACCATATTGAAAATAATTTTTTTATTTTTCAGTAATAAATTTTGGATTTAGGTATTTGATTAAATGCTAATTTGCTTACACACTGCCTTGATAATTAAACCATGGTGTTTGATGGCCTACAGGACCATGATTCAGAACATGATAAAAGGAAGGAAAAATTGTTCCCACCAAGCTTCTCCAACGGACAAATGCAGGAAAGTGGTAACAACAAATTTCTTATCCCCGCAATGAAGAGAATCGTGCAGCATTTGAAGCTGTTGTAATTTGGGAAGTAGAGAGGTAGTTTTGGCAGAGTCGTTTTATATATTTTATGTGTATGCAGTTGGGTACGCAGCATTCAGGGCTTTCTCCAGGAATTATTTTGGAATTTGGGAAGTAATGGAGAAATATTGCTGATTTGTTGGGTAAAACTCAAGAATGTGTTTGAGTGGAAAAAGAATGCATACTAACATTTTGGAAATATTAAATGACTGCAATATTTTGGGTGGTAGTGATGTGCTTATTTGGGTTATCAAATGGCAGGCTGTCTTATTTTCCAGCAGTTGCTTTCAACGGTTTAGCTTACCTTGAGTTTACATGTAATAAGTGGGTTAGCTAAGGGGTAATGAGGTCATTTTACAAGCTTATATCTATACATACGGATCTGTCCACCAGAAGAGTAGTTTTTCCCGAAATTAATCATTCACAACAGCAATTGTAAGAGCTTAGGCTCAATTTCTCTCCAATAATCAATAGATCCTTTGAATTTCCTTCAATCTCTCTTTGTTTTTCTCATGTTCTAGCATTTTCTTAGCTAGATTGCTTGAGTGCACAAGGATTTCGATCCCTGTGGTGACAATTTCTGCCCTGTTCTTCCTCTATTCTGAATCGAGATGAAGATGGAAGCCTCAGCGTTGGTCGCACTGCTAGGGTT